>JASCZW010001270.1:0-101449 GCA_034211315.2 Aedes japonicus
TATCTTGAGAACGATACAGCTGCTTGATTTCTTTGCCACTTCAACTCTTCCAGATGACGCTTCTTATTCCGAAGTTTGCTGTCTTATCGCTCCACATTTTGACGAATTGCCTGCTACAGCATCAACGCCTGCGCTGCATTCTTCTTATCTAGAATCGTTTGACACTGATCGTCGAATCAATCGTTCCGTCGATTTCTTTCCACAAACTCATGCGACGCTTTCTTCGCTGCGTTGTTGATGGCTGCTTTGACGGTACTCCAGCAGTCCTCAAGAGGGGCTTCGATTAGCTCTCCCTCTTCCGGCAACGCTGCTTCAAGGCTTTGCGCGTAATTAGTTGCGACTTCGGGTAGCTTCAGTCGCTCCAGATTATACCGTGGCGGGCGCCGGTATCGAATGTTGTTCACAACGGAAAGTCTTTGGCGCACTTTGACCATTACCAGATAGTGGTCTGAGTCGATGTTGGCGCCGCGATAGGTCCTGACGTCGATAATATCCGAGAAGTGTCTTCCATCAATCAAAACGTGGTCGATTTGTGATTCGGTCTGTTGTGGTGATCTCCAGGTGTACCGATATGGGAGGCTATGCTGGAAGTAGGTACTACGTATGGCCATGTTCTTGGAGGCGGCGAAATCGATGAGTCTGAGGCCGTTTTCGTTCGTAAGCTGGTGGGCGCTGAACTTTCCTATAACCGGTCTGAATTCCTCCTCCTGGCCGACCTGAGCATTGAGATCTCCGATGACGATTTTGACGTCGTGGTTTGGGCAGCTGTTGTATTCCCGCTCAAGCTACGCATAGAAAGCATCATTGTCGTCATCTTCACTTCCTAGGTGGTGCGCAAATTGAGCAGACATTGAAGAAACGGAGGGGAGGGGGGGATGCGGGTACTTTCGAGAAATTGATGATAGTATATGCTGATCTCTCCGGTTCGTATTTACATCGTGTACTTCCACGGTTTATTTTTTTTACGGCTGGCTTGTAGTAGTGTAACTCCCTGCCTCCCCCAACCCATCGTGCACAGCGTTGTTTAGAGCCCAACGCTGGCACGAAGACGATGATCGACCGCCCCTAACATGGTGAACAAATTCCGTTTTCAGCCGACCCTGGCGCTCAGATAGGTGAAGACCTGGATTTTTACCCTTATAGCAGGGTGCCTCGCTTTGGCAGGGCTGCTTTTGGATATTTGTGAGATTTTGGAAGAAACTCAACAGAGTCCAGCAACTACTGAGCCCCCCACATCCTGAGGGGCAGCCCCGTTGCCTGTCCGGGATGCTCACTAAATTCGCTTCTAACCTCCATGTCTAGTAGCCGTTCATGATCCGGAACCTATGACCCGTCGAGTGGCTTGCAACTCAGCTCTGCCAGTCTCCACCTACTGAACGGATTGCTAGACCTAATGAATATAATAAGCGATCAGGCGTAAGCAAAGGTGTTGCAGTTCAAAAACATCAAACACAAGCATGATTTTTTTTTTTTTTTACTTTACATGTTTTATATTTCCAACTTAATTGTCCTTACATACTAATTTTAACATTTTAAGTGTTTTAGCCCATTGGGCTCTTCAGCTTTGTTTAATTCTTAAATTTTCTGTGTTTGGTGTGTTTAGTGTGTTATGTGTTTTACATTAAATTCTCAGTTCAGCCCCTTGGGGCATTGTTTGTTAAAATTTGATGTCCCAGTACTAAAGCTGGCAAACTACAACTACAAACAATTTGAAAATCCTAGGGGTGGGGAACCAGATTCCGAATGATCTTGTGATCCGATGTCAGGCAGCGTGCCCTGTACCGATTGATAGACTCACTAAAGCGATCGTCGTGCATTTTTATCTCGGCCAGACGGTGGACCTCAGATGTTCTTGTCCTCGGAGAGGTGTTCAGGATCATCCTGAGGAACTTATTTTGAACACGCTGAAGCTTCAGGTGATGTGTTTTTGCGCAACTTTCCCAGATTGGCATGCTGTACTCGATGACTGGAAGTATGATTTGCTTGTAGAAAGCAAGCTTTTTTTTTTAAGGGATAATGTAGACCTTCTGTTGATCAATGGGTACAGTAGCTTCAACAGAACGTTACTCTTTGTGACAGTTTTGTCAACCTGCTCCCTGAAAATAAGCTTGCTGTCTATGGTAATGCCAAGATAGACAGCTGATTTGGCCCATTCCACCGTTGTGTTGTTTAGGCTTATTTTACAATCCTCAGGCGGAACAAGTTTGGGAGAGTTGGAGTGTGGAAATAGGATGACCTGGGTCTTCGCCGCATTGATACAGATCTTCCATTCGGTGAAATATTCAGAACACAAGCATGATAATTCAATCAGCTTATTTAACAAATCAAGAGTTAAACTGCATCACACATTTAATTTACTCTCATGGACAAAAAAAAAGATTTTCTATAGATTTTACAAATCTTTGGTTATACTAACAAACCGAAAACAGATTGCTGCGCGATTGTAATGTTCATGCTAGTCCAACTTACGAAACATCGCTTGCAAGTGTTAATTTCTAGAACTTTAAGGCATGACTCTTTCCTTATTAAAGTATCTATTGCATATTGATAAATAATAAATGTTTTGAATTGTCCAAAATATGAAAATATTTCACATCGACATGGAAATTTGGATGTAATGAGGAATGATTGAATTACTAATGCTTAAAAGCTTTTCACGACGCTTTCATTTTTCGTACTCCTAAGTATACCCCAATATAGAAAAAAAGACGTAGCGGACATCAGAGTTACAAATACTGACCATATTTCTCTCCGTGCCAACGGTGACAATTTTTTTAGGAACTTCGAACCAGCCGAATCATTGCGAAGCCTGCTCCGCTCATGACCAGCGCAAAATTTAATTATTCGCCGGTCTTCCGCTTGATTCTTCCTCGCCTGGCAGCGGTTTTCCTCGATGGTGGCTTATATGCTTCAACCGACGGCACAAACGCACACACAAAACACACAGACAGGCTCTATACCAAAACGATACCGAGCAGCTATAGGTACATGCACGAACCAATTTAGGTTCCATTTGCTTCAGCAGCAAAAACTACTGGGAGTTTCAGGGAAACGCAAAAAAAAAAACTGCCAGTGAAAAAATATTTTAGTCCCACAGCGTTTCCTGAAGTTTAATCCCGGCACCCTTCCGCTAAGCCACTGTTGTCGTCATGTGGGGTCGGCTGGCATGGAAACGGGGAAGGGGGAAAATTTGGTTGTTTCAAGTTTTACGCTTCATCACACAATTGCACTTCCTCTGGTCTTTTTTTATAATCGAGTAGGATTTTGTGGGGAGTAACCACACCAATCGCTGATGTCAGTATTCCAAACGCGGAAACGCACCAAGAGCTTTTTTAGGAGGACTTTTTTTAGGAGTAGAACGTTTTCACCATCCATCATTTATCTGTCAAAAAAATCATGTGATCGTTGAACAGTCAAGTCTAGTGTGGTTAAGCGTCGTCCCGGCTAAGGGTTTGCTACGGGATGGAAAATTGATGGATTTTCACATTGACGGCGTTCACACGAGAAGAAAAAAAATGTAACATAAACCGCTACTATGGTTGATAACCATCAGCTAAAATATGCGTTTGATGTTTATTTGCGTCAAACCCCGCCTTCCTGATCAACTCAACTCAAAAAGAACGATGGGTTACTATGGCGAGAAAGCAAAACGGGCTACTTAGCAGAGTGAGCTTTTTATTTGAAAGCATCAAAACAGCAATTCGTATATAAAAGCATCCAGAGCGTGCACGTTTAACGACCTGTTGGCGTCTTGCTCAGTCTGCAAAGCCAGACACATCAATTTATACTCGAAATGCAATGACCGTGATCGGAGCTGTATGCTGTTTCATCTGACAGAGTCAATGCACTCAAAATGCTTGTATCTTTTAAAACCTTTCCAATTATGTCTACAGACTACAAAGTGGTTTGTTACTTGAATGAAGTTTTATTTATCTTCGATATGGTTAAAATCTATCGAGAAATTAGAACAGAGAATAGGGTATTATAGGGGTATGTGGATTATAACATTGTTCGATAGCATATATAGTAATATACCGGCAGCTAATTTATTTTTTAATTTTGACGAGCGTAACTATTGAAAAAAACATTTTCAAAATATTATGAAAACATTTTGATGGCAAGACAACATCATCCTATTTCACCATGAAACACACTACAAAAAACAGACTACCTAAACCAACGAACCAACCATTGATTTCTAGCATACATAAGTTGACATTTATGTCATAATGGGAGCCCTTGTGACTGATAATTAAGTGCCGGGAACCCCCTGTTACTGAAAGTAAATGTCACTTTGTGAAACTGCATGTCGGTTTGTGAAAATAAAAATGATTAGATTTTTTTTGTTTAAAAATCGAGAAAAAATAGTTGAGATTCATAAAAAATATTTTTGTGCTAAGAAGAACACCCATCATCCATCGGATCACCCATCATCATCGGATAAAAACATGTTTTTTTTTTAATTAAAACCCCCTATTAGTTGTGGTTCTCGTTGATGCTTTTTTAAACTGCGTACTTACACAATAAAAAGAAGCAAGATTGTATTACGATTTCGTATGATTATGTTTCATTTTACGATATGGATCGTGCCTTTGAGAAAAAATGCAACATTGATTGTGGGCATTAATGCAACGCAAACAATTAGTTGAAAAGTTGAAGTCAAGCAGTTCATTATAGACTCTTCCGAAAAGTATAAAAACATTTCTTTCATTTCCTTCAATATTAGTAAATAACTGATCATTCATTGCTGATTTTTGATGATTTTATTTTTCGAACATACGTGAAATAACATATGTTTTCTTTCCATCTTCACTTTCAACTTCTGCTTGATTTTTCCTGTCACGGTAGCATCGACATTGTTCTCTCTTGTTACCGCTCTTGTAGAGCATATTTAGAGTAATAACAGGAAGCAAGATCAGGTCAAAAGATTGTAGGCTTATTATGCTGTTTGATCAAGGGATGCAACCGTTTTTTGCAGACACTACTTCACGTAGACAGACACAATTGTCGTAACGAATGGACGAGATATTTTTCCACATCCGCATATGGCCTGCCACACCATTACCTTCATGTTAAATTTTTCAGAGTAAATTGCTTTCACTGATCCAGAAACATCGTGGCGAGATATAAAACTGTGGTTCTAGCAGAGTTTGATAATCGAGTATTATGTAGGTATCATCATCCATGATTAACATAGCCCGATTTTTGAATCAGCAGTTTGTCCTACAGCTTCCGAGCCCTCGGTTTCACGGATTCAGCCTGTTTGGTACTCCGTTTTGGCTGCTTCTGCTTCCAACGAGTCTGCATGACATTAGTCGCCCAAGTACTTAACTTTTCGCCACATCTCGGACTGAGCAGGAAGGATGACAATTGAAATAGTCCTTTACTCTTCTTTCGATTGTAGTGTTAGCGGGATCGGGTTTTATACCCCAGCTCGAAGAATCTTCGAAAGAGCACTGTTGTTGATACTTCCGTAATGCGGTTTGAACTGCCTCATCGCTCACACCATCTTCTTTAGCCTGTTCGCTGAGCGAAAGACCACTGCACATTGGTCCAAAAGGGCGATTTCCAAGTACAAAATAAAAAGTGCACTCAGATTACATGTAATCAAATTGGTGTCATGGAAGAAGTTTTTGGTAAGATTAAGGCACATCTGAAAAAGGGGTCGTCCATAAACTGCATTCATCAGGCCTCGATTTTTTTTTAAATCTGTGTGACGTTCTAGGTTTTAGGAGTACTGTACAAAATTGTGGAGCTCACAATGTCCATAAACTTTGCAGAAAACACCAACTTACTATGTCGAAGATAAGCAAAGGTAGTTGGAATTAAATGGAGAATACTAATATTTCTTCTAATTTCTAGTTAACAACTTACTAACTTGCATTTATAATTGAGATATGAAGCATTTTTTATGGGAACCCCTTTCAAATCGATTTGTTAGCCTTAATTTTTTTATTTGATTTTTCCGCGATTTTTCCTTTTCTAGAAAGTTTTTCCTTTTAGTCCTTACACACAACTTTTTAGAAGAATACGCTGTCTTTTAAAACTGAAATGATAAAAGCGTTTTTTTTTTTGTGTATAATTAGGCTTTTTGACGTTTAATTACCTTTCCCTTTCTAGCACATGCAGAGGAATGATGGTTTGTTTTCCTCCGAAAGGTTTTCCTTCTTACTTGCACTCCTTTGTTTTAAACGGCGCTGTAGTGTGCGTGCGTTCAAGGTCACTCTGCCTAATAGGCAACTTTCCAAGGGTTATATCTCAAAATGGTGCAAGTGTTTTGAAAATAAAATTCCGTGAAATGATGGTAAATGTTTTACTAAACATTTAAATGTTTTAGTATATGGGAGGTAATTGATAATTACTAGGAGGGGATAAATCAAAGAAGTGTGCTTTTCGGTGAAAATACTGTCTTTAATGAGCTTTTCAGTTGTAACTTCTTTCTCTGATTTTTTCGTGGCCTTCTAGGGTGAAGAAAGTTTTACCTTTCCACTTAAACACACAAACTTTTGGATGATGGCAGTACTCTAACCTTTAAATATGAGCATTTTTTTAATTCATCTTAGAACTGCCAACAATAAATTTCAAAGAAGTCCTGGCGTGGTTTATGTAGGTAAGCTTTCGGATTATGGGAAGGACTTGAGTAAAAGCAAACAGATTGAATGAACCTTGAAATAATTGAAAGTTACGGACTGAAAAATGGTGGAAAAAATGATACCATTTAGGATCGTAACAGTTTTCGTAATCTATTTAAGTAGTATTTGAACGTTTTCTGGATATTGGCTTGGTTTTGATGTAGTGATTCTATTTTTAAGTGAAATTATAGGATCAGGATTATAGGAGTTAGCAGAAGGCGTTTAAAGACACCTTTCAATTTTGCCACACTGCTAAATTTCCGGGTATGATTCTCCCTGAATCTTCGGATATATTTATTTTGAGTTTCTTGTGCCCCTTCACTGCACATGCTAATAGGTAAAATTATATGCCACATAATGCAGCAACATTTTATGCACTGTGGTAGATATTGGATACCTCGCATAGAGTTCAACGTATCAATCTGTGTGTGGCGTCTCGAATTCATTGATAATAATACATGCTCTGCTGTTAATTACCCATAATATTGTGATGCTTGATGATGCTTGTGGATCCCAGTAATTAGCGCAACAATTAACAAATTTTCAAAAAATCTTCGTTCCGTGTTTTCGTCATTGGAGTTTCCTCCATTAGGTCTTGGTTTGTTTATCCGCAAACCGAGTTATAGTTTGAGCATATTGTCTACTTCTTATTTTCGCTACTTAACGGCAACGTTTTCCCTGCTCACGAAACAAGTCGGTTAATCCAAAATTAGTCTACCTATAAATAGATATACAGAAAAAAAAATTCTAACAAGCGCGTAAAATATCCCCTCGTGTAATTCCAAGCCAAAGGAGCGTAAACAACGATATTGCTTGCAATATTTCATACAACAGGCTTGATTTAGGTGTTATCTGGCTTAAATTTACATGAAATATCCCATTATTTTCTGCCAAATCTAGTATTCCCTTTATGTGCATTAGATAACGCAGAAAATTCAGTGTTTCTTTTTATCTGTATACTGTATAAAAATCTTAAAACTATTTTAGGTATATCAAGTTCAAAAGTTTACCTGAATGAATTTTCAACAACATTTTGATACTAAGTATATACGCGTGCAAAGGTGACATTCCGAATTTGAACAACATTTCTTGATCTTTAAAGTCGTCTTCTCTTCTGGCAGCGTTGACTTGCCCAGATAAAAAGAAACATTGCATTTTCTGCGCTGACTAATGCACATAAAGGCAATGCTAGATTTGGCAGAAAATAATGGAATATTTCATGTAAATTTAACCAGATATCGCCTGAATCTAGCCTGTTGTATGAAAGATTGCAAACTTTAGTGTATGGCGCATGAAAGATTGCAAACGATTTCATTGTTTACGCTTCCCTTCGCTTAGAATTAAACGAGAGGAAATTTTAGACGCTTGTTAAAATTAATTATTTTTTTCTGTGTGTTCACCAAAACGCCCGCAGGTATAGCAGATTGAGTTTTGGTGCCAATGACACCGTTGAGGACTTTGGTATCAATCATACAAAAATACAGTTTTGGCACAATGGAAACCGCAATATTTTCCAACCGATAAACAGTGGGAATCAATAGACTGATTTGTGTTTCCATTGACGCAACTCTGCGTAAGAGCAGTGCTGAACTCACCATTGCAAATAACAGTTTGATTGGGCGGCAGAGATTAACTGAAGAAGGCAACGTATCATCTCGAACTATTTCTTCCGTTGCTGGCCCAGCTTATCGTGATGTTAAACTTAGAGGAACAATTGCAAATATGTGCGAATCACTGTATTCATTGATTTCACCGTCTTCGAACTCTTCCCTGAAATCCTGCTTGTAAAGGCTATTCCGATCAAAATTTGGTCAAACAGTAATGTGTGTGAGTCGATCAAGGTTTTTATTAATAAGTCAAATTCTTTTTATTTTTCAAGTTCAGTTAATATACTGGAATACTGGAGAAACATTCAGCTAAGCTTCCTTTTGACCGAATGAGAATTGCTGGGTCTTTCGTTTAACACCTGCCATAAGATTTTGTACAATATCCTTGTCCACTTTATTCGCCGCAGAACGCCAGTTTGCCTTTGTGAGTCCTCTTAAAGTTTCGCTTGACGATGGCCCAATATTGTTCGATTGGGCGGAGCTCTGGCGTGTTGGAAGGGTTCTTGTACCTGGGCCCACTAGAACGTTGTTGGCAGCATACCCCTCCATGGCCTTTTCCCGTAATGGCAAGATGGCGAATCCGGCCAAAATAGAACGGAACAATTGTGTCGCTTCAGGAAAGGCAGTAGACGTTTATGTAGGCACTCGCTCAGATGAATTTCCTTGTTGACGGCTCCGGTCGCAATGTAAACGTTGCTCTTCAAGCCACAGGTACAGGTACACACTGGCCTGCCACACCAGATATTTCTTCGCGAACTTTGACAGTTTAATGTGCTTTCACTTTTTTTTAAACACTATTTTTTAAAAAAACTTTTTTGAGCGTATTAGTGGAACGATTGTGATTGGGAAACTAGGAGAATTTAAAATTTAACACTTCATTTGATCACTTTTTAAAAATAAAAAATTTAAACCTTGAAACACTTTTTTAAATTTTCGCTAGTAATTGCGAGCAAATTACATTTAATTCCACTATGAGCATAGTGGAATTAAATGGAATTTGCTCGCGATTACTAGCGAAAATTTAAAAAAGTGTTTCAAGGTTTAAATTTTTTATTTTTAAAAAGTGATCAAATGAAGTGTTAAATTTTAAATTCTCCTAGTTTCCCAATCAGTTTAATGTGCTTGAAAATATCTGCCACCTGTCCTTGTCCGGTTGCCGTATAAAATTCCTGTCCAGGAAGCTATATAAAGTCTGCCTTGACGTAAATTTTATCGTCCTGTACACGCAATCAAGCTTCGTCAGCATCGTCGTGTACAACTTTCGCGATCGTGCTTTGGCTGACGTGTTTTGTTTATCGTCGCGATTTGGAGTCACCAGTCGACAGTCCAGCTCTTGCAAGTCGATAGTTAGCTCTATCCACGGTTGAAAGCGCCACTCCCAGCTTCTTTGCGACATCTCCGGCTTTCGATTTCCCCCTGATCCAGCTTTCCTGGCTGTCGACAAACGTTCACCGAACACTTTTAATACGTTAGTAACAGTTGATTCAGGCCACATTCAACAATTTCACCAACTTGGCGTGAGAGTAGTTTGAATTTTCGCCATGTACGTGCAAAATTTTGATGCGCTGCTTCTCTTCCTTCGACGAGATTTTGATAACGGAAGTGCTCATCTCAAAATCAAAACAATAGGCATGATGCTAAATGCACACATCATCAAAATGAGGGGTATGCAAATTTTTTTAATGCACGATGAAAGGAAATGCGTCAAGTTTAAGTCGACCAAATTTTGACCGGAACACCCTCTTCCTTTGATTTAGGTGAAGGTGGACATACAAAATACTGAAATCTTATTTTTCTATGTTTTAATTACAATTCTCTATTGTGGGCACTTTATTTATTCCAATTAATACCAGAAGAAGTTTAATAAAAAATAACATTTTTACTTCCAGTTGAAGATAAATAAAAACTGGTGAATTTTGTTGAATACAGGAGCTTATTATGGTTGTCACCTTCACTATGACTTTCACTTCACTTACACATAACCTCACTTTTTTATTCTATTATTGGTATCACCGTGATCAAAAATAAACTCCGTGAGGTGAAAGTGATAGTGATGTGAATATCGTAGTAGCCCTCAGAAAATCTACGGTTTGCGTAACTTTTTTCAGTGGCAACCATAATAACACCGAGTTCATTCGAATGGTCACCTCAGATGAATTCTTCCATATATTTTCACTTGGGTGACATTCGTAATAAGGTTTTTTTTTGTTTTCGCTTCGTTTTCACCGTGAAGTGAATACCATAATTTGCCCCACAGTCTCAAGTTGTCTCCGAAAATGTAATGGATATCACTCTTTAAGATTATTCATTTTATTGAGCACTTTATTTTTTTTTTTTTTTTCAAATAATGTAGATAAGTAAGTGTCTTAGACAAACTTCTTAAAAATAATATGATCTCTAGCTATTCTGAAGACATTAACCCACAGTTACAATGCTTGTAAAAATACAATTTTATACAATACTATACAATACAATACAATACAAATCATAAAAATGATGATGTCAAAAGTTGCCATTTTCAAAGTAAAGAAACTCTTCCTAGGATAGCAAATACTAAAATTAATGCACTGTATTCTTTCAAATTTCAACCAATAAAGTTTTTACGTTAGTATCGCCAGAATTAAAGAGAGCCCCGGCATAAAATTCAATCCGCATAAGCAAAAGTAATGTGTCACATTCAGTTCAATTAACCTAAACCATTTCCCAACTTGTTTGTTGCCAACCCGCAACCAACAAGAAGCTGCTGAAAGTTATCACATGAATCCTCCGTTAAGGATTCCTCACCGGAAAAATAAAACAAAACAAACATAACCGTATCGTTCTGTCGACTCGTCTGTCATAAACTTTTCCACTCCCGTCAGCTAATGTGTCATCAGTTAATTTATCCGATGATGCGTTCGAGTTCGGATGTTTGACTTCCAACCAACACCAAGGTATCCTGAGAAGAACCAACAGCACCAACGTCTCGTCGTTACTGCGCCACATCATCGCGAACGACGGTGTCAGAAAGTCATGCCAAAGCCGACGAAAGAAAACCTTTTCTTGGCAAACAACGCACATGGCACAAACAAGTCATTTCCACTTATCTTAATCGAATAATTGAATAAGACAAAGGCGGCGGCTTTCTCCATTTGGGCTTGAATGAGGAAAAGAGGTTCATCCATTCCATTCTCCGGTGAAAATGAAACGATTTTCTTCACCAACAAACTTTGTGTTTTCCCGTAGTGGATTTAGCTTCTGGCAATTCTGATTCCTCAACAAAAGAGCGGAAAAAGTTTGCTCAAAGTTGAAATTAATTATTTGACTTGTGTTTCCTTTCCACGCTGTGGCATTGAGCTGACTCGATTGTTGTTGTTACCTTGATCTCTCTTCTCGACTGCGGTGCTTTTTTTTCTCCAACGGGAATGCAAGCCAAAGAACAAAAGTAATTGCAGAGCTTCATTGCGAATAGTTTTGTTTTGATAGCAGCCGCTACCGAGTTGAAAGCTTTTTCTGATTTCTCGAGTAGCCATAGACATTCTTCTTGATTTGTTCAGTTTGCCCATGGCCGCCGCAACTCCGCACCTCGCAAAAGAGTTGGCTTTGTTCCTTGAGGGTAGCTGGCAATGAATCTCAAGCGTGAAACTTTGGTCAAATCTGTTCCCGCTGCTACGGTCAACGCTATTTAATCATCATAAACGGGAAGAGTTTTTCCTCTCTCGATTTGTTTTTGCTCGTGAAGTGAAACTGACATCGGGTGAAGTTGAATGTCAACAACTGATCCTGTTTCAAGGGGACGCGAAGCGAGATTTTTCTACGCCAGCCATTAGGCACCGGTTAAAGGTTAAAGCTAATATTTTGCGGCATTCTATGTGATGATTTTAATCGGTCCTTTTAGGAGCTCCAATGAATCAAGAATTGATTCTGTCAAAATATTTCAGCAAATATCATAAATTTAGTTGGAGTTGATGATCGCAGCAAGCCGTGCTTTGAAACCGATGCGTTTTGTCTTTTCCTGTGTCATTTTAGCGATAAAAATCAAACAAAAGTTCGTTATTCCACTTAAGCGAAAAGTGAAACAATAAAATCCCCGTGTGCTTTGTGTAAGACGTATGCAAACGTAATCGATTCCTTTCTTTGTTTCGCATTCAGTAAAATGGCGTCGAATCAAGTGGGTGCGTAAACGCATTTTGTTCGAGCAGCAGCAAAATCAAAATTTATCGGTAGGCGATCTTGCCAAGAAACTAAAACTACCGAATAGTACCGTGTTTGTGTTTGCAAATCATTTGACGCACTTGACTAGGGATCAGAAGGTTGGAAGTGGAACAAATCGAAAGCATGCTCCCGTCACATGGACAAGGCGAAGTCATTATTGCGAAAAATTCCAATCTTTTTGGGTGAAATGTGGCGAAATGTCGCAAGTTGAACTCAAAATCTACGTACAAAGTGAAGCAGAGGCAAGAACTGCAGGCGTACGAAGTGGAAAAGGTGCCAGCCTTGATGACAAACAAATTCCGCAAGTCGTGCTTTACACCAATTTTTTGTAAATATTGCTACATGAAAATGGACGATAAAACAAACGTACTCGAAGACTTTAAACACCTACCGGCTTTGGTTTTTTATACCGCAATGCAAAGGAACGCCGTTGCCAAGCATTTCCGGACAAAGAAGGCGTCCAATCTCCCGAGAAAGTATTTGATTCGGCAGGCCATACGTAATTGTGGTCGAAAATCTCAAAGTTTCGTCTCTACCGGCACTATCAACAAGGATGTGTACGAGAAACAGTGTCTGCAAAAGCGGTTGCTTTTGTTTATCAGAAGCCACGACTCTCTAGCTCTGTTTTGGCCTAAGTTGGCCTCTTGTCACTATGCGAAGTCCATCCTGGAATGGTATAAGGTACAAGAGGTAGAATACGTGCCAAAAAAGCCAATCTACCAAACTGTCCAGAACTTCACCCCGTAGAGACATACTGGATTCAAGTCAGGCAAATGGCAAATGGTAGCGATGATTTCAAGAGAAGATGGAGAATCATCACGGTGGGCGTATCTGAGGATACCGTACAAAACCTGATGGTGGGTGTTTCACAGAAAGTTCGTGAATTTTACAGAACGAATGATTAGCATCTTAATCAATTGTTTCTAGTGTAGATAGAAGGCTGTTATTATGAAACAAACAATCGGTTTTATTAAATTATGTATAAATTTTGTTTGAAGCTATTACTTTGGTGTCCCAAATATTACGTGGACTTTAGCTTAAGCTCGTAGGATTTATCTTGTGATTTATGCGTTGAAAACGAAATACACGAAGGGAAGCGGCACACGAGAAGAAAATGTTAGCCTACCACCACGAGTTCAGTTCGACGGTGATGAAATCCAGGTAGTGAACGAATTCGTTTACCTGTGCTCATTGGTGACCGCAGATACCGACACCAGCAGAGATATAAAAAGGCGCATTATGGCTGGCAATCGTGCTTTGGACTCCGAAGGACGCTAAAATCAAACAAAGTTCGCCAAACTACAAAGTTGATCATCTGCCCGATAATAGCACTGTATCAGCATCAATGTTGCTTAAAAGTTCTACATTAGCATATATTATGCATGCAAGCTTCATATTAGCAGCATAAATGCACTCAAGCTCCATCCAAAATTTTGCATTATCGCTAGCATTATATGCGCATATAAGGCTGTTATAATGCATAAAAGTATTTATCATATTCACAGCACACATGCTTTATATCTGCATTTAGTGCTAATATAAGGCTATCATATAATGCTTAGAATTTGTTTACGAAAGCATTAAATAGTAATTTGTAGTCAACAAAAACCAGTATGGCCGAGAATAAGTTGAAAAAACTTTAAACAATGGAAATTATAGACGTAAAGTTAAATTGTATCGAAACTATGATACTTCTAAACTTAACAAACCTGATCATATTGAAGATTTTGTTCCAGAATCTGCTAAATCTCCATCAGCCAATTAGTTCTACGCCTTCAAATTCGTTCGTAGAATCCTAAGATGAAAGTTCTAACAATTCTGGAAGAGCTTATAGCCAAGCACAGGCAGCAAAGGCAGCGGGCCAACCATGCATGATTATATCTTGGTTCAATACGCTGTACAGGAAATTTTCGCAATTTATTAAAGTGACAATATATTACTTTACTCATACTAATACACGCAATAATGAAAATATGAATTTACACTAAGCGGTTTGCTTATGGCTCAATATTGCATGCATTTTTCCTGCTTTTTTGCTAATACTATCAAATACTAATAAAAAGAAGCAAAAAAGAAATAGTTCATACAATAAATCGTAAACAAACAGCAGATGAATGCAGAATAATAGCATTAGCAGTGCCACAAACGGGCTATCAAAACTGACAGTTATATTCAGGTGCTTTAATATACCATTACTAATGCTATTTACGAACTGCAACTTCTGCATTATATAAGCACGTTATTTCGCCTTTCTGAGCATTATATAAGCATTATATCTGAATAAAGAGCTTCAAGGAATTTAAGTGCTGCTTTATATGCAGATAAAGACTGTATTCGATGGAATTTGGACACACGCAATTGTTCGTAACTTTTTAGCGTGGGGGTAAGAATTATTGAAGTTTTAACTGAATGTATTTCATTGTGTTGTGTTAATTGTGTAAGGAGTTTCGTGAAAATCGGTCGAGTGATTTCAGTGATGGCTTCGAATGAAGAAATAGTGCGCCAAAACATTTTGGGCACTCACTTCGAAAGCCCAAACGCTTCTCATCGATGGATCGGAAAACAGCTCGGAATCGCACATTCAACCGTATCTCATGTGATCAAAACGTTCAAGGACCGTAAGACAACCAAGCGGAAAAATGGTAGTGGCAAAAAACGTGGCACATCAAATCCGGAGAAGGCCAGGATGGTATTGAACCAATTTAAGCGTTATCCCAACATTTCGATCAGGGATGTTGCGAAAAAGGCGAAAGTATCAGTTTGTTTTGTGCAGAAAACAATGAAACGTTCTAGATTACATGTGTACAAGGTCCAGAAGGCACCGAACCGGAGCGATAAGCAGAACTCGGTGGCCAAAACTCGTGCAAGAAAACTGTACAGGGAGTGGCTTACAAACCCGTTCTGCATTGTGATGGACGATGAGACCTACATTAAAGCCGACACCAAACAAATGCCAGGACAGGAACACTACGTCGCCACCTCTAGGTTGGCCGTTCCGGAGAGTGTACGTAAGAAGAAACTGTCGAAATTTGCCAAAGAATTCCTTGTCTGGCAAGCGATCTGCGGATGTGGCTAAATGAGTCAGCCCTTCATCACCTCTGGGACCGTCAACGGACAAATCTACAAGGACGAATGCCTCCAAAAACGACTTCTGCCCTTCTAGATCTCAAGAAGGGCAGAAGTCGTTTTTGGCCCGATGGCCCGACACTGTTTTGGCCGAATTTGGCATCTTGCCACTATGCCCGGCCCGTCTTAGACTGGTACAAAGATAATAATGTAGTTTTTGTACCAAAATACGTCAACCCTCCAAACACTCCGGAGCTTCGCCCAATTGAAAATTTTTCGGCAATTATGAAGGCAAAGCTCGTTAAAACTCCAAAACTGATAGAAAATGAACTTGAACTAAAGAAAGTGTGGTTAAAAGCTAGTGAGCAAGTCGGTCCTATCATTGCCCAAAATTTGATGAAAGGGGTCAAGGCAAAGGTGCGGGCATTTGGGTTGGGAGAAGAGGTTCAATAAATCAATGATGTCAAAACTTAACCATTTAGAAGTACTTTATTTCCAGAAAGTTTGAAAAGAATCGGGCTCAAGGGAAATTTTTGTGTGTCCAAATTTCATTGAATACAGTCTTTAATAAAGGAGTGTTCACAAGACATGCTATAAAGCTTGCGGTTTTCGACGTGACGGCTCCTAACAAGGATTCAAAGGACGTTGTTCCTGATACGGATGTACTTCACGGGCCGGGGAATGTCGCCGATACCCGTCGTTACGCGAAAAGTAAGCGAGCCAACTGTCCGTTCCGTCACACGAAAAGTCATCTTGACGTAGCAAAGACAGTGGATAGAACAATTGAGGGTATTAGTCAGCAGATTTGAGGAGGTGACATAATTGAAACAATATATTGTGAGATTTGAATTCAATTGATTTATGTAATAATACTTACATTAGTAGGTTCAATGTGTATAGAAATAATCCAGCAGGTGGATCACAAATTTTCCTCGAGCGTAGTTTGCGAAGACAAGTTTGAATACTTGGTATGTTGAGACTGTAAACAAAGAGTCAAACTTTGTCCGCTAACCTTAATTAATGTGCAAAGTTACGTATAGATTTTCACAGTATCTTTCCAAGATTGTACAACGTCCTGAAACTATTATACCGTTAATACCGTATTTGTAAGTATATTACAAGGAACTCTTAAATCCATAAAACCAATTGCATATAAATTGTAGATTTGTAACTGTACAGTACGGCATCTAACAAACCGGTGTTTGTACACACGGGAACAACAAGGTTCTTTTTGTTTGACTTACAGTTGCAGTGTTTCAACTTGATTTTGAATACACTTATACATGAATACACCGTGATTTTATAACCTTTTGGAATACTTTTTTAATATACTTTTATGAACGAGGAAATAATTTCATTTTAACAACCTAATATTTTCCCTACGTAAATTTGCATTAAATGTAGATTAGACTTTACTTTTAGTTATTAAGTCCACAGCATAAAGTGCAGTTTAGGCAGTCAACTCTTACTATACTATCTTCTTAATATCATGTTCAGTTTTAGCATATCAAAACTCATTATTATGATTTTCTAAAGAGCCAATTCCTCCACTATTGAACTACTCACCTTATTGGATCATCCGCGTTCAGCGCTAGAATGTCATCTTCTCTTTTTGATGGACATTATACTTAACTCCGAATTCCTCCAGCGCGAATCTAAATGCAAGATAACAAGTTCCAAGCGCAGCAAAGTACGCATTCAAACCACCTGAAAGATAATTCTTTCCATCATCCCGAGCACATACTCTCTTGCGGAGTGATCTGCACTTCCTTATTCTTGGTGAAGCAGCCACCAAAGCTACTCCTTCCCCTTCCCTCACTGAGATGAAGACGTAGCTTATCTAACGCTGAAACCCCTTTTCTTCATTCTGTTGTCAGTTAATCTACTTTTTTTTTATATATCTGAACCAAGCAACATTGTATCGTTCAACTCAAGCTACCATCATCCCTTGGCTCTGCCAAGGTTTGTGCCACAGTCCTCGCCTTCGTCGTCCGTCGCAATTGTTAGTCTGCTGTCAGGAACAAGGGATGCAGATACACCCAACCAGAAGCTGCCATTCATTGTGGCCCCGCACTGCGCTCGAAGCCCGATGGAAAGAAGCAATCCCCATACACTGCTAACTAGTTATTGCTCCTTCGGTTCAGGAGGGCGGAAGGTCGGTCGGTTGGTCGGACCGGTTCCTGTGCTGATAACAAAGAGCAATTTTTACAATTACGGTTGATAGATTTGATTTGCAGCGCCCGGGTGAAATGGGAAGGAAAATTTCATCTTTTTATATTGGATTCACCAACTCGGGAAGAGAAAGCCAATGTTGCTGCTTCCTGAACATGTCCTATAGGATGACAGGCACAAGCGATCCGCACACCAATATAGCATCAAGCCGCACAATGTGGTATTCTTTTCAGCAAATTAGCTTGCCCCCGGGCAGATAATGAATGATACGGTATTAGGCAAATTGGATACTGCTTCCGTCGATGTGGCTGCTTCTTCACAATTTGTTTGAACCTATCAATCATGGGAGTAAGAATATGAAATTGCATTAATCATGAATTTTCCTGGTATGACCAAAACAAATTTAATCAATGAACGACGATGGATTGCCTGAGGGAGATCTTTAATACCAGCTGCAACTTTTTTCGTTCAGGCTATGATGCATCTGTTATTAGTGTTAAAGCAGCTTTAAATTTAGTCGTCTTGATGCACAGTTAAAGTTATTATTCCTCAATTGGTGCTTTGCTGAGCGAGATGTCCTAAAATGTTTCATAATGCTTGAGCTTTGTGCTCAAAATATTAGTGTTTCGACCAAGTTTTGACCATTCCACTCTTTAGAATGTCAACAAAGTTTATACAAAGGTTCCGAATAAATAGCAGAAATTCAGCAAAGTTGAAAAATAAAAATAGTTTACTTCAGTATGCCGAATTCTAGCAAAGTTCACCGGGGTTCAGCAAAGTTAGTTGAACCTAAGCAAAAATAACATAATTCAGTTATGTTTACAGAACTACAAAAAAATAGCAGTACTATAACATTGGAAAAAAAATGTCCCATTTCATTAATGATTAAAGGGCTACAACAAAGTTCATTGAATACATAATTTAAGTTTACTGAACCAGTGGGAAATGGAAAATTCGCCGGTCCCGATGAAATCGGTTTTCCACTCTTTAGCCACCTTCCCTCTGCCGGCAGAAAAGTCCAACTAGAAAGCTACAACCAAAGAGCAGTGGAGACAGGTCTTGTCATTCCTATCCCAAGAAAGACTCAGTGCATAGCAAACCGAACGGATACTGGCATATCACACTGACTAGTATGTTGCGGTATGGTTATGGAACGGATGGCCAACCGAAGACTTATTCAATTCATCCGGATAACGACCTCCTAGATCATCGCCAACACGCTTTTCGCCAAGTATATGGTACAAACGCCTACTTTGCTACCCTCGGTCAAGTCCCGACGACACATTTGAGAAAGGCCTTCAGGTAGCGTTGGTCCTGAATCCCGGCAGAAGCGATTAGTGGTGGCCACCTTCGCCTTTATTCGTAACTTTCTGATTGACAAAACGTTTTAAGTGTGCATCGGAAATACGAAATGGCGGTAACCATTTTTCACATCGCCTGATAATAAAGGGTGTATTCGATAAAATGGCACACACATATATACTCATCAAAATTAAACTGATTATCGGATTTTCTTGAAATTTTCAGGGAATGAAAACAACTAATGAGTTTTGATTTACAACATTCGTTTTATTCAATTTCGTCTTCATCCGAATGCCCGCATATTCCTTTGACTCCACCCATCAAATTTTGTACAACCGATTTTCCCAGTGTTTTTGTTGTTTTACCCAAATTTTCTTCAATTCTAGCTCTGTTTTTATAGTTTTGGATGTTTGCGAAGTTCGTTTTCATAATTGCCCAGAATTTTCAATTGGACGAAGTTCCAAGAATTTGGTGGGTTCATATCCTTTGGCACAAAAATTGACTCCGTTGGCTCGGTACCACTCCAATACGTTTCGAGCGTAGTGGCAGGATGCTAGATCAGGCCAAAACAGAGTTGATCCCAGCTTCTTAATGAATGGCAAGAGATCGCCTAAGGCACTCTTCCGTGTAATCGCACCGTTTATTGTTCCGGAAGTGATGAAGGGAGCACTTATTTCACCACATCCGCAATCGCCTGCCAGATTAGAAACTTCTTTGCAAATTTCGATAGTTTCTTCTTTCGAACATCCTCCGGAACATCGAACTTCAATATCGGGTAATGGAATATTCTTGCCCAGGAAGTTGACGGAAGTCGGCCTTGACGTATGTTTCGTCATCCATCACGATGCAACCGGATTTGATGAGCAGCTTCGTGTAAAGTTTCCGGGCGCGGGTTTTCGCAGTGATTTTTTGTTTTTCATTCCGGTTTGGGGCTTTTTGCACTTTGTAAACATGTAACCCAGCACGCTTCATGGTTTTCTGCACAAAACCGACTGACACCTTAGACTTTTTAGCGACATCTCGAATTGACATGTTTGACGGTTCTTGAATTGTTGTACGACTTTCCTGGCCATTTTACTGTCCATTGGACCACTTTACGACCACTCCCTTCATTTCTTTGGACACTCAGACGGTCCTTGAAGGTTCTTATTACACGAGACACAGTTGTATTTGGCAATTCCAAGCCTTTAGCAATCCACCGGTAGATGCCCTGATTTTGATTGTGAGTGCACAAAATTTTCTCACGGACAATTTCTTGTTTCGACGACATGACTGGAACTACTGAATGAATAACTATGAAACTTGGCAGATGTAAATAATACACTATGGATAAGATTTACTCAAATTTCTAGGTTTTTTACTCATACGATTCAAAAGTTACAGAAGATTTTCTATGTGCCATTTTTATCGAATACACCCTTTATGGGTATCAAACTTCTTAAAATTTCTTCAGCAGTTTGACTTTTCTTGTTTTGGGTCCATCGGATGTATGATACTTCAATTGGCCAGTCCGGAGAAGGTTCCCCAAGGGTCCGTGGCTGGTCATTGGCCTTTTTCAATGGAACTATAACAATATGTGTATGGAACTGCTTGAAATTTTCTCAAGCGTTTGTTCCTAATAATCTTGAGTTCACCAGACAAGTAGGCCTTGGAGTGACCGTTTGTCCCTGAACCGGTCATTCCTAAACAGGTTCCCGTGAGGCCTGGAGTGGTCAAAAACATTTTCTGGAGTAAACCCTAGCAATATGAGTACCAAAATTCATGACTTTTTTTCAGTAGGATATTTCTCAACTTTTTGTGACCATCTTATGATTTGTCCTTGGAGCGGTCATTCCGGAACAGGTTCCCGTATAGCTTTGATTGGCCATAAACATTTTTAGAAGAAAGCTCTGGCAATATGGGTATCAAAATTAATGAAATTTCTTGGGTAGGATATTCTCAACGTTTTATGGACATCTGACGACTTATCAACGTAATCCTAGTTGATCATCCTAGTACAGTTTCCCGTATGCCCGACATTGCCAAAGTTTCCTTTAAAATTTGTTCATGGCCACTCGATGCTTCACGGGAATCTGATCCGGAATGGCCGATCCGAAGACAAATCATCAAATGCCCCCAAAACGTTGAGAAATATTTTACTGACGAAATTTCATGAATTTCGATACCCATACTGCTAGGGTTTCCTTCTAAATTTGTTCATGGCCAGTCGAGGTCCCACGAATACCTGTTCCGGAAAACTGGTTTGTGGACAAATATCCTACTGAAGAAATTTCATGAATTTTGATACCCATATTGCCGAGGTTTTATTTTGGAAATGTTTATGGCCACTTGAAGGCCCACCGGAACCTGTTCCGGAATAACCAGTCTGAGAACACGTCATCAAAAGGCCACACAATGTTGACAGATATCTTACTGAAGAAATTTCATGAATGTTGATACCCATATTGCTGGGGTTTCCTTCTATATATGTTCGTGGCCACTCTAGGCCTTCTGGGAACCTGTTCCGGAATAACCGGTCCGGGGAAAAGTTGACATATTGAGGTATATGGAATAGAAATGTATTTTAAGGAATTATTCCAAAGGTTTTGACAGTCTTTTCCAGAAATTCACTTGATATTCCCAAATAGTGTCTCCGTACCGAACCTTAGTCCCGAAAACCCGGATTTACGGGAACCAGATGAATCCAAATGGACGTAGCTGCCAATTTCCATATAGTAGATGAGTTTTTGAAACTAACGGTGAAAACAAAACTAAAATCGGCCAATATTTGCCAGAGTGACAACCATTTGAATTTGGTGGATACCCGGGTACCCTGTCGGACTCTTTTACGGGTGTTTTATTTTTGTTGGGCACACAACGGCTAGTTGGCGTTTAAATGGCTATACAATCCAAAGCTGGAGAGTAGGGTAGTATTTGAAATTTTGAAAACAATTTAATTTAGTATATTGTATATTGTTTTTTTTTTCAACCTTATTTGAAGAAAGACCGAAGACGGCAACTCTCTAGCGTTTAATTTAGAAAAGATAGACATCAGCGCCATCACTGTGGAATGATTTGGAACTAATATGATAATGTCAAAAGACGATGAATGACATACTGAGAAATTTTGCCGAAGACAAAAACTCTCTATAACTACTCTGGACTGTTTTGCTCACACATTGAATTAACAACCTCTATCCATTTGTAGCAGATTCCCGGTGGCCAATGTTACTGGAACCATGTTTTTCCACCACCAATACATTTTTATGACCATATCCTTTCAATATGAATATGAAATATAATTTTTATTTCCTTGACTTTTTTTACGTCGTTTCTTGAAATAACGCGGTTTTTTTTACGTCGTTTTTTTAAATAACGCGGTTTTGTTTACGTCGTTTTTTGAAATAAAGCGGTTTTTTTTTACGCGGTACCATTACCGTCGTAAAAAAAACTTCAGTGTAGTAATAAAAAAAGAGATCAAATCGGAAAAGAATCCGTTCGTGTTTAAAAAAAAGTGACAATAAAAAGTGCTCACTTCTTTCTGGCTCCCGGGAAAATACATTTTCGTAATAGAAAAGCATTTTAATAATGTATGTGCCCCCCAACCCCTTCCCCCCCCTTTAGGACCGGCTGCAGTCGCTTTGATGCCATACTCCCCCGGGTTCCTTAGGTGGTGTGGATCAAGGAGTCTTCCCAGGCGCGCTTCAAGGCTTCAAAATAGTTGAATTTATTGGTAACACCAGTTTTGTCAACCCTGGCATCTAGAATCGCCCACAAATTCTCGATGGGGTTGAGGTCTGGGCTTTGTGAAGACCATTCCGGCGGTTTGATCGAAAAGACCGGAAGAAAGACTTGGCCTTCTTGGCTGCATGCGTCGGTTCGTTGTCCCTGCTGAAATACGAACTTCTCGTCAAGACCCGTTTGAATCAGAGAAAGCTAAAGATTTTCTGCAGGACATTGATGTAGGAATCTGCCGTTATTATCCTGTCTATTTTCACGAGGCTACCCACTCCACTGCCCGGAAAACACCCCCAGACCATCACATTTCCTCCTCCATGCTTCACCGTGCCTTCGATGTGGCGCTCCTGAAGCTCCACGTCGATCTACCACACACGAACCGCCGCTTTCGAATAAAAAACCGAATTTTGATTCGTCCGTCCAGAGAACCGTTTCCCAGAAGTCTAGGGCTTATCAGCATGCTCAATATGGAAACCCTGACCCATTTAGTTTTGTTTTCCTTGCTGAAAAATGAGCGGCTTCCAGGCAACTTTGTTAAGCAGCTCCTGTGCTACAAGATGATGACGAACAGTTCGACCGGTGATTGCTGAAGGGTTTTCTGCATCTCACGGACAGTTACTTTTGAGTTTTCATGACTTCGCGCATGATCTTGGTGTCCGGTGTGTATCCATTTGGCGCTTCCTTTGGGCAATCTACCACTGATCCGAACGTTTTTTGTTTTCCGTAGAATTTTCCCATCCACTGCGCGCTATTACTGTACATCTGCATGACAGTTCATTGCCATTCACCATTTTGCACATCACGAACCATTAATTTTCCGGATAACGTTTGCATTAAAAAATGACTTTTTTTTCGGATGGTGATAAAGAAAAAGCTAAGACACATAATTACTTTTGATAAATTTTGTATGGAAGGTTATTATTTAAACACTTGCAAAACAAATTCGACGCCATTGCGAGCGGCCTTAATCGGAACATTCGCCATCGCGGACAAAAACGTGCATGTACGCATGTTTTTGAGTTCTTTCTTCGTTTCATTTATCAATTCCTCCCTCAGTTTCACTACAGAATTGTTGCAGTAGATCTTACGCTCCAAGTTGGCCAGACATTCTCGATGGGACGCAGCTGGGGGCGTTGGCCGGGATTCCCCGACTTGGAGCACCACATCGATATTCAAACCGCTCCATCTCCTCCAACGATCACTTTGAGTAGTAGGCCGACGCGCAGATCCGAACAGAACACCACCCTTATGGTATTTTTTATGAACGACGCAACTTCCAGCGGGCATTTCGTACTATAAATTTCCCCGGTCACGAAGAAAGTCCAAGTGAAAGAGAGCAGCTTTGACATTCCCCTTCTCGCTGATCGTCAGCCACAGCAACACCTTCATGGGGAACTTGGTGTGCGAAATGAACGTCACCTCGGAGCTCACTTTCTTCGTGGGGGATGTAAAATACGAAGTGCCCTGCCCTTCATTGCCATCCAGGGTAAGATAGGTCAGGGCGTCCATCACCACCGCCACGTCGCAATTCGCTGGGAAAATCGAGTTGACCGTCTTATTCAGCCGCTGCCGCTGCGTCATTGCCTGTAGCTTGTTGTCGCTCAGGGTCATCGGCCGTCCGGAACCGGGCTTTCTTTCGGTGCTCTGATTGTTGTATAATAGTGCAAAGATGTTGTAGATGCCGGAACGGACGTATCCGGCATCCACAAAGTGCCACACGATGTCCGTTTTCGACGCGGCGGGGTGCCGTTTTTTGAACGCGCACACTTCTGAACGGAGTTGTTTCACTGTTTTTGCCATCACTGCTAGATTTCGACTGATAGAGCAGTCAAATTTTGACTGGAATTTTTTGGGTTACTATGATTGATGCTGCATGGGTAGTTTTGTCAGTGCGGATGAAGGTAAACTCATGAAAAATCGGATTTTTTTTTGTCCATTTTATTTAAGGCAAACGTTTCACAAGAGAATTGCTTTCGAAATCACTACGCTCTCCATTTCTGCAACTGAACCAAACTCGATCACGTGTACAAAAAGCACCGGGTAAAGCCGGTTGCTTCGTGTGGTGTGGAGTAGTTCACCTCCTCGTGTTGCACCTGGAAACGTCGCTTCCTTAACAGCTAAACCGGGCACCACAACGGGTGAGGTCTGGCTGAAAGTCGCAAGCAGTCGTGACATAGGACGGCCAGGATAATGCCGAACTCTTAGACGTTTCAACCCCCAGTCTTGGCCCTGGCTTTCTCGGAAGGGTTCTGCGACGCGAGGGATGGCGGCAGGTGCAATAAGCGGTCGGGTAGAAATCATGGATGATCTGGATGGACCACCAGACGTCCCAAACCCTGCTTGGGTCCAGGAGCATTTAGATCGAATCAGCATCAGGTTGGTGAAGCTAACTACTAAAGACCTACGTAGTTAGACATAGTGGATGCGTACAACACCTTATCCTCACCCTGAAAGCAATACCGAAAAGTGGTTCCAGGGTGGGCCAGGGTTCGAGGCACGGGTGGGTTTTTAGTGGGTCAAGTAGTTGGCGCCCGCATCCCCACACTCTGAGTTCTTCAGGAGTCGGTTAGTTAATTTTCCATTCCGTCTACGCGAGGCACCATTGCTATTACCTTAGTCAATAAAGCAGCCGTTGAGCCTTGGTATGCTGGTACATTGAAAAACTGAAACATGTGAGAGGGTTGGAAAGCGTCCGCGCCCAGTGCGTCTAGGCATCGAAGAAAATCTGAAGAGAGTACTGTGGCACTTAAGCGTTGGAATTTGAATACTTAAAAATGCTCAAAATGCACCACGAACATCAAAGAAGCCAATTGATTAAACTTTATTACTTCTGATGTGCCGCTGTCTGCATGGATGGAGCACGTGTCCCATTAGTAATGTTGATTATTTATGCAAATATCGATGAAAAAAACAAAAAGAGACAGTTGCTTTACAGACAAACGGGCATAACAATTTAAGGGTATCTTCAGCGATCATGCATTTAACGGTCCGGTCAATGTTTCTTAGTTGATAGGACAGGTAGCGCGCATAGTCCAGTCCCATACGTTTGACGTTAGTACACTACCGCTATCTGTTCATCTGTATCACCATCACAGTGTGCTCAACAGATGGCGATAGTGATTTAGTGGAAAATGATCAACGTGTTATGTCTGTTTGTCTGTGGTTGTGTTATATCAATGTCTCGGACAGCACAACGAAGTAGATGAACACTCTACCATTTCGCCCAATCCATAATATTTTCTGTAGCACAACAACACTTATTGGTGATGGGACATCATTGTTATAACTAGAACAATCGGACAGCTAAGATCTATTAAAATTACAAACTTATTCTAAAACTATTTTTGGACAGTAGAGAAGAAACAGATGAAAACGGACTAGGGAATCCGAACCAATTTGTACCTCTCCAACTATCAAAGTAAAGCAAATATTTACCAAACATGATACAACTTTAAAAAATCACCATGATACAAGGACTTCACATTGCTGTTTCAACCATAGCGTATACGAATTGTTACTCTAGTAGCAATTAATGTAAACAAACATCGCGTTGCCTCCTACGAACTTATTTAACCCCTCTCTTATTTGTCCTTGATTTCGAAAATGCCTCCCCATAATTAAATTATTAGTCATGCTTACCTACCTTCGTTTGACGGAAAATTGGCAGCGTCAAGATTTCATTCAATTTCCCCAACCAATCTTTAGGTGGGTAGAGTGGGTCGATTCATACACACAGTCACAGTCAGGCAGACTATAGTTTCCCAGCAATATGTAATTGAAGAAAATGGATCTAAAAGGGTGCAAAATTCCTTCCAGTTTAGATGATATTTTCCGGGTTGAGTCTTGCACCAGGTCCAAGACCACAAACGTTACAAAACTTGGAGCTAAAATGAAGCGGAACTCGGCAACCACAATGCGTTTACCATTGTTGGTTGTCTTCATCGTCAGGAGGAAGCAACTGCTGCTCAGAGTTGAAAATAGATTAAATTTCAATAAGAAATGTAGGAGGTGGAACTCTTCTTCGTGTGAAATTTACTCTTCGGGACCGTTCTCCTCCCACAGCTCCGGGGCCGAGTCCGGTGGGCTAGGATTGTAAAAGCTTATTTTTAGTATGGTTCAGTCGGGGGTCGTTACCTAGACAAACGAATGCTCTGGGAGCTCAGGACACAAGATTCAATAGTCTGGTGGAGACGATCGACCACCGACCACCGAACGACCGCATCGTTCCCATTCCAGAGTTCACCAAGGGAACGAACGTCTACCGGTGTCTGCGAGAGTGTATTTGAGTAACCCGATAAATTAATCTGTTTGAAATTGGATTATGAACCGGAGTGGAGGGTGTTTATTTTATATTTGCTTTCTCCTTGCTCACTCGGCGACGCGGAACTGATTCAATGCGGTCTTCTGATGATGGTGGGCGGGGGTTGGTTGGTGGCATAAGCCAACGAGAAAATTGGTTCGAGATTTTTTGATCGAATAATCGCCGCTGGTAATTGAATCAGGGAGGGGGGGCAATTTGAAGGTGAGAAGCATTTGATTTCAAGTGAATCATTTGCTGAGTGAGTGAAAGGAACTGAAGAGAAGACGTAAACGGAGTTCAATTATTTAAATGCACCGATAGTTCTCGGTGAGCGAATTTTCACTGCCTTGGGAGCTGTAGTTCGAAGTAGGACTATGTATGAAAGGTGAATATCGTGCTGCTGGTCAAGGAGAAATTAAATATTGCTTCTTTCGTAGAATAAAACTTTATAACCCAGTAAACAATTGAGGCTGCTGCAGTCAAAAATTTAGCTGTATAAAATAACTTTTCTGTGACGAAAAGTGTTGGTTGGAATCTTATTGGTTTCTTCTTTTCCTGCAATGTCAGTTATGGGGTCAATTAAAGACGTCGAGTCGAGCAAAATTGCGTATTACAGAAGCCGACTGAATCTGATGGAGTCGGCAACCGAACTCAACAGTTGACTTCAGTGTAGAAATTTTTCAAAATGTCATTTAAATTTGACACCATACAATAATTCATCTATTTAGCTGGCATCACTGACAGTCGCAGAATAAGTTAGACTTGTTCGCGACAAAATCTGGACAGATTAAATTTGGAATAAAACAAATTGGCTGTTAGTTCAATCCAAGATGTATTTTTTTATTCATTTAAGGCTGCATGAAGAAACTAGGAACTTTTGAGTATACTGCAGCCATAAGGGTTTGTGCAACCTGTTCTCTGCAAGAGAGAGATTTTTTTTCTATAGTTGTAGCTTGTAGTTTATATTGAGAGAGTTCTCTCTTCACGAGAGTCCAATACCGCTCGATACAACATGGACTACATTCGCTTAATACCATTCCAAAACATCTTTGGCAATGTGACAAGATGACAAATAACGCCAGAATAGCGAGAAAGCGTCATGGCTGCGTAGGAATGGTAACAGTCGCTTCTTTATGCATTCTTCGCGGTGTATTTTCTTGCTTACCATTCAGGTTCGCTCGACCACAGTTGCATATTGCCTGCCAAACCAAATATTTTTTGGGAAACTTTTTCTTCGTCCTGATATGCTCCTCTACGCTGTTCCGTTACATGGCAATATAATAAGACATTCCGGGAAGCTGCTTAAAGCCTTCCAGCACATAAGTTTCATCGTTCCTTATCACGCAGGAAAACTTCGTCAAATATTCGTGATACCACTTGCAAGACCGGGTTTTAGCCGTCACATTTTGTATATCATTACGGTTCGGTACAGTTTTCACCTTGAACAACTTCATACCGAATAAATGCGTACCGAAAGATTTGGTCTCTTCTGCAATATTTGCTTCACCTTCGCGTCCTTCTGGTGGTTCCTGAGATCCGTTTCTGTTCCGTTCCCAGCCTTCCTGGCAGTTGTTAAACGTGTATTGAAAGGTTTAAGATCGTTATGGACAGTGCTTGTAGGAAAACTAAACTTTATTGCAAGTTTCCTTACTGTCAGATCTGGATTTTCATTGTGACCGCACACAATTGCTTTTCACACTTGCTCTTATTTCGACGCCATCTTTGATCTAAAAGCTTGTAACGGGTGGCAATTAAAATTTTGGATTTTTTTCGAGGCCTCTTTGTCAACAACAAACGAGCTCAGAGAGAAATAAGAGTGTGTATGCGTTAGCTCTTTCTCTCGTCTTTCTGCTAGTATTTTCTGTTTTGTTTATGCTTGCTCAGTTTTGCTCAAAATGCCGTCGAAACAAGAAGTATTTCGCGAGCGCGTTGTACAGTTCTGCGAACTGCACAGAAATCTCGGCAAAACGTATACGGTACAACATTTTAAAAGCGAAAATGTTGCGACTTCGACTGTTTACCATATCCTAAGATCCCCAACAACTGCTCGCAACCAAGGTAGTGGAAAACCAGCCAAAATTATGGACGCAAAATGACTTCGTTCTCTTTCTCGTGCCTTCAACAACAAGGATTCACTGAGCCAACGGGATGCCGCAAAAAAGTTCAACTGTTCTCACCAGTACATCTGCAAAACATTGAAAAGAGTCGGAATAAAGTGCCGAAAGAAGACACGAGCCCCGGAATATACTGATGCACAGATTTCAACGCTGAAATCCCAATGCCGTTGGTTGATTAAAAATTATTCCGGAAAAAGTTTTGTTTTGGACGACGAAAGCTACTTCCCTCTTTCGAAGACGCAGATTCCCGGAAACGATCGATACTATTCAACGGATAGTTCTACTACACCTTCGAACATAAAATACAAGTTTAAACATAAGTTTGAACAGAAAGTGATGCTGTACATTGCCATTTCCGAGAAAGGCATTTCTAAGCCATGGTTCAAGCCCTCTGGTTTGGCAATCAATCAAGATGTGTACCAGAACGAATGTTTGAAGACAGTGTTGATCCCGTTTCTACAAAAACATCATGCTGATGGATAATACGTGTTTTGGCCGGATAAAGCGTCATCACATTACGCCATAAAAACACAATCGTTCCTGAATACCCATTCGATCCCATTTGTACCCCAGAACCACAACCCGACAAATCTGCCTCAGTGCCGCCCAATCGAAGATTTCTTCGGGGTTTTGAGTTCCTTGGTGTACAAAAATAACTGGAGAGCCACGAATTGCAAACAGTTGATTGGTAGAATCAAGAGATGCATTCGCAAAGTTGACATGGAGGCCGTACAACGCTCCTGTTCCGACATCAAACGGAAGCTTCGCCGAACATCCGATTACGGACCGTTTTCAAATGTTCACTAATTTTTTTTCAACAATGGACAATGTATCTTTTATTTGAATAAATCAGATCTTCTTCAACTATGTTTGTCTTTTTTTGACAGCTTGAGAAAGAAATTCCAAAATTTTAGTTGCCACCCGTTAGTATCATTGAAAACTGATTTTAAACAATGAATAGACATACGTTCATCAGTCTGCGAAATATTTCACGCGTTGATAGAGTATTTCCAGAGATATATGATTTTGTCGCGAAGAAGCCTTATTTACATGTTTCACTCTTGTTTCAGGAATTACACTAACTTTTTCGTTATTCAGAAAACCTTATTAGGACTCTGTTCCAATGTTGCGATTTGAAGTATTTTTCAAGGAAGTTATTAATTAATATGTGGACAAGTGTCGATATCAAATTTAAAGATGCTTCAGAAGAGGAGTTAATATCAAGTGATCATCAACTAATTTATGCGTGACTATCTTTCTTCTTCTTTCTTACTATTTGAAACTTATTGCTCGCTCTTAACTTCGTGTTCTAAATACACTTCAACAGTTATTAACTAAGAGCTTTCGATGCCAGGTACCATTTTTTAATAAGTATGATTGTGTTGCAAGTGCAATGGAAAACCCTCTTAAATTTTTTAAAAGTTTCTTCTTGAACATTCGAGAAGTCCTCTTCTAAGCTTTGGGGAAGTTTCCTCCTGAACTTTGGGGAAGTTTGTTTCTGAATTTGTGAGAAATTCCTGCTTGAAATACTAAGAAGTACCCTCTATATTTCTGGAAAGTTTCATCCTGTTTTAAACAAAAGCAACTAAGGACTGTATCGTTAATTATGAGTACACATGAAAATTGCTGTATTTAATTATGTTTTATTTATTTTGCAACTCAAATTCATTTACATTGTTTATTGACCATCAAAAAAGCTCATTACATCGGTATTCGATAAATTTTTCGTAGATCTGGCCAGCTTCTCTTGATGTTCCTCATGAGGTTTTGTACAACCGTTCTGTTGATGGTTCTGCTTCCGTTTACCCAGTCTTTTTTAAATTTGATGATGTCACTTGCTTCTCTAGACTTCTTCTGAAGCTTTCTTTTCATCAAAGCCCGAAATTTCTCGATGAGCCTTATTTACGTACAATTTGGAGGATTCATCGCCTTTTCCACAAATTGGACATTTTTCTCTTCATACAAGTCCCAGGTAGCACGCGCATAGTGGCAGGATGCCAAATCAGGCCAAAACAGTGTCAAACCTTTGTGTTTTCGGATTAGTGAAAGAATTCGTTTGGGCAGGCAGTCGATCTGGTACATTTTGGCGTTCATATTTGCCGTTCCACGCTTCACGGTGTAAAACTGAGCCCCTGGAAGAGTCCTGTTGTCCAATTTGACGTGCGCCGCGTCATTCATGATAATGCACGAGCCGTTTTTGCTCAAAACGTCGTCAGTACGAAGCTGTTTTCAGGAGCCCGAGTTTTCACGGAATTCACCTGAATTTTGCTGCGTTTCGGACATGTGTGTTTCCGGTATGTCTTCAGGGAATTTCGCTCCTTTGCAAGTTGGACCATTCTAGTCGTCGTTCCACACTTTTTTGCGTAATATCTGATGGATACCTCATTTTTTCCTTCAAAAACTTTGCAAATTTGTTTGTCCAAATTTGGGTTTGACGCACCTGTTTTTCTACCATGGCCGGGTAAGTCCTTCAATGTGTTATGCATAACAAACCGGTTGATAGCATTTTGGACCGCACAGACACTGACACTTTCTTCTTTTGCTATTTTTCGTAGTGACAATCCCTTTTTAGTGCAGTACTTGGTCACAATCGATTTTCGTTTTTCTTCCGTAAGACCTCGCATTGCTCCTCCTGAAGTTAAACTTTAACTTTTAATGAAGGTTTTTGTTTGTTTACAAGACAAGCAACACATTGACACGAAACATCTGTCAAAATAAGTCATAATCTTTTCCATACAGAACCTCAAAGTTATACTCATAAGTAACGATGCAGTCCTAACCTGTTCTGGGAATTCCTGAACTTCGAGAAAACCTCATTTGAAAATTCTGGAATATTCTGTTCTGAACTTCAGGGAAGCTCTCCAACATTTCTGGGTAGTTCCAACTAAATTGTTAGGAAGTTTCTTGCGGAACTTCTGGGAAGTCAGAGAAATTTCTTCTGGAACTTAAAGGTAGCGCCCTACCTTCTACCTGAAATTCGGGGAAGTTTTTTCATGAGCAAATTCTTTCTACACTTATCGTCCCATCTTGAACTCCGAGAAAACTTTTTTACCAAAACTTTGGGAAAGAGCCCTCCAGAATTTCTGGGGAAATTCCATCACATTTGTTCGTAATTTCTTCCTGAACTTCTGAGAAGTACTCTTCAGAACTCTAGGGAAGTTTTTTCCAGAAATTCTTGCGTGAACCCCTATATTTCTGGAAAGTTTCTTCTGGTCTTACCCAGAAGTAACTACCTGTACTTCTGGACATTCCTAAACTTCGAGAAAACCTCATTCAAAGATTCTGGAATGTTCGATTGTGGACTTCAGGGAAGCTCTCTAACACTTCTAGGTAGTTCCAACTAAACTATTGGGAAGTATAATTCTCTGGGAATTCTTCTCCTGAGTTCCTGATTTTTTTGAGAAATTCTTGCTTGAATTTGCAGCTAATTGCCTCTCTGGTTAGTTTCTTCCTGAAATTCAGAGAAGTTTTTTAGTGAGCATATTAATTCTAAGCTCTTGAAAAGGCCCAACTTGAACTCCAAGGGAATTTTCATACTAAAATGTTGGGAAAGTGCTCTCCAGAATTTCTAGGGAAATACTATTACAATCGTTCGCAATTTCTTCCTGAACTTATGAGAAATTTTTACTCGCACTACTAGGAAGTATCCCTTATACTTCTGAAACATTTACCTGTTTTACTCCTCATTCCTCATTCGAAAATTCTGGAATTTTTTATTCTGAACTTCAGGGAAGCTCTCTAACACTTCTGGGTAGTTCCAACTAAACTGTTGGGAAGTTTATTGTGGAACTTCGGGGAAGTCCTCTCCAGAATTCCTGATTTTTTGAGAAATTTCTTTGGTACTTATAGGTAGCGCCCTCCTATAAGTTTCATCCGAAACTCGGGATTTTGCTGAGCATACTTCTTATGATAAGTCCCATCATGAACTCCAAGGAAACTTCTTTACCGAAGAATTTCTAGAGAGATTCCATTCTATTCGTTTGCAATTTCTTCCTGAACATTTGAGAAGTCTTCTTCAGAACTTAGGGAAGTTTTCTCCTGAACTTCGGATTAGTTCGTTCCTGAATTTCTGATAAATCGCTGCTTGAACCACTAAAAAATAACCCCTATATTTCTGGAATGTTTCTTCCTGTTTAATTCAGAAGTAACTACCTGTACTTCTGGGAATTCCTGAACATCGAGAAAACCTGATTCTGAAATTCTGCAATCTTCGATTCTGTGAGAGACTTCTGGGTAGTTCCAACTAAACTGTTGGGCAGTTTCTTGCGGAACTTCTGGGAAGTCTTCTCCTGAATTCCTGATATATTAGAGAAATTCCATCTTGAACGTTTAGGTTTCTACCTGAAATTTAGGAAGCATATTTCATGAGCATATTCTTTCTAAGCTTATGGTTAGTCCCATCTTGTACTCCAAGGATTTTTTTTTATCGAAACTTTGTGCAAGTGCTCTTCAGAATTTCTAGGGAAATTCTTTTAAATCTGTTCGCAATTTCTTCATGAAGTTCTGAGAAGTCCTCTCCAGAACTTTTGGGAAGTTTTCACCTGAACTTCGGGGTAGATTGTTCATGATTTTTTTAGAAAGTTCTGCTTGAACTACTAGGAAGTATCCCCTATATTTCTAGAAAGTATGTTCCTGTTGTGCCCAAAAGTGAACTTCTGGGAATTCCTGAACTTCGAGAAAACTGTATTCTGAAATTTTGGAATGTTCGATTCTGAAATTCAGGGAAGCTCTCTAACACTTCTGGGTGGTTCCAACTAAACTGGTGCGAAGTCTCTTGCGAAACTTCAGGGAAGTCCTCTCCTAAATTAATTCCTCAACACCGTTACCATATTTTAACAAGATGTCATGAGCAATGAATGTATAATGATTGAATTGTTTCGATGAAAAAATGCAAAAACTCAGAGAAGTTTCCTTTTGAAATTTTTGCACGTTTCCTCAAGAACTTTTAGCAGTCACTCCTGATGTTCTCGCAAATTAACATCTAACAACCCAACCTGACCTTCCAGAAACATTTTATATGCTTTTTTTTCCTGAACTTAATTACTTTCTAAACTTCTAATTAATCTTATTCTGAACTGCGAAGAAAATTTCTCCAAAACTTTAGGAAAATTTGCTCTATAATTTATTGATAAACCTTCTTAAATTTTTTGGAAGTTTCTTCTTGAATTTTTTACAAGTACCTTTTTTTAACTTTTGGGAAGTTTTCTTTTGAACTTCGGGGAAATGGGTCCTCCCTTAGCTCAGTCAGTAAAGGCGCAGCTACAAAGCAACACCATGCTGGAGGTGGCTGGGTTCGATTTCCGGTCTGGTCTAGGAATTTTTCGTTAAGGAAAATTCATCGACTCCCTGGGCATAGCGAATGACTGTACTTGCCACACAATCATACTAATGCAAAAATGGTACCTGGCATCGAAAGCTCTTAATTAATAACTGTGGAAGTGCATCTAGAACACTAAGTTGAGAGCAAGTAATAAGCTTATTGTGAAAGCAATAAGCTTGAAATGCTAAAGAAGAAGAAGAAGGAAGTTTGTTCATTAACATCTGAGAAACTCCTGCTCGAAATACTTGGTTTTCTTCTAGGTGAGTTTTTTCTTGTTATACTCAAAAGTAACTACCTGAACTTCTGGGAATTCCTGAACTTCGAGAAAACCTCATTCGAAAATTCTGGAATTTTTGATTCTGAACTTCAAGGAAGCTCTCTTACACTTCTGGGTAGTTCCAACTAACCTATTAGGAAGTTTCTTGCGGAACTTCTGGGAAGTCCTCTGCAGCATTTTTTTTAGAGATTTCTTCTTGAATGCTCTACCTATAAGTTTGTACCTGAAATTCGGGGAGTTTTTCGTGAGCATATTCTTTTTAAACTTATGATAAATTCCATCATGAATTCCGAGAAAACTTTTTTACCGAAACTCTATGGAGGTGCTCTCCAGAATTTCTGGGGAAATTCCACTACATTTGTTTGCAATTTCTTCCTGAACTTCTGAGAAGTCTTCTCCAGAACTTTAGTGAAGTTTTCTCCTGAACTTCGGATTAGTTTTTTTTCCTGAATTCCTGAGAAATTCCTACTCGAACCATGAGGAAATAACCCCTTATATTTCTGAAAAAAAAAATCTTGTTTTACTCAGAAGCAACTACATGAACTTCTGGAGATTCCTGAACTTCGAGAAATCCTCATTAAAAAATTCGGGAAAGTTCGATTCTGGACTTCAGGGAAGCTCTCTAATACGTCTGGATAGTTCTAACTAAACTGTTGGGAAGTTTCTTGTGGAACTTCTGGGAAGTCCTCTCCAGAATTCCTGAACTTTTGAGAAATTTCTCCTTCAACTTTTAAGTAAGCGCTCTACTTATAAGTTTCTACCTCAAATTCAGGGAGTTTTTTCATGAATATATTCTTTCAAAAATTCTGCAAAATACCATCTTGAATTCCGAGAAAACATTTTTACCGAAACTTTGTTCTCCAGAATTTCTAGGGTAATTCCTTTACATTTGTTCACAGTTTCTTCCTGAACTTCAGGGTAGTTTGATCCTGATTTCTGAAAAATTTTACTCGCATTAATAGCACTACTCGCACGCACTACCCCATTTGCTTCTGGAATATTTCTGTCTGTTCTTGTGAGAGGTATCTTGCTGATATTCTACAATTCTGAAATATTCTGTTCCGAACTTTGGGAAAACTCTCTAGCACTTTGGGGTAGTTCCAACTACTCTTTTGGGAGTTTTTTTTTCGGAATCTCTGAGAAGTTTTCTTATGAAATTCTAGGACGTATCGTGCTGAGCTATGTGAAGTTTGTTTCTGAATTTTCGAAAAATTATAGATCGTTCACTTTCAGTTTTTTTTAAAGGGCGTATGTCCACTGATTTGAACATTTTTGGTAGTGCACTCCCTGGTTAGTTTCTTCCTGATCTCCGGGGAGGTTCTTTTCTATACTTCAGCATCTTGAATTCCTGGGTAGAACTCTAGAACCTCTGGAATGTTTCAAACTTCTAAGAAGCCCTCTTCTTTAAACTTCTTGCTGAAGCTCTAAGAAGTCCTCTTCTAATTTTCGAGGAAGTTTTCACCCGAAATTTTAAAAAGTTTGATCTTGAACTTCAAACTTTGTTTGGTCCGGATTTTTTTTCTTCAAAATATTCCTGCTTGAATTCTAACAAGTGCTCCCTTTACTTCTTAGCAGTTTCTGTCTGACCTTCGGAGAAGTTTTATTTTTTCCAAGAAGTCTCTTCCTGAAGCTCTGAGAAGTCACTTTCTGAACTTTCAAGCATGTGCTCTAAGTTCTGGATAAATTTATCTGTGCTTCTAGGAATTTAGAACTTTATTTTTCCAAGGAAGTCTCTTCCTGAAGGTCTGGGAAGTCTCTTTCTGAACTTTCAATGATTTGCGCTAAGTTCTGCTTGACCTTAAATGTTTTATTTTTCCCAGGAAGTCTCTTTTTGAAACATTGGAAAGTTTCTTTCTGAACTTTCAATGATGTGCCTTATGTTCTGGGTATTATTTTTTAGTACTTTTAGGAATTTGGAACTAGTTTCAGAAACCACTTTTCATTTTCAGAAACCACATTTTCAAATCCCTTCTGCCTGACCTTAGAAGTTTTATTTTTCTCAGGAAGTCTCTTTCCGAAGCTCTAGGAAGTCTCTTTCTGAACATTCAATTATGTGTCCTAAGTTCTGGGTATTATTTTTTTGTACTTCTAGGAATTTAGGACTAGTTTCGGGAACGACTTTTCTCGAGGGTAAATTTTCAAATCTGTTCTGCGTGCCGTAGAAGTTTTATTTTTCACAGGAAGTCTCTTCCTGAGGATGTTGGAAGTCTTTTTCTGAATTTTCGATGATGTGCCCTAAGTTCTGCGTATTATTATTCCGTACTTCTAGGAATATAGGACTAATTTCAGAAATTACTTAACTCGAGGGTAAATTTTCAAATCCCAAGTGCAAATGTACTAAAATGATGCGTTTAGAAGTTCTTTTGGAAAAAAAGCAGAGTCACTTTTACTTTTGTTCTGAGTCTCAATATGGAAACGGACTAGGCTTGAGAACCAATGTTAGGATCACAAAAGTAATAGTATTCAAACGAGAAAATAAAATTTACTGTTTGTTATTCTGACCCAAGGCTGACGCATTGGTACTCCAAGTGAATTGAGCTCTAGGTCAATTTCCTACAAGTTCTGCTTAGCATTAGGTTTGCTGGCTTCACGCCACAAAAGCCTGTGGCGATGTCAGTATTAATGTTAATCAGCTCGATGAACCATTCGAACTGACAATAATTTGTTTTGTTTCAATTAGCATTCTTCTTCTTCTTTCAGCATTTCAAGCTGATTGCTTTCACAATTCGCTTATTGCTGGCTCTCAACATAGTGTTCTTAATGCACTTCCACCAAGGGTATATTGCTTAGGAACATTCGATGCCAGGTACTAGTTTCTGCATTAGTATGATTGTGTAGCAACAGACAATCATACCTATATGCCTGGGAGTCGAGGAATATTCCTAACGAAAAATTCCTACACCAGACCGGGAATCGAACCCAGCATCTCGCGGCACAGAGATTGTCATTGTAGCTTCGCCTTTACCAACTGAGCAAAGCGATAACCAGATTAATTAGATTCGATTGTGTTGTTGCTAACAATGCTTGTGTTCCTGCCAATGGTTAGTAATGGTCATAATGGTATATGGTATAACGGTGCGTAAATAGTTCATAGTAATGGCCCGTGATACTGTTGCCTTGCTCAGTCAATTACCACTAACCGATGAAAAACGCGTATTACAGCAAACTTTTACTCGACAAAATGTGACAAATCAGTCAATAGTCTTCGAGCGGATCGATTGAGTCGACCACCAATTCGACAAAATTTCATCGATCTCAACATCAGTAATAGCAAAATAGATCTGTCGATCTAAGTGACGGCCAACTCGACTTCTTAAATTGGCCCCCATGTTTGTATAAATCATCACCGCTTTCAAACTCCGCTATAAGAACTTGGCCTACTATATGGACTTCCTGATAATTGTTATTATTTTGCACGGTAAGGATACTCACCCATCCGTTCAACTATCTTTGCCTGTTTTTCCATAGAAAAGTGAATGAGTTCGCTTGAAAATGTGCCATAATCTTCCGATAAACACCTAGTCATACTCATATTCATCAGAACCTGCAAAAATGACCTGCAAACGAGAGCTTCGCTTGCAATACCCCTATCGTCGACGTAAACCATTACCATAAGTGGTAGGTATGCAATGGGTACCTAATGCGAGTAGGAATGCGTATGCTACAGTTCCGTCGCATGCCATAGGTTTGTTCAGGCGCCTTTCCCCCTTGAATCAAGTGTTTACACTCGACGGAAACGAACATCTTTCTGTAAGAGGATTAAATTGTTATTCAACTTAGCATATACCTCACCTTGTGATATTTCTTTTTCCTGGGACTGAGAGATGCGTACTGGTTCACGTTAGTCTCGGTGGTCTTCCATCGTCGGTTGTCGCCTCAAATACAAGGGAAGACGAAAAGTGAAAAAAAACGATGTTATGCCGTCTTTCTGGAAACTGGAAACACCTCTTCCTGCTGCGTGAGCTGGGAGTTTGGAGAGCATTGAAGCAAACGAGCAGTAAAAATATTCCCTCATTTGCTATTCGTAAGAATCCCTTCGACTCACAATCTGAAACAAACCAACCCAACAGCGTGTGCCAGTCGCATGACGAAGTCTGTGGGAATACTGCTCTTTCTTCAGCTGTGACAGCTAGCAGCGGTTTCCGGAAGGTCCAGTGCAGCCTGAGTTGAATAATTTTGAAATCATCTGATCTTTTTCAGTACATTACTGGAATTTCTTTCCTTTTTTATGCGATTTGAAAATTGCGATTTCTGAATTTGGTTTTTGCTCTATCGTTGATTGAAATGGGTTGGCTGTGTCTGTCGGGATGTTCAGACGTTCTTTTAGATGCGTATTATAGTCCGAATTGTAATCTGCGACAAGCCTTAGTACAAAACTCAAAAAGCCGAATAAGACGGCCTAATACATTCTATCAGTATGATATACGATTATCACTCCACAATCATCGCTGAAGTCGGAGTTAGTCGTAAAGAACAACAGATGATTGTCATGGAAGGGAACGATCCATCGACAATCAGGTCAGTTTGACATTCACAAATGTCAAATGCGCTCGTTATGCAGACATTACTGCTTTTTGTGTGAGTGATGATGATAATGATGATGATGATGATGATGATGATGATGATGATGATGATGAAGATGATGATGATGATGATAATATAATACTACCATTTTTGTAGCAAGCTAACTTTCCATAGCTGTAGAATAATCTGAAAACCGATTTGATTAAAACTCTATTATTGTTTGTGATCATCTAGCTCCTGTATGAAGGGCCAAAAACGTTTGGACAGGCCCGTAAGGAAAGGCACTCATGCGAAATCCGTGATTATAGGAAAGAGAATATCCTGCCACAAGCAAGTTCACACTAGCAACAGCGCTCGATTGACAGACTAAACCAAATAGATGGGGTCAAAGAGCCTGCCCACGTTCCACGAAATGTTGCAATGGGAAAAAGCCTGCCGTGATATTCCATAACGCTTTTGTTTGTATTGAACCACTTAAGGTAAAATGCATCACAGGTGTGCTCATTTAAGTATCTGCCAAATCCGAACCATACAATGAGAATAAAAAACACGGAAAATATTTCCTCACCCTGTAAGTTCATTTTTTCTCTATCTTTTGAATTATAGAATGGAAGTAAGAGTTGAAATGAAAATTGAAAGTTATTTCAAAGTTTGCCAAAAAAGTTAAAGTTTAAGTTGAATAAAAACACTTAATTGGCTTCTTTACACTTACTTTTTGAATCGTTTTGTACATATGATGATCTTATTGTGTTGTACATAAAAACTGGTGTACTTATGATAAAGTGTCCCAAACAAAGTTGATAATTTAAAAAAAAACGAACATAAAATGTTATCAACCCGATGACCTTGATTTTGGTCGACCTGCAAGACCATACACTACAGTAGCGTGCTTGCCACCGCGTGGGTAGCCACCCGTACTACCATTTCTTCGGTCCGTTGGGGGAGCACTTAACGTCAACGTACGATCTTCTAATTTCAGAATGTTTGTTTTCTAGTCAAGACGAACATTTCAAGAGGTGGTATTCTTGACTTGGCATTTTTTTTTCAAAATAAGGAATGGCCTATTGCACAACTACTTCTCTCGACAAAAATGTGAGGATTGGGGAGTCAACCAACCTGCTATTGCTATCTACCATGCGGAATTTATGCATAACTGTCCTGAAGACTTACGGCCCGCAGTATTTATGAGGACGTAGGCTGTGTTATTGAGTGAAGAAGACGTGTTTTTTGTCCTCCGGGGTGTATTTCGAGCTCGTTAGTACATGCCTTGAAAGTTCATATACAACTGTGGAAGTTTCTCGCGAGTGATTTGTTAAACTGTAAATTTGTTATCGAAAATGAAGTAAAGCGCCTTGAAGAATTGTGATCTATATATAGAAACCGTGACTACTCGTGGAAGCTGTGGATTTTGAGTGCGCTTGTGCAAATCATTTCAATGAGGCTGTCAGTTTTTTTTCGGTCGTTTTAAAGAAGTAAAACAAATAGTTTGAATTGTTTAATTATCTGGTTTCTGCTAGTTAAATTATTTTTTCTCTTGTTGGAAATGTGGGAGAGCGTAATAAAATACAATTGAAAATCAAATACGGCGCGTGTGTGAGCATTCTGTCTAACTGTTCTCTCCGACTATTTACTACTTTAGGAGTGCTAATGCTAATGCTAAAATTGTCCTGAAGACTTACGGCCCGCAGTATTTGCGTACTCCAACACCGGAGGAGGTTAAGAAACTGATTAACGAAAATACTTCCCCAAAGTTCGAAAAAATCGCATGTATTAATTGAACTTTCCAGATATTCAGAGCACTTATTAGAAATTCAGGATACTTCTTAGAAATTCAGGATTATCCCAAAAGTTTGCGGTTCTCCCTGATGGTTAGGGAACATCCCCGAAAATCAGGGAATTTTATGGAAAATCAAGGAACTTTCCATAAGTTAAGAGTTCTTCCCAGAAGTTCAGGCAAATTCCTTGAAATTCAGGGTATTTTAAAGAAATTCAATGAATTTTCCATAAATTCAGGAAGTTTTACATGAATTCAAAAAACTATCCGAAAGTTAAGGATTCTCCTCAGAACTTCAAACCGCTATCCAGAAATTTAGGGAGCTTCCCAGAAGTTCAGAAAACTTATTATTTTTTTCTGGGTAGTTCTCAAAAATTCATGGAACTACCCAAGATGTTCAGGGAGCTTCCAAGAGTTTCATGGAACTTTACAAAAGTTGAGGGAACTTTCAAGAAAATTAGAAAACTTCGCGTAAGTTCAGAATTTTTTTCAGATGTGCACGAAACTTTTCAAAAGTTCACGGGTCATCCTAGAGGTTCAGGGAACTCCTTAGAAGTTAATAAAACTTCCCTGAAGTATAGGGAGAATTTCATAAAAGTTCAGGTAGCTTGCAGGAGTTCCTTGAAGTACATCTTGAAAACTTCCCAGAACTTCAGAAAACGTCCACAAAGATCAGGAAACTTCTCCAAAGATCAGGAAACTTCAGCGAACATCCAGATGCTCAGCGAACATCTCAGATGCTCAGAAAACGTCTCCGAAGTTTCTAAAACTATCCAAAAGTTCAGAGGACTGCCCAGAAAATCAGTGAACTTCTCAAAAGCTCGAAGAACTTTCGAAATGCTCAGACTACCTCTCTGAAATTGAGGAAATTTCTCAGAAGTCCAGGAATCTTCCAAGCATTTCAGAGAACTTCCCCAAAGATCGAGGAGGTTTTAGAATTTCAGAAAACGTCCCCGAAATTCATGAAAATTTCAAGCTATTTTGAGCATTTACAAAACTTTAACGTTTGCATTAAAAAAATTTGCTACTTTTGGCTCACAAATGTACCTCAGAATACACTCAATAATAATGAGTTTTATGTTGTGAAGTGTTTAAGAACGGTGTTTTTCTTGTTCCAAATTGCTGCAAGAATCGATCAAAACATATACCAGATATAAAATGATGCAAAATAGATCCCCTATGAAACAAAATTTGCAACGCCGGTGCAACGATGTTTTTGCGTTTGGTTTAAAAAAATAAACCCAAACCACGATTTGGACCGCCGTTGAAGATGCCCTAATGTTTTATCTTTATTAATCCATTCCAAATCAACCAACCATCTGTGCTTTATTACATCAAAACCTGCTATATTTTCCACTGTAATTTTGCCACTTCCCACCTCAAGGCTTCTACCCGAATAAAAATGCACTAGACAAAAGTGTTCTTTTTTGGGTCGGATTTTCTTGAAACTTTCAGGAAATAAATAAATACATATGGATTATGTTTCGGCATAATTATATTATTCAACTGCCTCTCCATCGCTGAAAGCCCGCACCTTTCCCTTAAGACCCCTTATTACATTTTTTGCAATGATGGGGGCGACGTTTTTGGTCACTTTCTTTGTTCAACTCCAGCTCGTTCTTAAACACCTTGGACGATTTTCGAACTTTGGCCTTCGTTTTGGCCCAAAATCTTTCCACCAGATGAATCTCTTGTGAATTTTGGGGGTTGGCGGTTTTTGGTACAAAAATAACGTTATAGTCTCTGTACCAAACCAACGTCGATCGCGCGTTAGGGCATGATGGTCTTGGTCCAGCCAAAATAATGTCTCGCCTCCGTGGGGCCGCAGGAAGGGCAACAGAAACTTTTGGAGGCACTCGGTCCGGTAAATTTTGCTGTTGATGGTACCCAGTGTGATGTACGGTTTACTCAGTTTACCGAATTGGCATATGGCCTGCCAGAGCAAGTATTTTTTGGCGAATTTGTCCACTTTCTTCTTCCTTATGTCTTCCGGAACATCAAACCGTAATTTGGCAACGTAGAACTCCAGCCCCGGTATCTACTTTGCGTCTGCCTTGATGTAGGTTTCGTCATCCATAACCATACACATCGGTTTCGCTAACCACTCTCGATACAGCTTCCATGCGTGGGATTTGGCCACCGTGTTTAGTTGATCACGCCGGTTCGGTGCCTTGCGGACCTTGAATACACGAAGCCCAGCTCGTTTCATGGTTTACTGAACGAACCAGGCGGAACACTTTGCCTTCAGAGCCGCGTCGTGAATCGAAAGGTTCGGATTACACCAGCACCAAATGCACCATGCACAAAACGCTAATAAGACCGGTGGTCCTCTACGGACACGAGACATGGACCATGCTCGAAGAGGAACTGCATGCACTAGGAGTTTTCGAGTGACGCGTGCTAAGGACGATCTTCGGCGGTGTGCAGGAGAACGGTGTGTGGCGGCGAAGGAACCCAGCATCCAGAAGGTGGCCAAAGCCGGTAGGATCTGGTGGGCAGGGCATGTTGCAAAAATGCCGCAAAATTGTGGCGTACTATTGTTGATTATGTCTTATCCTAAATGTGATGTTGAACAAATAAATGTATGTATGTATTTACACTTGAAATAATCCAACACCTTCTGGGCCTTCACAGGGTCAGCTGTCTTCGATTTTCTTCCACTTCCAGCCCGCCGCTTGGTCGTCTGAGACTCCTTAAACGATTTACCATCCGAGACATAGTTGTATGGGTGATTCTCAGTTGTCTTTCGATCCATCTCATGGTCGCAGTCGGATTTTCCATGACGGCGCGCAAAATTCTCCGGCGATTTTCTTCTTGTTTCGATGACATCTCAATAACCACTGAACCGATGTTATGAAATTTTGCACATGTAAATAATTCACTCCAAACTAGTTATACCCAGATTTTCATTAATTTTTACCCACGGTTAAAAAAGTTACACACGGATAAAAATGGTGCATTTTTTTCGAGTACAGGCCTTACTGTACGACAAATTACTGTCTAAAAACTCGGGCTGTGTTATGAGGGATGATGAAACCTTGATAAAACGCGATTGTTCAACTCAACTGGGACTGAAAATTTAAACTTAGAATAACCTCGCAAACCGACGACAGCGATTGTAAACATATTTTTTAAAGACTGAAAACCGGATGCTATCAAGGCCGGTTATGGCCGAAAGCTTCACTGTTCCCACTTTTGGTAATCCCCATGTCGTCAGTAATGCAAGGAATATCAAAATGTTTAATTTATGCTGTATGTGCGATCAATCCATCCTTTGGTAAGTTGGTAAAGACACAGCTAGAGATGACTGGGTTGTATTCCCGGTCTGACGTAGGAATTACTAGAGGGAAAAAAACTTCTTACGAAACAATAAAATAATGCATAATCGGAACTGGCAGCAAAAGCACTTAGTTGAGAACTGTGGAAATTCATTGTGAACTCTAAGTTGAGAACAGACAATAAGCAAACTGTGATCAGCAATAAGCTTTAAATACAATTAAGGATGAGAAGTTTACTAAACTACTTGAATGTCTTTAATCTCATATTCCTCAACATACTGTCAAAATAATACAACTTATATTGATAGCTTGTTATTTCAATGTAAGAGATTCACAACCTCTAAAGTTTTCCAATGAGCTCGGAATCCAAACAAATGTGTCATCCCTACGATTAAGCTTTCGCCATATTTGAAAACCAGCATAGATCATTATGCAAACCTTTTTTTTTTTTTGCTAGAAACACCTTCCAGTCTCACCAAACCCAAGGCACGAACTATCCTGCCATGTGCAAGTTTCCATCCAGATTCTACAGGGTGTGGCAGAAAATAATGCGAAAATTTGTTCTATTTCTTTCTAATCCCATTTTCAACTAATTCAAGCAATAATATCAAAATTTTCAAGTGCAGTTATCTTTATGAAGTCCTTTTAAACAAATTTATTCAATGTGTCTTCCATTTTTATTAATAACATCCTCGAGCCGACCCCGAAAGCCAGAGCATGCCTTTCGGAAGTGATGTTTTGCAGGCTCGTGCTTCAACATATGCCCAAATCGAATAATCCAACGGATTAAGATCTGGACTGCTAGGGGGCCACAAATCCTTCGGCCAAATCTTCATGTTATCGTTCAACCATTGTTGGGATCGATTGTACGTGTGACACGGCGCTCCATCCTACTCTAGGACAACGTTTTTGTCCTCGGAGAAGTTGGCCTTCACCCAGGGAAGCACTTGGTCCATTAAAATATGGATATACACTTCGGTATTGATTCTAACTCCAGCATCAATGAAAACAGGCGGCCTTTTCAAACCGTTGGACGCCACCATGACAAACATCATAACACCAGCCGGATGTTTGGTTTGAAATTTGAATTTCACTTTTTCCGGAACGTTTTCCATTTTCTGCGGTGAAATGAACCGATCCGTGCGGCTGTTGGCCACAGCATTGATGTTGAAAAGCTTATCGTCGGAGAACAGGATTATCATTTTTTTCCTTCTTCAACAAGGAAAGCAATCTCTTGGAACGAGTCACTCGTAGATCCATGACTCGGTCCGTAATCAAGTGGCGTTACACTCTGGCTCTGGAAGATGCATGCAAGTCTTCTTTAATGATTCTCCGCATGGCTACCAAATGGCACCCTACCACCTTGGCAATCTCTTTCGGCTTATTCTGGGCGAGCAACAAACTGGTGATCACTTCTTTTGCAAACATTTTGACGAATTTGCAATAAAACAAATAGAATGTTTCGATGCATCACTTGAAAGTGTACATAAACAAATACACTCTCGACAGAAATTAGTCACTAGCTACATGAATTACCCAATACCCTAGTAGCACACTTGTTGCCATTGAATTGAGATAACATAAATATGACTTGCTAAGTCATAATCAAGTTACTATAACTAATTATGCTCCTAGTGTGCTACTTGGGTACTCAAGTTTGAACATTTTCGCATTATTTTCTACCGCACCCTGTTATGTCGGCGTGTTGAATCCATTTGGGTCTTTGAATGGATGCAACTTCGTCCCATTCTCTAAATTTTACAGTTAGAATTATTTTCGTACGGCTTCCTACTATCATTTTTCTAACATTTCATTGCCAGTAATATCCCCTTTACTGAACTTTAAATTAACAAATCAAATATGAAGAAAAACGTTTTAAAATTACTGAATTGATTTTTACTTGTGTTCAAAACATTCAAACATTCAAAACATTATAACTTACATAATACAGGTTTGTTTGCGTATATGTACAGCTTCTTATTGGAAAATTTAAAACCACCTTTCCATAAATCTCCATTTCCTTCTTATCAATGCCCATATTAAACTACCTAATGAATATTATTAGCCATAGTTAGGAACACAAACACTAAGCTATCCCTTTTATAATGCCTACGGTTTCCTTGCGCAATCCCTTTTTATTTTTCTGTTTGTGAACTTAATTTGGAACTTGCAACTATTTTATGTAGATCTATGGTTAATGACAATAGATTTCGATCAAATTTAGTCAGATTGAGGTCCGTTCTGAAGTCCGTTCTGAAAATCTGTCAGCTCAACTTACGAAATCATGGCGACTACAAAGATAAGTAAATCGTTAATTTTGAACAGTCGCATCACAACTCGGTGCTAAAAACGTTTTTAATTGCTTAAGCAAAACTTGATCCCCAGGTTGTCATCGATTATTTGTCGAATATCGCTGAATAAATGACATATTTGGTACATAAGCCGAATTACGGGGCTAGGCCAACATTACATTCCCTTTCCCTAGTTTGAAATTGAGTGTAGGGCTTTTGTTAAGCAGTACTTCGAAGCTAGCACACAATCTTTTGCCACACATCCCCATGCGGGGTAGGTCAAGGCAGGAACGGATCCGACACCTTGACTAGCTAGTATGGTTGAGACTAAACAATAATCCGAATAATTATATTCTACTAGCTGACCCGGCGAACTTTGTTCCGCTTTAACCGATTTTATGATTCAAATAATTCCGAGAATTCATGATTTAAATTTTTAAAGCAACTTAAAGCCAGGCTTGGCCTGTTAGTCACCTCAATTTTTTTATCGCTCATTCGCAATCGATAACAGATAACGAAATTCAAATCATCGACATCCTTATTTTACGCTGCCAAAATCGCACGTGCACTCAGCCCAATCGAGGTTCTTATAATTCTGGACGTTGTTTGGGAAAACACTGGTAATGAGTTCCTCATTTGTCGTTGTGGAATGACAGAATTTCGGCGGGAACAAATCAATTCCGTGGAAACGTCATTGCCAATCAACAACAATTGATTCGAGAAAATCTCGGCAGACGGATCGTTTTGCAAGGCAAGTCGCATATTTGTCGTCAACTCTAGCTTCTTTACATATCGCCACAAATACGAAAGCTTGAGGCAAGCGTATATTTCATCTGCTGATTTCATCGTGTGCGCAGATTGATCGAAAAATAGTGAAAAAACACCGAAGTACATATTCGGATTGTTTTGATTTTTTGACAGTTCAGACATATCACAGCTACCAAATTGAATGCAATACCTCACTGATTGCAGAAATATCTGCGAAGTTATTGAAGTCACGCTGAGCTTCGCTTGAGTGATCGTTCACAAATAACACACTTTATTCAAAGTCTCATAAATAATGCTTAAAAAGTAATTGGAATGCAGCATCAACAGCAGATAAATAAGGACACTTGTGAAAATGCGAAATGTCAGGCAAGCATGGGAAAAATCGATTCACTCTGCACTCATTTCGCACTCATACGCATACACCGTCAGAAGTAGCGTTACCACGTTTGTGAGTTCATTCCGATTCTGTTCATTCGTAGAAAACAGAATTGACCAAACCGACAGCGATCGTATACAGAATGAATCGGACGTGCAGTGGAATCGAATCCATTCACTTTGACTTAGGTGATCGAGATTTATTAATCACACTCACTTCTTTAAACCATACCTAAACTTAATTTAACATTTCAAATCATGTTCAACATGATGTGGTTGAATACAACATAAAAACATAAAGCCTTTGATCATTCCAGCTAATTGCATTCACTGAGTCAAATTAATCTCGTTCGGTGTATTCAATCGCTTGAGTTCAGTGGCAACGCATTCATTCAGAAATAACGTCAGATGAAAATTTGTTTCGCATGATTCTGTTTATTCTTTCTACAGTGTTCGTTCTCGAAGATTCGTGTAGAATCATTCGATAGGAAACATCACACACCTTCAATATTCTGTTAGCAACCGAGCTATTTCATGCGAGAGAATGAATTTTCCCAGGCTTGATGTCAGGTGAACTATCAATGTCATCTACGATCCATGTCAAGGATAACTCGATCAAAACGGAAAAAACCATACATAATGTATTGAAAATCTATCATTTTCGATGTTTTAATTTTTCCCATAAATTTGTCCAAATTTATCTTTTTATAAATGTTCCTTGGGCGCAACCGAACAGAACAAAAAAAGTACACTTAAATCGGACGATCCGTTCTCGAGTTATGAGCGGTCTTACGTATGCCACTCTGTTTTATATATATAGATTGAGCCTATGAAAATGTAATATATAGCCATATACTTATATGTATTTTTATATCCATTTCCCCTTGAAATAAAAGCTGCGGGATTTATGTACTTAATCCAAAAATGAAACAAAATAAGGATTTTGTTTTTGAATTTTGATGTTATTATGATTAGAGTATAATAAATATTCAGGAAAATAATTGAATATACAAGAACAAGATTCATTAGCACAAAGCAATGACAAAATGTCAGCGGCTATTTCATTAGTATGCCAGTATAAGAACCAAATAATAAGATTTGTAAAGTACCGGATAACAAGTTGGAATCCTTGAGAGAAGATCATTTCTGAGAATCTTTAACAATATGTCTCTGGCAAAGTAAATTTACAAAATTATTTATAAAGTGTTCATGGCGTAGCGTTTTGTAGATGTGTTGGTGATTGATTCATTATTTAGAGCAGTTCATTCAATTAATTTCAAATCGGTCGTTGTTATACAGTTCCTCGACTGAATTTGGCCTTAATGTCCAACATGCTGTCGAAAATAATACAACATATATTGAAAGCATATTATTTAAATGCAAGGGATCCCCTAAAGATTTCCAATGAGCTCGGAACTCCAAACAAATTTGTCATTCCTACTATTCAGATTACGCCTTATTTGAAAACCACCATAGATCATTATGCAAACCTTTTTTTTTTTGGCTAGAAACACCTTCCAGTTTCACTGAACCCAAGGCACGCACTATCCTGCCATGTGCAAGTTTCCTTCCAGATTCTATCTGTCACATATGGTGGATTTCCAGATCTATCTTGTCAGCCACCCTTCCCATCCAGTTGTCCTAAACGACTAACGAATCAGCTTTCGGTGAGCTTTTCGCCAATATTTTGCTCACCAAAATCAGCAGCCTCTGGTGTACCTTCCTCTACCATACAAAAACCGAAACCATCTACCTCCCCCAATATCATCAGCCAGCAGTGACACACAATCTGGGCGAAGGATTCCTTTCCGAAAAATCCCGTCTCGGAAGGGATCATATCTGAAGATGACACTTGGATACTCCCTGTCTTTTCCAAGTTTGTAAAATTGATGCCACAGACAGTGCCGGCTTGGCGTGGAGGTTCCTTCAAAACGAAGATAGCAACAAAAATATACGTGATGTTTGATGTATGAGACGTTCGATTGAATTTTATTAGATCATTAGCATAACTTACATGCTGTGATGGGCCATGAGTTTTGCATATTCCGTCATTATGGTGGGCGTGAGCCAGGCACAGCAAATCAATATTTTCCTAGAACGGTGTCAACAACGTTGCTCATCCATCAATATTGCTTTGTTCCTGATGCAATGTTGACCATTGTCTCTAACGCTCCATCATGCATTAAACCACTGGGTGTTAATTTGAGTCATGCGTTATGACCTCAGTAAATCATAATCAAAACACTTACATTTCCATACGAGCAGTCCTCATTTAAAGGTGACACATGACGCAATGAATCTTAAAGCCACAAGAAGAAAATGAATTCTCAGTTCCTTTCGAACCGATCCTGCTAACAGTATTCGCCAAGCTTTACATAAAGAGCATTTTCATCCTCCCGAGCCGTTCTACCGCAGGGCATCATTATTCAAAGTTTCCGACTTAGTTTGTGTTCCAGCGCATTTCGTCTTGCAGCACCAATTTCCATTATATACACATCTGGCCATTTTGATTATGATGCAACATGACCGATCTCTTACGGATGCAGAGAAACGATGGACCACCGGGAGGGAAAGAGAATGTGGAGGAAATTGATAAAATCGCATTTTACCCCGAGCATCCGACCGTCCGTCCGTCCGGCAGCCGTGCGTTCGGGACTGGGATCAGCTGTCAGGCATTCCGTATAAAGAACTGTGCAACTCAAACGGGCGGCGAAAGTGGAAGATCTCGGCTTTAATGATGTTTCCGATATGAATTATTACACAACCTTTCGCTCCTCGTGGTTGCACCACCGGTTGCTAGGGGAGTACCCGCTACCATCCGCAAGGGCCAGGAAAATTGCAGTAGTTCGCTTTTAGCGAATGCATTTACGATTGCAACAGCTGCAGCTCGTATCACACGCTCCCAGCGGAATGGGACCGAACGGCTTATGAGATACGCCTCACTTAATCCAATCAAATCCTCTCGTTTCCTCGGTTGGACCAACCAACCGACCGGCTGACCCACTCAAAAAAGGGACCACGGTTGTTGGAAAACGACGACCGAACGAATCACCTCTTCGAGACAATGTGATGTGCATCCTGGGCGAGCGCATGTGGGTCACAGGACAGGACGTGTTGTCTTTTTGCTACTCGATTGATTTGAATTACCCGAGCGCCCCTTGTGAGGGTGGGTGGGTGGATGCACAACGCACCCGGTGAACAGTTCGTGGGGCAAATATTTACACAAAGCCTACAGGAATTTACATTAACACCGGCGTTGAAGCTCTCATAATCGGTGGATAAGCGCTTCAAATTGATTTATGTGCAGCCGGAAAGTGAAACCGCACTTGTCGTGCAATGTTATGCAATAACACTGAGGAATACATGTCACTTTGAATAACTTCACAGTTGATCAGTTTGAAGCACTGCAAGATTTATTGGGGATTTGTTAGCTTAGGAGAGGGGGTCAATTGAGCAGATGATACCAATGCAATTACTTCCATTTATTCAATAATATCGGACACACACACGCTCAAAGAGCAATACGTTGTAGTCACGGGATATATCCGTATCAATAGCGGAATCAGTGTGAGAAGAGAAAGAGAAGAATAGGTAAAGGGTGCCGACGATAAAGTTGCATGGCTCGCAAATTACTCCAACCTTAGAACATCTTGATTAAATTCATTGAGATTTTGAGTAGAAAAATATCTTCATGTGGGTTATTCTCGTTTGAACTTACCCAAAATTGAGTAAATTTTACCCCTTTTCAAGAAACAGGCTGAAACGTCAAACAATATGTTACACAAGATGAGAATACCTAAAATTAGGTATTAATTTTACCTAAAATTAGGTATTGTTGACAATACCCAAAACAATGATTTTTAACTGACATTTGGGTAATGTTCACTTTCCAATGTAGGACGTTATTATTTGCATAAAATTGAATAAAATTCACGTCCCTGAAGCAACGCGGACGCCATATTTTTCCAAGTGAAAACGTAATTAGTTTTCTTATAATCTTATTTTAATCATGTCCAAATCGTTGAAGCAATAACTTTTGCATTTTTTTTTGTTCTAGCTTCGACGGATTCTTGTGGAGAGAATTTGGTGCAGAACGGTGCAATTTGGCATCAATGTTGGGTCGATGCAGATAAAATATTTCTGTAGTGGAGAAATCCAGCTACATAATGCAAAAGCGAGCTAAAACGTCGTCGTCGATGACGGTTTTGCAAAATTATTTTTAGAGCTGTTTAATCAAAATAATTCATGTAACGATACTGACCAATTCCATATAGTTTAAAAAAAAACCTGAAAGATATTATCAATTTCAGTTCTACATACTACAATGTTTATCTTTAGCCTTAACCTTAACCTAACTATAGCTTTACTTGGATGCATCCATACTCTTTAATTATACTCTTCTTTTTAATACAAAACAAAATCGGGTATACATTTGAACATTTGTTTCTCCTTGAGTGCAGAATTTGTAAAACTAATTCGAATGTATAAATTGTTTAATTGCATGTTTTTTAGGCATTCTGTTTGAAGAAAACTACAAAAAAATACCCAATTATTTGTAAAGACTAACGATACAAAATCTCTTTCACTTTTTTTGAAAAACACTATTTAAAAAAACTTTTTTGAGCGTATAAGTAGAACGATTGTGATTGGGAAACTAAGAGAATTTGATCATTTGATCACTTTATAAAAAATAAAAAATTAAACAATGAAACACTTTTTTCAAATTTTCGCAAGTAAACGCGAGCAAATTCCTTTAAATTGCACAACAATCTTATCTTTTGACAAATAGGCACACGACACTGAAGAAGTCTGTAAGTAGCAGACGAAATAGGCCTATCTGTCAAAAGATAAGCTTGTAGTGGAATTTAAAGGAATTTGCTCGCGTTTGCTAGCGAAAATTTGAAAAAAGTGTTTCAATGTTTTATTTTTTATTTTATTAAAAGTGATCAAATGAAGTGTTAATTTTAAATTCTCCTAGTTTCCCGATACAAAATTGGTAATATTTATCGTTTATCTTCCTTCAAAACTATTATCTAATATTAGGTAATCTGTGTTTACGCATAATTTAGGTATGTGCACTTTTGAGCGATTATCGGTACTCTTTAACGATCTTTAGGTATTCTGATCTTAGCGTGTACGATAAGAAAATGACAGCTGGCCACACTGCTCACCGGCGTAACTGAAGGAAGTTCCGCGAACTGTCAACGCGTCGCCTTATTTGGAGTGACTGATGTCAACGGTGTGTCAACTCTTCGATTATGACCTTTTGCCTGTCGTCATTGTGAATTCTGGGAATGAAGTGATTACATCGGTAGTGAATATTAAAATATCGAATTATACCGCAATTACTTCTGTTTATTAAAATTTATTGCAAATTGGATTGAGTTCCGGAGTCCGTAGTCCTTGCTTGCCATCTATTGATTCGTGAAAACCTGAAAAGAAAGAAAAGTCACTTTGAACTAAGTTCAATCACAGAGAACAGACATCCAAGTCAAATTCAAAAACTGTGTAAGAAATTTAACGGCCATTTCATAATTGTAATGAACTGGCAATAGCGTGGCGGCGCTGGCTTCGCCACCCATTGACCAGCTTGAAATCTTATTCATTAACTAAATTTTTTTGGTAGTTCAGTTCCTTCATCGCACGGTCAACGAATCTTACCCATGTTCGATTAAAAATCGCAAGTGGCCACAGCCGGAGAGATGGCAATAGTGTTTTAACGTATTTTAATTTGAATCCTTACACAAGTTTTTTTTAAGAAATATATTCTAGTTTGGATGTCTGTTCTCTGTGGTTTAATCATAATCGGAATCGTATGGTGAATAGGGTACAGAAGCCCAATGAAATTTTGAAGCACTAAATCTTCTTTCTTGTTATCAAAACCGGATTTCCGTACAACTCATCCTACCAACGGTGACAATGTTGAAAATTCGAGGCTATGGAATTATTACATCGGACGGATAGTTCTCGAGGACCGGAAAACGAAGAAGCATCCAGTTGTGTGGCATTACAGCATCCTGATTGAGCTGAAAGCATGGTGCAATGCGACCGACGTAATCAATGGGAGCACACATGTTGGGTGTGCGTAACATGCTTCGAGGTTGATTCCATAACATGCTTAGAGGTTGCTTCCATAAGAAGCGGATCAAGTCGTTCCAGTGCAACACCGGCGTTTTTGGTATGCCTGAACCAACTAGTCGAGCGGCAGCAAATGGAGCGAGCTGTGAATTGGAGTTACAACGCTGCCATCTTGATGAGCAACGACAGTTAATTGACCGCCACCGGCTGTTTTGAGGAGGTAGTCAACCGAGAAAAGGGAGACCATGCATTATTGCCGAGACGTGAGCGTCTATCCTGTCTTTCCCCTCCTGATCTTCCCGTACCGTCATCTGCACGTCGAACAATATCATTGCCAGACAACCCCCCTGCAGGATCTCAGGAACCGGACAGAACAGTGGGAGAACCGCTCCAACCTAAAACTTGACCAATTATCGGATCTACACGCTCAGCTGGAGTTTTGCCGAAAACTATTGGAGCAGTTGTAGGTCAATGAGGATGCAAACCGGTGAAGAACAATACGAGTTCAACGAAGCCAATTGGAACTATTCCGAAAACAAACCGGAGTCTGAATACGGCTTCAGTAGAAAATAGAAGAAATGAAGGTAAAAATGTGCTAGATAAAGTCTGGCAACTGAGAAATCCGACAAGCTTGGTAAGTCAAGCCCCTTGGAATTGCTCCAAATGACTTTAGATCATCAATTAACCGTCTAGCCTTTACAAATACGGCTGTAATTATTGAAGAACATACCTCTGAAAATCGCCCTACGACCATAAGTTCCCACGAGCAGCTGCGATCTCATGTCCGCTTGCTGCTAAATACATACGCGCACCCAGATAAGTCAGATTTCCCGATTTTCCCTGGCTGACAATCGCGAATTCCTCCGCGAGGTTCACCGTTACGGTCGAACCGTTTCCGCCCCCTCGTCTATCTGTAAATGTGCAGAAAAAACAAGTGATTCCCCCCTCCAGCCCAAGTAGCGCCGACACAGCGGCAGATAGCCACAAGGCACTCCCTGGCAAAAGATCTTCCCCGATTCTTCGGCTATCCAGCTGAATGGCCGATCTTCATATCAAACTACCGCTATGCAACAAAAGTCTGAGATCACACGGATGAAAAAGATATGCTCCGATCACAAAGATGCAATACGTCTTGGCCAAATTTCTGCCGATTCAGAATACGATCTGGATACCCCAGTAAGCTCCAGCGTTCCATTGAAGCCTCCGAATCCTTCCCGCAAGCTTATTCCGGAGCTTATCCAGAGCTCAACTCGTTCGTCGAAACGATCGTTTGTGAGTGCATCCATTATGTACAGTCGTCGTTGGTAAGTACCCGGGAGCGGATACTTACCACGGCCATCATCCAAGATCTATTGGTTTAAAGTGCCTGGGAGAAAGTTCCATATCATTTCAGCAACGAGTAATTTTCATATTTTTTGATTTGCATGAAACATTGCATACAAGTTTTTGGGGAAGAAAAACGCCGTTTTGCATACTTGGTTCGCCATTTTGAATCTAGCCTTACTTATGAGAAGGGCCTATGAAAAATGTACATGATATCTTCAAAAAATTGTATCTCGGAAACGGTTTGTCCGATTGGTTTGGTGTCTTCGGCGAAGTTTTAGACAATTGTTGGTGCTATATGGAAAAAATATGCACGGTAAAAAAAAGGTTGGTTTTTGTGTTTTGAACTAAAATATAGATTTTTCCTTAAAAGTTACATGTCAATAATTTTTTAATTATCTTAATGTTATAGCTGACTAAAAATGCTATCCAGTGCACAGTAGGTTGTTCTGGAAAAAAATAGGTTACAATGAAAAAAATAAAAAAAAAAAATAACAATTTTCAAAAAAGCTATTAAAAAAAGGTAAAAAAGTTTGTCATCCTAATTTTATAAAAGTACACCAAATTTGCAAGCAAACAATACTTGAGTAACATTTTTCTAAGATGCACCGTTTAGAAGATATTACTGATTTAATATTGATTTTTTTTATAACTTAATAAGTTTTGGATGTTCTCCGTATTTTTCTAGTTTCAAGAGTATTTTTTCGGAAAGATTGGAAAATTTTGAGTCAAAATGACAGTGACAGTTTAAAGATTTGAGTGAAATTCTCTGCCTTAAAAGTATTTTGAAAAACAAGTTACAAAATCCCACTATCAGGAACAATGATTTCTTCCAGTTATTTTTGGTGTATTGTGTTGAAAATGTGCATTCAACTCTTGCATATCGCCTAACAGTTTAATCCATTTAAACTGGATGTGTTTATACTGTGCATATTTTCTCTCTATTGCCGAACATTGCCCCAGACATCAAACCGATGAGACAACTCGATTTCGAGATACACCTTTTTGAGAACTGCAAATGCAAGCTCCTCGATTAGCAAGATTCAAAAGAGCGAATTAAGCTTATTTTTCAGGGATGGTGATTGTGCGCAATAAAAAATAACATTATATGTTGGATATCATCAGTTTATTTTTATTCCTGTATTTTTATAAAATTATTGTTTACACAACTTTCTTAACTTTTCCAGAGCTTGAACCTTGAGATGAATCAAATACATTATCTCTTTCCTTTCTTGCATCTGATGCCATATTTCTACTGGTTTTAAATTCGTCTACAATTTTTTGTACTGACCATGATTTTGGTAACAATGATAAAATTGATAGTTTTTCTTGCCTTGTGGCTGAATTTAAAAATTTAATTTTCATATTTTCTATGACTTCATCAAACTCGTTTGCTTTTTCTGTTTAAGCGTCTAATTTAAAAAGATTTCTTCGTACACCTCCGGCGATTTCAGCGCTTTTTTTTCAGGATAGTGAACATTTTTAACCTTACCTAAATCTATAGGCGATACACGAATAGCTGCTATTCCTCGGTTGAATATTTCGACGTCAACAGGCATCGTGAAGTCTTCATTTAATTGAATTGTGCTTAGCGTTGACGCTGATGGTATCGTGGCCAAACTTTCGTAGCTTTGCGAATCAGGTACATCAGGTATGGTCTGAACAGTTGGCATCCTTGAGCCGCCGGCTACGCTTTGTTCTTCGTTTTGGGTGAGGTGAGCTCTTGAATCAATATGTAGACGGCAAAACGAACAAATACGAAAATCCTTGGTGTTCCTTGGAAAATCCAATTGATTTTAGTTTTTGGATGATACCATCCGTGAGATATCGCAGCTCTTTCGAACACTGAATGTCTTTGAATGGGCGAATACATCTTATTTTACTCATTTTGTAATCTGTAACATAGACAATATTTTCCAATTGTTAGTTTTGTACGAAAATATCACAAAACATATAATTAAAGTGTGTATTTAAAACTTACCTTTGCACCAAAACGTGTTACACTTTCCTTTACAATTATTACGTTATCAAACAACACTGCATCTCGTTCAAAAACACAGGATTATGAGCTGAAATTACTATAATCACTATGCTACTAGCAACCTTTCTGCATTTACTGTTTGGTATATACTGGCTTAATTCAGAACCGAGTCAGACATTATTATACAGCTCACGGGTAGAAATCATAGGTCAATACTGGGTAAAGACTGTTGGAAGATAGGTGGAGTTGAACGCTCAGGTATCGTCGAACCTTCAGGTACGAGTTTGGAGAGTTGGAGCGAGGTAGATTTGCTGGCATGGGTATATTGTTATTAAAGAAGATTGTAAATTGTATATACCTGGAATGAATAAAGAGTGCGGCGGTTGTTGATTGAGGTATCAGTCGGCAGCCGTCTAGTTTGATGGAAGGTGACTAAGACTGCGTTCTTTTTATTTATTATTAAGAAACGGTCATCGACGGAGCTAGCCTCGTTATGGCCAGCATGGCCATGGTGGACTAGTTCCAACAAAGACCATGTTTACAATCACCAACTGTACGTAGTACAGCTAACTGGTATCTAATTACCTGTATCTAATACTTGTTAGCACGTTTTCAGCACAACGCACCAAAAATCACTTGAAGAAATCATTGTTCCTGATAGTGGGATTTTGTAACTTGTTTTTCAAAATACTTTTAAGGTAGAGAATTTCACTCAAATCTTTAAGCTGTCAGTGTCATTTTGACTCAAAATTTTTCAATTTTTTCGAAAAAAATACACTTGAAACTAAAAAAACACGGTGTGCATCCGAAAAGGGCCAAAATTTATTAAGTTATCAAAAAAATCAATATTAAATCAGTAATATCTTCTAAACGGTGCATCTTAGAAAAATGTTACTCAAGTATTGTTTGCTTGCAAATTTGGTGTTCTTTTATAAAATTAGAATGACAAACTTTTTTGACTTTTTTTAATAGCTTTTTTGAAAATTGTAATTTTTTTTTAAAATATTTTTTCATTGTAACCTATTTTTTTCCAGAACCACCTACTGTGCACTAGATATCATTTTAAATCAGCTATTACATAAAAATAATTAAAAAATTATTGACAGGTCACTTTTAAGGGAAAATCTATATTTTAGTTCAAAACACAAAAACCAACCTTTTTTTTACCGTGCATATTTTTTCCATATAGCACCAACAACTGTCTGAAACTTCGCCCAAGACATCAAACCAATCGGACAAACCGTTTCCGAGATACAATTTTTTGAAGATATCATGTACGTTTTTCATAGACCCTTCTCATAAGTAAGGCTAGATTCAAAATGGCGAACCAAGTATGCAAAACGGCGTTTTTCTTTCCCAAAAACTTGTATGCAAGGTTTCATGCAAATCAAAAAATACAAAAAAATAAAAACTGGAAAAATTTCCCACTTGTTCGTGGAATCGCTGCTGGATGAAAACTTTGATATGTCGCAGCTGATGGGTGACATGATGGTTGCGTTCGATCGGGAAAAGCTAACCAAACGCGTCCAGCAGAGCCTGTTCGAGCTGATCGTACTGATAAGGCCAAGGAATTCCCGGAATGCGTGAGTTATGCCCACCAGCACCGGTTTTAGAACACCGTTATAAGTGTTGCCGAGGATCAACTGCTGGAGGCAAGCTATCCTTCATTAGTCTCGTTGGCGGGTGCCGTGCAGGGATTGAGCTACTTTTTGGTCAAGTCGTTCGCTGTATGTATGTTTAAATGTGTGCATGTAACGTTTGCATTGAATTTGTCGATTCTTCATGGGTTTACATTCAACCGCACTGACGAAACTACCCATGCAGCATCAATCATAGTAACCCATGAGTCAGCAAATAAAATTTGACAGCTATATCAGTCGAACTCTAACCATGATGGCAAAAACAGTGAAGCAACTCCGTTCAGAAGTGTGCGCGTTCAAAATACATCGTGCGGCAATTTGTGGACGTTGGATACGCTCGTTCCGGCATCTACAACATCTTGGCGCTATTAGACAACAATCAGAGCATCGAAGGAAAGCCCGGTTCCGGACGGCCGACGAGCCTGAGCGACAAGAAGCTCCAAAGGATGCTGAAGAGGAAGACCGAGGGAGAAGTGGCTACATCGCTGTGTACAGTGAAAAAGTACCTGGCGAACATGAACATACATGTCAGGAAGCGGAAGTCACGTCCACTGGTTTCGGAGTTGCAGGCAATGACGCGGCGGCTTTGGTTGAATAAGATGGTCAACTCGATTTTCCCGGCGAATCGTGACGTGATGGTGGTGTTATTTATATTACGAAATGCCTGCCGGACGTTGCGTCGTTCCTCAAGAAATGCCATAAGGGCGAACACGCGGTGTTCTGGCCGGATCTGACGTCGGCCCACTACTCGAAGCAAGCGTTGGAGGAGATGGAGCGGCTGATTATCGATGTGGTTCCCAAGTCGGGGAACCCGCCCAACGTCTCCCAGCTGCGTCCCATCGAGAACTACCTGAAATAGGCCAACCTGAAGCGAAAGATCTTCTCAAACAATTTTGTCGCGATAACTGAGGAGGAATCAAACGAAGAAAACACTCAAAAATCATGCCTATATGACGAATGTTCCGTTAAACTGCCGGAAGGCCGCTGGCAAGGGCGTAGAATTATTTTTGCAAGTTTGCTTAAATAATTACCTTCCATGGGAACTTATCAGAAGCAATTATCTGTCGTTGCTTTTTTTTTTATCACCATCAGAAAAAAAAGTCAATTTTTTTAAATGCAAACGTTATAGCATATGATAGTTGTATAAAACAGGTAACAGTACGTACGGAATCAATTGGGCATGTTATTCTGAAATAAATCACTGCCGCGAACAGTTGCCTTCACCCTGCGAAAGAAGGAACTGTGAAGTGATAGTGCGGTTTGTGGGCAAAAAGTGACTATTCCGAAGATAATCACCACTGTGACACTATACCCGAGAAAAGGATTATACCAAGTCGATGACAAGTTCTTATACCAGGTTATCATTTTTCGATCACTGAATATGCTATCATTCAGGCTGAATAAACAGCCAAAATAACAGAATGAATAACAAAAAAACTATCGTTGGATATCATAATAATAACTTACTTTGTTATCACTGCAAACAACTTGATAACAAATCCTGTATTTTAAGCTTTGTAATTGTAATTTTTTTGAAATATTATCAAATTAAGTTATCAATTTGAAATAAAATTCTCATGCTAATAACTGAAAAAAATATTTTGATTATAAGCTAAATTTCTTGTTCAAATATGCTGGAAATATTTATAGTTTTACAATTCAACTTATAACGTTCATAAAAAATAGTGTGTTCAATATGATGACATATGATAACGAAATTTGCCAATGGTGATAACTAAATTTGTTATACAGGTCATTCCATATCAAGTGACCGGAGATATGCATCGACCCTCTTCGATTCGAACCAAAATTGGCTGATATACTTGTTCTAGGCTGTTAATCAAAAATCCAAAGTTTTAGATCAATCGGTGAACCCCTCGGCTCATGGGCTGCCCCCATTTTTTTGAGATATTTGAAAAGTCATTATATTGTTTATTGAATATCTCGATGAATAAAAGAGCTACAAACAATGTTAAATACTTTTTTTTAAAGGAAATTAAATTTGCTACCACATAAATATTTTTTTATATTTTTTACAATGTTGCCAACATTGTTATTTTTGTGGTTGAAATATTAAATTGCGCTTTTCTCAAAATTCCCCCATATTTTGTTTCAATTTTTATGGCTCCATTCTGAAAATGGGTCTAATAACAATCACAATAGGTGATTGTGCTAGCAATTATTTATTGTCAGATTCCAATTCGAGAAAAATATTCAGTGTTGCCATCTTACGTTTTATTTGTGATTATTTTTCAAAACAGATATTCATGCTAGGATTCATTTTTTTGTCAATCGAATCATCAAGCTCTCTATCTATCTTTCTAATAAAATAAAAATGAAATGGAACGGTATGTCACGATCAAGAACAGATTTACAGATTTCCTATTTTTTTAATCTGTTCTTCTTTGGCTGCATCGGGTTAAAAAAAAACGAACGAACTCACGGTACGAGGTTTGCCGGGTCAGTTAGTTACAAATAAAAGTGCAACTTTATATTTCACATCTAATCAACAAATTCCACTTAAAATAAAATATATATCAAATTTATTTTATTCTGCGTTTTGCCTTTACATGTTGAATTTTTAAGGTTTTTTCAAAATCAAAATCAAACTTCGGATTTTTGATTAATAGCCTAGAACAAGTATATCAGCCAATTTTGGTTCGAATCGAAGAGGGTCGATACATTTCTCCGGTCACTTGATATGGAATGACGCATACGATAACAGCGGAAATCAAAACGATAGCTGGGATAACAGAACTTGTTACTTATATGATATCAGCTTGTTATTTTCCTTTGCTACGGTAACCTGCAACAAACGTGTTTAAATCTCGAACCGGTGAAGATCGAAGATGTTACAGTAAGTTTATAGGAAATGAGACTTGTGATCATTGTAAGCTATTCGTTTTATTTTATAAACATTTATTTTACTGACAAGCAGCCTTTGCCACCCTGTTAACTGATTTTTACTTGTGTTCTATCAGATACTCTATAGTCTAAACATTTGAAACTTCGTTATACAATGGCTTTTGCGTTTAATTTTGCCAATTTCAAACATGTCCTCTAGCTAGGAAATGAGGAGATAGATTACTAATTTCCATTTAATTCCAACTACCTCTATTACTTATCTTGACAGATACGCGTATTTCGTTTAAGAATTGGAGACTTCTTCAGTGTCGTGTACGTTCCAGCCGAGTATTAGTGTTTAGAAATTGCATTAACTCTCAACAAATTTATTTCGAAAAAATTAATCAGATTGATGAAAAACATTTACACCTGTCCCATGTAAGTGAAATATTAACCTCAATGTGAAATGTTTACCTCAGTTTAATTAATCATAATTTATAACTAGTTAGATCTACCAGTGCTCAAATTTTAAGTGCCAAATTAAATTAGTGGTTTAAAGTGCATGAAAAGAGTTTAAAACTGGGTGCACCTCCGAAGTACGTTGTACACTCTAAAAATCCCACATTAATGTTTCAAATTGATAACATAATTTGATACTATTTCAATAATTTTGCTTACAAAACTGGATTTGTTATCAAGTTGTTCGCAGTGATACCAAAATAAGTTATTAATATGATATTCAACGAGTATTTTTTTGTTATTCATTCTGTTATTTTGGCTGTTTATTCAGCCTGAATGATAACAAATTCAGTGATAAAAAATGATAACCTGGTAAAAGAACTTGTTATCAACTTGGTATAATCCTTTGCTCGGGTAGTCTGCAGGAGGAAAGTTTATAGTACGGAAGAATACGAAAAAGCAATGCCGTTTACGAGGCGAAACATGCCGCAATACAATACCTTCTGGATGGGAGACTGACTGATGATGTATTTTTTGGGTAGTTGGCAAATGACTATTCAGAATGCTCAAGAAGTTTATTGCTATTTGAATACATCTTTGTTTTATTTTATTATGACAATACTTGTAGGGCATCTTATCAAAAACTTTATGTGCCTCAAAATGCTACAGTAAATGATTTATGCTCTCGTCAGAATTCAAATGGCTTAATGATTATTTTTGTAATGATAAAACCAAGCATCACAGAATGGTTAAATATAGTTACAACAACTTGACAAAGAAGTCTAACCACCTTGTAACAAATGTGCCACTAGGGAAGCATCCCGACCAGAAGCGTTTAACATAAACATAACAAAACTTTAATAAACCTTTTTAAGACTAACTGATTATGATATAAATTTGTTAAAGACATTTTCGTCTGCATGATTGTATAACATATTTATAACAAATTAAGATATAATGCCCTGGAAGACACAATCCTCGTAAAGAAATAAATTAATTCTAACACTAGCTGATATGATTTTGCTTCATCGTAACAAAACTGTTACAAAGTTTGTTTTGTTTTTGTTATATCTGTATCGTAGTTTGCTTTAATTTTGTTACCTGTCGTGGATTTTTTGTTACAATTTCTGTTATTTTAACAACATCCGCGATCTGAATTCTATTTTTTATTTATTTATTTATTTTCCGTCGGCCTATTTACTCACATGGTGACAATCACCGACGCCAGGGAGACGACTCCACCACATAGACCCTACCTAACGACTCATGACTATGAACCGGGACCAACGGCTTTACTTCCCTTCCGAAGGAAGACGTGACCAAGATTTTTTCGCCTCAGAAAAACCACCGACGTCGACTGGGATTGAACCCAGACCCACTGGGGTGCCAGTAGCAGTCACGCTTACCACTACACCACCGACGCCGGCGTGATCTGAATTCTAACAACCGCTATTATAAAAACAGCGTAACTGAATAACAAAACCTGAAATAATTTGGTTTTTTCCTTCTGGTCGGCATGCTTATGAAATATTGTATCATTACTCTGTTAAACAGATATGAAGATGCTTTATTATTAAATTGATGGACGGTTTTATAGGGGGTTAGAGTTCCTCTTTAATTATTTTTTGACGCTAGACTATTAGACTTCACCTTCCTGCTAGAAAAGATTATAAAAACAGCATAGAGTAGAATAATTATGAGAACATCTTTCGCATCAATGAAACAGATGTTATCCAAAATAGCATGTCTATTGCAATAATAAAACAATAGCTAAAAGGCAGTCGGATTCTTACAAAGAATTGAAACCAAATTAAGGAAATCTAGAATTTCACGAAAAAGGATATATAAAGGATATGAATTATGTCTCAATTGCTTCAAAATTGATTGATTATCATGATGTCAACATGATTGAACCAATTTTCACTGAATTTATAGCATTTTTGGTACATAGGCCGGATTAAAAACAAGGTTTGCATTACAACCCGTTACCCTACCCGACTAGAAGGGAACAACAAAATTATTTCAAGTTTTGTTATTCAGTTACACTGTTTTTATAACAGAGGTTGTAAGAATTTAGATCGCGGATGTTGTTAAAATAACTGAAATTTTAACAAAAGATCCTCTAGAGGCAACAAAATTATAGCAAACTTTGATATACATATAACATAAACAAAACAAACTTTGTACCAGTTTGTTACGATGTAGCAAAATCATATCATCAAGTGATTAAATTAATTTACCTTCTTTACGCAGCATGTGCCTCTCAGGGCATTATATCATAATTTGTTATAAGTATGTTTTACAATTATCCAGATGAAAATATTTTGAACAAATTTATATCATACTCAGTTAGTCGTAACAAGGTTTGTTATAATTTTGTAATTTTTATGTTATACGCTTCTGATCGGGTATGTATAAATAAGATAATACTATGGTCCTACTTCAAGGTTGCGCCAATATCCCTAATATAACTCACCTACAATTTGCTTTTTTATATCTCACAAACTTTTCTCAAACGAATGTGTGATCAAGTCCTTATCACTCTGAAGTTTTCCATTTGTTTATTGATTAAGGAAGTGTATGTTTGTTTTCTTTTTGTGATTATTTCCTAGAAAAGACCAGGCTTCAAACTCGACTACCTCCAGCATGGTGTTTCTTTGTAGCTGCGCCTTTACTTCAATTTTCAAATGTATTGACAATCACATAGATGGCGTGAGTACAACACAAGATTATTGATGAATCTGTTGATGCCTATACGGTGCTAGCTTAAAAGCAATAGAATCCATACAAAATTATATCGTCCTGAATTTCGGTTGAAAGGAAAACTTTCCCTTCTTTTTCTCGCCAAGTGTTGATTAGGAAATGTACAAGCAACAATCTTCACTTTTCTTCAATGGCAGCAGAACTTCGAAACGGATGCTGAATCAATAATCATTCCACAGCATGTCACAATTGTATCAGAAAGCCTTTCGAGCGTCGGCACGTGAAAGTCACTTATCGTTCAGTCTCACATTTAGGAATGCTGTCGCTGCCAAAAGCAATCGAAGTGTAAATAATATCAGACTCGGAAAAGTTTTAATTGGAGGTAATTTACCGATATGGATTCCGGAAAGACGCGGCTGATCGGCATCCCGGCAACGGCTAAGGCGGCGAAATTCATCTGTTTCTGTGCGTCGCGGATGATAGCTGTCCGTGTCTTTGCTGACACAATTAAATTAATGTAAATTTGATAGTCCCGTAAGGCTCAACGCCTCTCAGCTTAGCTAAGCTCGGAAGAAAATGACAAGATACTTCGGAATTATTTTAATTCATTACCAAGAGGAGCCATGACATCAAGTGTAGCATTTTTCGAGGGATTTGTCGAGCTTTCCATTGTTGCCTAGGTACCGATGGCCACTGGACCAGAATTGGAAAAGTGTTTTTCCAACGATGTTGCGCCATATAATTAAGATTATCCTGGTGCAAATGAAAACTAATTACTAGAGCAAACTTGGCCCTAAGAGCGACACGAGGCTTGTTTACGTTTTCGTTTCTTTTTTTTTCTCCAATAACTTGTATTCATTATTCAGGTGTACCAGCAACACCTGGAAGGCTTCCTCAAACAGTCAGTGAGTTGTTGGCGCCTAAGAAACACTCAAAGAAATGTGTCTTCTAAATTAGTGAATCGTTTTTTTAACCTTGATTTGCGAACAATTACCTCATCAACAACTATGCTTGATTCCTTTCTTTGTTGATACTATCTTTTTTTTCAATCTTTTACAAAAATCGCTCAAATGTATGTATCAGTGTAGCCTCACACCTCGCTGGCATCTGTTTGCTACATCCTAGGATTGACCCAGCTAACAAGAATTTATAGTCGCCGTAAACTTAGCAGCGGCCTTAGGCGTACGCAATAAGCATCATCGGTGAAAGTTTCCCGTGCTAGATAACTTGCTCGGTAGGTGCTATTGTTGCAGTGTCATAAGAAAACTTTACGGCTCGGTGGCGTTGTACTCATGAGTTTATTATCCGGGACTGCTCTTAAAAGGTTGATGAAAATATGGTGCGGATTACGTCAATGGAATGCTTAATAAAGTTGATCTTCCTAGGGCAGTGCATGTACAGTAGGGAGCTCCTTGTTTTGGAGAACACTTCAATTCTGAAGAGACCTCTACGAAAAGTAGTTGGCAGCATTGATTATCGATTAAAAGAGTGAAATAAAACATATTTTGACCTTAGCTCTCGATTTACTGGTGAAAAATAACCTTCTGCTGCATTTCACAGTATATATTATTAGTACCTAGATAGACTGTACGATTAATTCTAGTCAATAGGGGATATTTGAATTTGAAAAAACACAAATATTGTTTGTAATTAGTGGGCTAAAGTGGGATGAATCAATTTTGGTAACGGAGGAAAATAGCCCACACACACTCAGTGGGCCGGCATCGATTACTTGGAAGAAGGAAAAATAAGATACGAGAAAACGATATGGTGGTTGACCAATAGAAAGTTTGACCGCCATCGGTCATTAGTAAGTTGGCGTTCGTAGGAAGTGTGAGGTCAAACTAGTGAGTGTTATTAGCAGAGTTCAAACGACTTCAAGCTAAATCAAAGTTTAGGTAACGCATTAGGTTGTTAAATAGTATTTCCTGAAAACTTCTTACTGCTGTCCTCTCACAGGACCTACTATTGTAGATTTTATTTAAAAAATCACCAGTCAGATTTGACTGACATAGCGGCAACTCACACAAAATACAAATCGGTCTAGTCGGACTGCCCTGTAGAATACCTACGCCTAATCGCAAAGAATTAGCCCAGCTGTCTGGTTCAAGGACAAGAATCGTAAAAGAAACTTATTCCCTTCTCGGCATGACTAAGACGGTTTAATTTATTTAATAGAACCAACCAACAAGCTTCAATAAGCCCCAATGGTGTTATGTTGACATTAAATCTAAAATAGGGTAGGGAAAGAACTAAGCACTCCAAGACCCTATTCCAAGCACGGGGTAAACGTTAACTAACAACGCTCATTTTTTGCAGTATGGTGCTTCATGTTCTAGATGCTTTAGCGAGCACATAAGAAATATGCTGCTTGTATGTGAGTTGCGAATCCAAAATTACGCGTAAATCCTTCACGTGGCTTACTAGTTCAATATCTATCCTTGACAGATTATAGTTGATTTTCGCAGATATTGAGTCCGTTTTTATGAGCAATTTTTAGGGTTCACATCCATTTGGTTATCGGTGCACCAGTCGCTGAAGTCACACTCTTCGGCAATCGGCAATGGAACAGATACGTAGGTAGAGTTTGAGATCATCAGCATAAGTATGATAGTCAAGGTCCCACGATGACAAGATTAACATCGTGGAAGTAGAGCAAGAAGATCAACGGTCCAAGATGACTACTCTGACGTAATCCCGATGTCGCTGGATAAGTATCAGAACGGCAGTCACCTATACCAACCATAAGTTGGGGACCAGTAAGATAAGATTGAAACCATTGTAATAGGATGCCATTGATTCCGACTCGGCCTAGCTTAGCAATAGCAATAGTATGGTTCAGTTTGTCACAGGGCAGCTGACAAATCAGTATTAATGACATCTGTTTGAGCTCGGTCATTCATGTTATCAGTTACATACGACGTAAGACAGAGCAAATTGGTGGTAGTGGAACGACCTGCTCTGAAACCATGCTGATGATCGCTCAAAAAATGCTTGCAGTGAGAAAGAATCATGACAAATTCAAACAGCTTCGATAACGCGTTCAGTGATGTAATTCCGCGATAGTTGTTAACGTTACGCTTACTACCTTTCTTATGAACGGGAAACGTGTGATCAGATTTCCAGCATGAAGGAAAAGTACTATTTCGAACTGAAAATTCGAACACATGGACGAGCGGTGTCAATAAGTAGTCTATGTTTTTCTTGAGCAAGATGGACGAGATTTTATCAGGTAATGGACAGCAGCAAGATTTCAGTTTAGAAGCTATTAAAATAGTCGTATCGTTAAAGTCGATATTGCCCAAAGTTTCACCATTCATAGGAGCGTTGCTGTGAGGTTAAAGTGTTCTTTGGTTAGGCTCTCATTGGTGAAAACATTGGAGCACTTTTAAGAGAAGAGTCAGGAGATCTCCTGAGTCAATAAAGCCAGTTCACCATCAAACACCATGGATGAAGGTAGACCGGACCCCTTTCGCTGCTCGTTCACATAGTTCCAAAACGATTTAGGGTTTGATATTATCCTGCGCTGAACCCCATGTTGATATCGCGAATAACTTTGCCGACTTATCGGCTTGTATTGGTGTTTAAGTCGAACGTAATGGCATTTTAGCTGAACCGTTCGGTACTTCGTGAATTTTCTCAGTGCGGCTCTTTTGGTAGACTTCAATCTACGAAGTTCCTTAGTCTGCTTTGGATGATGCGTTTCTTTCTGGTGGATGATTTTCGGTACGTGTCTGTCGATGGTGTACGCCAAAACATTTGACAACGTACTTGTCGCAACTTCGACATTATATTTATCGATGATGGTTCCCCATTCGATACTGTAGAGCAGGTCAGCATTGGCGCGGTAATCTGCTTTCCGAAAATCGTAGGAAACGTCCGGTGTAATGTCAAAGCCATGAAGCAACTTGTTCTCGCTAGCCGTAGCCAAAGGAGGGCGCTGAGAAGATTGACGGAGCAACGTCCAGAGCTCTAACGAAGCAAAGGTCCAAGCTGCGGTTGTTCTCATTTCTCACGATAACGTACAAGTACTGTAGCAGTCAAGAAGGGTGGTAGCTCCTGGACGGAACGTAGAGCGTCCAGGATCTAGAAAAAGGAAACCATTATGGGAAGGTTGCCATGAAATACCTGCTAGATTATAGTCGCCAAAGATTATGGCCTTGTCAATTCTAGCAGCACTTTCCATTGGATGGAAAGACAATGATTTTCCATGGTCCACCGATTGAGCCAAAGAAGGAAGACACCAACCAACCTCTATCCGTCAATGTTCGCCATTACTAGTTGCAGCCGCACGAAACCTTACCGCCATTGTCCGTGTTGGTAAGAAGACGCCATCGCCAAGTCTACGAATTTTACGAGGTCATCGGCGAGCACTCGTCCAACGGCATCCATACCGGTACTTACCCTACCCAACGACATCCATACCACCCACTACAATAGCCCAGATTGGATAAAACCACCCAGCAGGAAATTTCCTAATATTATTTTCCATTATTCAATTCGCATTTTCCCCTTGTACAATTTTAAATTCCATAGTTAGAAATCCCATAGTTTTCTCAATATTTGTGCACAGTTGTCTTCGTACCCAAAAGCAAGCCGACTCTGAAAAACAACTCTAGCTTGCCCTATAAGGGTGATACCTACCAACCTGGAGTTAGTTGAGGAAGTACAATCCCTAAGTACCGTTCAATTGGCCGAAGATCCGGACAGTTAGACGGATTGGTGTCCTTTTTCATGAATTGTACATTATTGTTTGCAACCTCTGTAGAACCGACTTGGCGTAGTGGGTGAAATCCGGCCAGAAAAGAGGAGGTACCTTATGCATTCTGCTTAGTGGCAGCAATCTCTTCTTCAAATATTATCCTCATACCCTTTGTGAAGAAAATCGACGACCGCAGAAAACCAGAACCTTCTGCTCAAACTTTTTCATCGCCACCATGGTATCGGCGTCGTCCAGGTCCACCGATTTCGTATTATACTGCAGTCCAGGCAGATCACGCGAATCTTTCTTGCCATAAGTTGCTTCATCGTTCAGGATGCATCCGCCTTTCTTCTCCAGAATCCGGTTATACCGTTTTCACGCTCTTGTTTTGGCCCGAGGTTGCTGCTCCAGGGACTTTTTCGGCACCTTCTGCTTCTTGTACGTTATGAGGGAGTTCCGTTGAACCATCACGATGCTGGTAGTCCCGGTCGGGCTAGCTAAGATCCGTTTTCCTGCCGGATCAGGGTCAATCTTCCTCGGAAAGAATCTCACCGACCTTTTAGATTACATTTTTGACTCTGGTATGGTTTACTTTCACCCGTTCTTCGATTTGGTTGTACGTGACACCCTTTTCCGAGCACCAAATGCACAGAATTTTCTTTCACGTGTCCAGATCAATTCGACTCATCTTTGAAACGATATACTGTACCGATACCATTAAATTGCACAACTGTTTTTGACATGTAAACAAACATTTCACCGCAAAATACATTTAAAAAATTTAGTTATTTTAGAGAAATTACTGTTTGTATGTTGTTTACTTACTCTTTAGAATGGTCATAGACTTGTCAAAGATGATCAAGCACACACTCTGTTATTATATTAACTATAAAGCTTAAATTCTTTTTAACAAGTGACTACAGACACAACCAATTTTCTTTGAACGTTTTTCTCAATTCCATTTGTTTTCTGAGTTTGCTTCAAAACCACAGAGATCATCAAATTTTTCAGAATTGGGTTCAACTCAAACCAGTTTCAAGTGTCTGTGGGTACGGGCTTGCACGTTGTTGGCGATATTCCGTTCCTGAACCATTTTTCCAAAACTACAGTAACGTGGTCTCAGTAATATCGTTTTCGGTTTTAAACCTGGATCAGGTCTGACTCTGACCGCAATTACCGAACGAATATGGCTCCAGAGTCGAGTCAGTATAATGGTTTTAGTGCATAACATAAACTTAAACAATCATAAACATTTTATTTTGACAGTTCATGTTTGTGAGTAGTGGGAGAATCCAGGGTAGATCTCGAATAAAAATTGAGAGCGAACACTTCCGCTTCATTGTACTCAGTGACTGAGTAGTGTTGTATTCCTGTCCCTTTTTTTTTCTCACGGAAAAGTTACTCAATTTTCTTAAAAAGTGTTGATCAACTTTTTTCGAAAGTTGAGTAACTTTTTTGTGAGATAAAAAGGGACAGTAATACGAATGAAAGAGAGGGTGTTTTGAACGTGAACCTTATCTACGTCTCGTCGTATCCAGAGCGGATCCAGATCAGACCCGACTGAATAGAAAAAAGTGTTGACAGATGTTAGGGCGAACCTAGGTGCGAACCCAGTTCCCCCTGCAATTACCGAAAAGAAGAGACGAACCAGCTCAGGGCGGAAAGCCTCTATAATAAAGTAACAAAACAAACAAATAATAACCGAAAATGACTGTTCAATGTCGTGGAACTAGCACAATAAAAACAAGTATTTTTGCAAACATCCCATAAATATCTTTTCTGGAAATTCCTTGGTATGCTTCAACTCACATTGAATTTTCCATTCCCTTGTGTGAAATTCTTCCGCTGGGTGCTGAAAATCCACCTTGCTTCGTTGTCTATAGTTACGCAATCAAACTTGGACAGCACTGTCGCAAACAAATAACGCACACATGCTTGGTCAGTGGTGTTTTGCTTATTATTTGCTTATTAGCATTAAAAAAATGGACAAAAATTGCCGATTTTTCGTGGACTCACCTTCATCCGCACTGACAAAACTACCCATGCAGCATCAATCATAGTAACCCATGAGTCAGCAGATAAAATTTGACAGCTCTATCAGTCGAATTCTACGCAGCGGCAGCGGCCAAATAGGATGGTCAATTCGATTTCCCGGAGAATCCCGACGTGGCGGTGGTAATGGACGACGAGACCTATCTCACCCTGGATGACAACGACTGGTAGGGCATTTCGTTCTTTACTTCCCCCCATGTAGGAAGTGAGCTTCTAGGTGAAATTCATTTCACACACCAAGTTCCCCAAGAAGGCGTTGCTGTGGCTGACAATAAGCGAGAAAGGGATGTCAAAGCCGCTCTTTTTTCGCTCCGGACTGGCGGACGAGGAAATTTATAGTACGAAATGCCTGTCGGAAGTTGCGTCGTTCATCAAGAAATACCATAAGACGAAGACACAGTGTTCTGGCTGGATCTGGCGTCGGCCTACTGCACAAAGCGATCGTTGGAGGAGATGGAGCGGCTGAATATCGTGGTACCCAAGTCAGCGAACCCGCCCAACGTCTCCCAGCTGTGTCTCATCGATAATTTCTGGGCCAACCTAAGCGAAAGATCTATTCCAACAATTTTGTCGCGAGAACTGGGAAGGAATTGATAAATAAAACCAAAAAAGAACTCAAAAACATGCCTACACGCATGTTTTCGTCCGCCATGGCGAATGTTCAGGTGAACTGCCGGAAATCCCCCGCAAGGGCGTAGAGTTTTTTGCAAGTAAGCTTAAATAATTACCTTCCAAGGGAAATTTATCAAAAGCAATGATCTGTCTTAGCTTTTTTTATCATCATCCGAAAAAAGTCCATTTTTTAATGCAAACATTATTGGGCGATAAGAATGTAGAAACTGAAGATGAAAGAAGCAGTAACCAGCGACATTGGCCAGATGAAGTATTGGTGGAATCAGCTAGCCAGAACCATGAGTAAAGAAGGTGTGCGCCAACTGATGAGCTGCATCAACATAAAAGTGTGAAAATTTCTTCTAAATAACGATGAATAAGTGGCCTAGTGGGACTAGTGAGGCTCGTGGTCGTGGCCAGTACCTGCGGATTAAGCAATACCACATAAGATTTTCGTAGGCTGTTCTTACTGTTGCTTGTGACAGCGCTGACTCCAAAGCATCTTCCTCACGTGTACGCTTAAGATTGGTGCAAGTGCTGAATGGATAATGACGTGGATTTGGTGAGTGCGCAGCAGAAGATCATTTGTGGAAACCGCCTTGGATTTCTTGCTTAAGCTCTGCAATAAGACAATCTTTGATCTCCGCGTTACGCTCATCGCCCAAGTGCTGATAAGCGTCCTTAAGTTCCAGTGTAGCAGCGTTTGTCGATGTCATGGCATTTTTGAAGCAAGCGTTCTTCGTAATCTCGCAACATTCTTTAAAGAAGCCTCCATATGAACACCGAGGTCAACTTATAACCCTAGAGCCTCTTCACCAGCGGAGGATTTACTTGCAGAGATTGTTTGCATTCGATGTATTGAGTAACCGCTTGAACTGCACACATATTTTGCAACAAAGCAACTGTTATGTTTTTGCTCGCAGTTCCCGACAACGACAGTTTCTGTAGATTCCTATGCACTGAACAGTCTTCGGTGAAAATCATCCACTGCAAAGATGCCTCCGAAGATTCAATGAAGTAAGCCATCGTTTTGATTACAATGTGACAAGAAATAAGTTTGAGATTCTTGTTAGATAGGAAAGGTTATTTTATTAAGTCTGTTCAGCTTAGCTGAAGATGATGACCAATTAATAGACAGTTGGCAGTAAAAAAAATAGAACCAGAAAAGAGTAGGGATTCCACATATATTGACTCCGACAAATCACTGCATACAACTGTCATTCTAGTCTTCCCAAGTAACATAACCAAGACCATCCTGCTTTATTAGGTTTTAATAAAGTTTTATTAAAGCCACTAGAAATCAATTTGGTCGTATTATGGCCCCAAGAGACGCCAAAAGGCTTTATATAAAGACTGTATTCGATGAAATTTGGACACACACAATTGTTCGTAACTTTTTAGCGTGTTGGTAAAAATTATTGAAATTTTTACTGAATGTATTTCATTGTGTTGTGTCAATTGTGTAATGAGTTTCGTGAAAATCGGTCGAGTGATTTCAGTGATGGCTTCGAATGGAGAAATAGTGCGCCAACAAATTTTGGGCACTCACTTCGAAAACCCATCGATGGATCGGAAAACAGCTCGGAATCGCACATTCAACCGTATCTCATGTGATCAAAACGTTCAAGGACCGTAAGACAACCCAGCGGAAAATGGTAGTGGCAAAAAACATGGCAGTTGAACCAATTTAAGCGTTATCCCAACATTTCGATCAGGGATGTTGCGAAAAAGGCGTTCAGTATGTTTTGTGAATAAAACAATGAAACGTTCTGGATTACATGTGTACAAAGTCCAGAAGGCACCAAACCGGAGCGATAAACAGAACTCCGTGGCCAAAACTCGTGCAATAAAACTGTACAGGGAGTGGCTCACAAAACCGTTCTGAATTGTGATGGACGATGAGACCTACATTAAAGCCGAAACCAAACAAATGCCAGGACAGGAACACTACGTCGCCACCTCTGAGCTGGCCGTTCCGGAGAGTGTACGGAAGAAGAAACTGTCGAAATTCGCCAAAAAATTCCTTGTCTGGCAAGCGACCTGCGGATGTGGCAAAATGAGTCAGCCCTTCATCACCTCTGGGACCGTCAATGGATAAATCTACAAGGACGAATGCCTCCAAAAACGACTTCTGCCCTTCTTGAGATCTCAAAATGGCCCGACACTGTTTTGGCCGGATTTGGCATCTTGCCACTATGCCCGGCCCGTCTTGGACTGGTACAAAGATAATAATGTAGTTTTTGTACCAACAGGCGTCAACTCTCCAAACACTCCGGAACTTCGCCCAATTGAAAAATTTTGGGCAATCATGAAGGCAAAGCTCGTTAAAACTCCAAAACTGGTAGAAAATGAACTTGAACTAAAGAAAGTGTGGTTAAAAGTAAGTAAGCAAGTCGATCCTATCATTGCCCAAAATTTGATGAAAGGGGTCAAGGCAAAGGTGCGGGCATTTGAGTTGGGAGAGGAGGTTCAATAAACCAATGATGTCAAAACTTAATCATTTAGTAGTACTTTATTTCCAGAAAGTTTGAAAAGAATCGGACTCAAGAAAAAATTTTGGTGACCTATTTTGTATGTCCAAATTTCATCGAATACAGCCTTGTACAGAGAAACTGTACAGTTTGTTTACAACGATTCCCAAACATTGTTTTCCCAAATTCCTTTTACAGTTTTTACACATATCACAGGTTTTATTTCGACTTTATTAACTCGTTAAATGCTGTTTTAGGACTCATTCATATTATCCTTTTATTATCAGTTAAAAAAGCATATAAAAACCATTTTGCATCCAAAAAATGCATTGAACGGTAAATTGGCATTGAAGCTTAAAAAATGGCAAAAAAATGACCAAATAGTTTTAAAGTAGTCATTGCGAAGATAAATTGGCTCTTTGGCACAACTGTGATTTTTTTCAATCGTCGTATTGAAATGTTACAAATAATGGAAATGTAGAAAAATTATTGCACCAAATTGTAATTGTAATGTAAATGAACTGTGGGTCGAAGACGAAGAATGCCATTATTCTTTTAGATAAACTTATGGAACTTCATCAATTTTCAGGGAGTTCATGATTAATTCATCGGATTCATTTGTTCTATTTTTGTTTTTGTTTTTGTAAACTCGCATAATTTCTGAGAAGCGTTAACTTTCGGCTCTTATCATGCCAATATTCGCCATTAAACTAAATTTGTAAACGACTTGGAGCAACTCGCTGTAAAAAAAACTCAATTTGTTTTGGATATGTTACTATCGAACAAACTTTCCCGCAACACTAGAACTTTTTTTAAGATATTATTTACAACTAAATCAATAAGAATAGCAGATAATCAAACAAGGCAGAATAACAAAAAGCAACCAACAAGTTTGACAGCATTTGGCTGTATGCTGGTTTTCATGGCAGCCAAAAGGTTTTATGAAGGTTCTTAAGTAGCGATAACATCTTTCAGTAAATCATTTTTTAAATCTTAATGGTTTTATAAAGGTTTTGTTAACTTGTTTTCACAAAACAGTTTTGAATGCAGTTTTATCAACAAAGCTAGGAGGAGTGCTATCTGGCTGGAATAAAACGTCAGGTGGTATCCGGTGGTGGCAAGAAAATTGTTTCAGTTTTATTTTCATTCGTCACATACTTTAAGCCATATGTACAATTGCAAGAATGGCTCAAAAATTTTACGAAGCCTAAAGCCTTCTTCTTCTTTCTTTGCCTTCGCAATCAGCTTATTGCTTGCTCTCAACTTAGTGTTCTAGATGCACTTCCACAGTTATTCATTAAGAGCTTTTGATGAAGAAAAAATAGTATTTTCCATTTAATTCCAACAACCTCTGTTTATCTTGACAGATACGCGTATTTCGTCTATAATGTGCAGACTTCTTCAGTGTCTCGTACTACTAGGTATCTCCCTAGGATTCAGATCCGGGCTGTTTAGAGTCTTCGAATATGTATGTTTTGCCTGCCATTATGATAAAAGAAAATGATTGCAAGAAATTGGTGTAAATTGGCTCCTTAGCACGACTTTTTGCAGTGACATTCTGCTTGTCATCACGACACCTTTTTCACTTTGTATGCCTTCATTCTTGCCTCTGGTACCTTTTTGTACGTATAATTTTGACTTCCCAACTTTGCGAACCACATTTTGTACAAAAAGATCGGGGTTTTCCTGAATAATGGCTACCACCTTCTTGTCCATTTGTCGGGAGCAAACTTTTCGATTTGTTCTCCTTCCAATCTTTCGATTAACAGTCAAGGGCTGATGAAATGATTTGCAAACACAAAATACGATACTTTTCGGTAGTTTTGCTTTCTTGGCAAGATCGCGATAAATTTGAATTTTGCTCGTACAAAATGCGTTTGTGCACTTACATTTGATTCGACGCCATTTTACTGAATGTAAACATGTTGTACCACGAAATAAAGTGGACAGTTTCAGTTGTCATATAAGTGAAACTTTTCAGCGATCCGTGAAATAATTCAAAATCTACACTGGAAGAAATGTGACAAAAATTTCACGTGAACAGGCTTTACATTATACCAAAGCGCAGATATCATCATCTAGCAATGGCTTTCGGTGAGGGTAGCTTGCCAATTGGAAAATTTAAAAATGTCGACCCCCACGAAAAATCCAATCAGTTGTAAATTTTGGCGACTATCAATTCAATTATCGAAATTATCATTCATTAGTGGCTTTATAGTACGTTCACACTACTGCTTATATTACGTGATATAGAGTATCTTGATATCAAATGAATTGTACATTATTTTCAGTGAAAACTAGATGTTTACACTCAGTAGCAAAAAAAAAGCCGAGCAAAATTTTGCTTCCAAAAAATGCTATGTTCAACCTACTGTAACTTTGTCAATTATCAATATTTTTAGCTGAAACTTTCACCACACTATAAACAATGTATAGACCTTATGTGGTCGAAATTTTATGTTGATCAGGCTTATAAATTTTAAGTTTTCATTACATATGTGAAAAAAGTCATTTTTGGACATACCAATTTCAAAACTCCGTATTTCTGTGAAAAATTTAGATAACATATTTTAAATTTCACTATAGCCTAGAAATACATACAAAATAATGTGGACGAAATTTGAACTATTTCCATCAAGTGGTTTGGACTACAGCTGGCGTCAAAGTTGACGCACCAACGTGAGTATTTCCATTTTTCACCCGATATTGACCGTGCTGAAATATCGGTGCAAAAAAAAAGCCGAGGTGAATTCTTCTAATAATACTGTATAACACTGTATACGTAGTTTTTTCAATCCAATTGATGCTGTATGCCATATTTTGAAGTTCTTCGTGAGTTACACTAGTTATTTTGGATGTTTCAGGCGTAACAAATCGTGTGTCTAAATAAGATGAATTCACCTCGGCTTTTTTTTTTGCACCGATATTTCAGCACGGTCAATATCGGGTGAAAAATGGAAATACTCACGTTGGTGCGTCAACTTTGACGCCAGCTGTAGTCCATACCACTTAATAGAAATAGTTCAAATTTCGTCCACATTATTTCGTATGTATTTTTAGGCTATTGTGAAATTTAAAATATGTTATCTAAATTTTTCACAGAATTACGGAGTTTTAAAATTGGTATGTCCAAAAATGACTTTTTTCACATATGTAATGAAAACCTAAAATTTATAAGCCTGATCAACATAAAATTTCGACCACATAAGGTCTATACATTGTTTATAGTGTGGTGAAAGTTTCAGCTAAAAATATTGATAATTGACAAAGTTACAGTAGGTTGAACATAGCATTTTTCGGAAGCAAAATTTTGCTCGGCTTTTTTTTGCTACTGAGTGTAGTTGCTGATATCAAGATACTCTATATCACGTAATATAAGCAGTAGTGTGCGTAGTACTATTACATCCCCAAACAGACTCTCGAGAATCTATACAGCGACATGAATAATGGTCTCCAGCTGATCGATCGTACCATCCCAACTGCAACAATTAACCCTACTATTGCCTTCCCTAGGAACATTACTGGTTTTATCATTTTTTTATAGCTTTCTTGAAGTCTAGTTCACGCTCTTCAGAACCCTTATAAAACCAAAATTGTTACTTGGGCTATCACTATACAAACATTCAAACCAGGGACTTGATCTCTAAAGAGTGAATAATAGAATTATCTAACATACTCACACACTAATGTCTATTCACGTCCCTTTCGAACATCGTTTGCGATCTAATTAGTCAATGTATCTTTACGAAATATGGTTTAGGGGTTGGCTTATTTAACATATTGAACATATTAATGCACCAAACGGTTAAACGTAGCTAACGCAACCCCACTGGTTTAGATTTTCTGTGTTATGCTGTTAACGTTTGTGTCTCACGACACTTCCTGGTTCCAAGTTTTCCAAGTTGAACGTAGAAACAGTTCATTTATTAGGCTTTTTGATGTTTAATCACCTTTCATTTTTTAGCAGATGTAGTCATGATGGTTTGTTTTCCTCCAAATGATTTTCCTTTTTAATTGCACTCCTTTGATCTAAATGGTGCTGTAATGTGCATGCAATAAACGTCACTAAGCCTATTTAGTTTTCTAGAACAAAAACTAATGCAATTGATTCAATTAATACAACTTACGAATGCACACAAATGAAAAATCTTTTTTTTTCTAAGGAACGAAATCTTTTTGCTTTATATCCCAGCATAAACTGTTAGTAGATACCAAGAAGATAAATCAAGATCTCATGTCAGCCCCATTGCTATTTATTGGTTCACCTTCCAAAGCTAATTACGTTTCCATGAAACTACATTCCATTTGGCAGCATAATTAATCATCAATTAAAGAGAGATTTGAGCAATAAAAAATGAAAAAAGTGCCATTAAATTATTAAGGCCTGTGCCAACAAATAATGTGTGATCAGCATTAAAAAATTAGGAATGAGCAATAAAGATGAGAAAAGATCTTCGGGTAATCTAATTGTGACCGGTAAATCTATCAAATAAAGCAACAGCTATTAGTATATGTGCAATTAAATATGGCAGTATTTCCGCCAAATTATGTAATTTGAGCACTAAACTATTCGCATATGTCTTTTAATTTTGTTGGATTTTCCCATAAAAACAGTAAAATGAGCAATTGATAAATAAATATCCATTGCTCATTTTACTTTTTATGGGAAAATCTAACAAAATTAAAGACATATGCGAATAGTTTGGTGCTCAAATACATAATTTGAGCGAAATACTGCATATTTAATTGCACTATCATAGCTGTTGCTTATTGACAGATTACCGGTCTATTAGATTATCCGAGATCTTTCTCATCTTGCTCATTCTGTACAATGCTGATCCACGTTATTTGTTGGCACAGACCTATATTTAGTGGCACTTTTTCATTTTTGGTGCTTTCTGAATACTAAGTGCAGGTAAATATTTTAGCCATTCCATTTCCAAACCTAACATAAATTAAACGTAACCAAGCTGTGACTCCGGTGCAAGAAGTATTGATACAGCTTTCCAAATAAAACGTTATCATCCCGTAGCCATCCATGGTATGACTCAATAGGGGAGCATCGTTAAATCAAATCACCATATATCAAAAATTTGCCCCGAAACATCAACGGGACAAAATCGAAACTGCTCCCCGGCTGCAAACTCATCAATCACGGCTCATTAATAATAACGTTTGACAACTATTGTCATGTTTCCTCGTTAGATTACTCCCTAATGGTAGCATATATCGCATCGGAGCTCATAAACATTATGGCAGCAGTGTCATTTTGCCAACCGAAAGGAGATGATCAAACGAAATGCAAACATTAGTTCCATCGTATCCAGTAGCATAGGGTGGGAAGGGGGAGGGTTCTCGTGGCTCCACAAGAGCGATAGTAGCATCCTCCAGGAGAAAGCAACATAATACAAGCAAAATTTATTGATGTTTGATTGTTTTATATGAAACTACGACTGTTGACTTTTGCACTCTTCTCGTTTACAATCGAGTACAATGTACGAAGAACGCTCTTATCTCTTGCATCCACCAACGCGTCTGATGCAAGTCCGTCCTACCGTGTTTCATCTCATCTTGGACCTGAAAGACACACTGTGGCCAGAGCATCCTTCCAGATAGATCCCAAAGGCTTTCTGAATCAAACCGTAGCATGGACAAGAACACACAAGGAAATGAATTATTATTAAATTGCTCCCAGGCAAGGCTTTCTTCCTTTCTGCTGATTTTGTGGATTAGACATGTGGCTAAGAGGAAGCATTCCGGCTTCATGTTCCGATTGGATTCAAAAGCCAAATGGACCATGTATTGATTTTGGAATTTGATTTTCAATTTCCCATTTCCTGATCCAATTGCCAACCTATCGAACGAAACAAGCGGTCAATGGTGATGATCTCCCATGGGAACGTTTACCCATTTCTTACATGTTGTAGCAATTTCACTTCCTTTCGCCTCTTGCCACAACCAGAGGTTATTTATGGGAAGTACACCAGCATAACAAGAGCTCGATGGGATAATCGAATGGAGAAGGCTCCCTAAAAGAGCCCGTTCGTTGTGTTGTGGGAGCGTTTGATGTTTGGCATTTGAACGATTGAAGTCGGTTTGACAGCTTTTCCAAGAGGAATAGAAGGAATTTGCTCGATCTCCGCGACAAGAGTGTGCCTATTTTCTTGGGCAAGAGTTTGAGTGGAGCATGTAGTGTTGACTTAAGTTTTGAATTTAAAAAATAATCAGCATGACTGCATAATTAACAAGGCTATTTAATGCATAAAAATGTGAACTCAATGTATAGTTATATCAAAATTGATTCATTGGTTGAAATTTGTTTATCCTGTTGAAAGCCAATTGATTGGACATCTGATTGTGCTTGGTAGAAAGGTTTTTTATCTGACTAGTCTATCGGCTATGACATTTGTGAATTTACGAATTTCGCCCCTTGGCGAGTCTTGGACTGGGCAACACCATAACAAAATCAAATGAAACTTTTTGTGCGCCGCTATTTTTCAATTGTATGCAACTTTCATACTTTGTTTTTAGAAAATTTATATAGACTAACATTTAAAACTGGATGATGTTGTATGTGAATCGTCATTTTTTCAGTCGATATAACGAAAAATTAGAAGATCTTCAAAAACGCAAGTGCAAGTATACAATTTTGTTTTCTCTATCCTGCTTTCTCTATCCCTCTCTCTCCTTCTTTTCTCTCTCTCTCCTCTTCTATTTAAAGTAACCTCTGGCTCAAAAATGGCGTAATATCCACCACAGCGATCACTGGCTACAAAATGTACAAGGCCTACGAGTAATAGAAGTGATCAATGATTAAGAGCGTGATTTCGAAAAATTAATCAGATGTAATAATGCAATAATTGCAGCTGTGAACCATCAACTTCATTCAAAGCTGCACGTTATGGTAATAGTTATTAATACGTGTGCATTGGCTGGTAAATGACTGGACCCCTTGCGCTGAACTGGCCGGCTTGCCGTGCCGCAGGGGCTCAGTAGGAATTCTTGGTCAAGACCCGTAGCTAAGAGTCAGTTCCATTTAATTTATTTGTCGTCGTCAATCAGTTGTAGACCGTTTTAATTACAATAAGTACTTAACTTAACTTAAACCTAGCACGCGCGGAAATATTGTTTTAATTGACATTGTAAAATCTATACTATTGCAATGGATATTGTAATTAGCCATCATTTGGTTAATCGGTCCATATTTTGCATAGTTCGTGCGATGATAATTTGCTGCAAATAACTGTCGATGTCTTAAATGCCTTGTTGGTATGTTAAAGTTTAATTTTGATAGAATTTCCATTGAATAAATTATTGTGAGACTATATTATTTATAAATGACGCCATAGCGAATTCACGACGCTCTTTTAATGTTTGAATAAGCATACATCGAGCCTTATACGATGGTAAAGGAAATACAGTCCATCCTAGTTTTCTTAGTGCATATAACAAAAATTGCTTTTGTACTGACTCTATTCTTTCTTCGTGTGTTATTGTAAATGGAGACCAAACTATGCTATAATATTCAAGTATTGACCTGACATAAGCAATGTATAGTGTTTTTATCGTGTACGGGTCATGAAAGTCATGGCAAAAACGTTTAATAAATCCTAGCATGTTTTTAGCTCTGTTTATAATTGTGTTATAATGATCGATGAACGTAAGTTTAGAGTCTAGGACAACACCTAAGTCCCTAACTCTATCACACTTCTCTACATTCTGATTGCCTAAAGTTATTTGTATATTAGGTATGTTTCGTTTTCGACTGAAGGTAATTAAGTTACATTTTTTAACATTCAGTTGTAGCAGACTTTTGTTACACCAAGTATGGAACAACAATATTTCATTCTTAAACGCGTTGATGTCCTCAGCATTTTTTATTTCTAAATAAAGTTTCATGTCGTCAGCGTAAATTAAAAATTTTAGTTTCTTAAGAATAAAAGATAAGTCATTCACAAATAGAATGAATAAAAGTGGTCCTAGATGTGAGCCTTGTGGGACTCCTGAAGTGGTATGAATAGGTGTTGATTGGCTTCCTTTAAATCTTACAACTTGATCACGGTTGGTTAGGTATGAATTAAGCCATTTTGAGAGTTTGGGCTGGATTCCCATTTTTTGCAATTTAAATATAAGCAAGGTATATCGACACGGTCAAATGCTTTACTAAAATCTGTGTACAAAAAACCTCTACATGGTTTCCGTTATCCATTGCTTCCAGAGAATAATTAACGAATTCTAGTAAATTTGTGGTTGTCGAACGACCTTTAAAAAACCCATGCTGGTTAGTAGTTATTCTATTTTTGATTTGGTTGAATAATTTTTCATTCACAATTGCTTCAAAAAGTTTTGGAATGCAAGAGATCAGGGCTATACCCCGATAATTACGAATATCAGATTTTTTACCAGACTTAAAAATAGGCACTAGAAATGAGCTCTTCCAATATTTTGGGAAAGTCTCCGGATTCCAGTGACATATTAAAAAGCCAAAAAAAATGGAGAAGTAAGCTCAGCTGCTAAAGTCTTCATAAACAGAGGAGGAACTCCATCCGGTCCCGAGCCTTTCGTTGCATCTTATTGTTTTAAACCTTCTAAGATTTCATGCACATTGATTTGATTCACGCTTATGTCACTGGAATATTCAGGATACAACCCAAAGTATTGCCGATCACGATCTGCTTCTGAGTATGTTGTGTATGTTTCTTGAAAAAACTTGGCAAATAAATTGCATATTTCTTCTGTATTATTACTTTTATTTTTGTCCAAATACATACGGGATGGAAGATTGTATGATTTTAATTTTGTATTCACGTAATTAAAAAAGTTTTTTGGGCAACATTTAATTTCACGTTCAATTTTTGAATTATACTCCTCAAATGCAACATTCATAGCCAAATTAAGTTCATCACAAATGTTCAAATAGCTTTCTAAATTAACGGAACTGTTATGTTTTTTGTAAATCTTATGCGCTTTTTGTTTACGGTTTTTTAAATTTTTAATTTGTTTATTGAACCAAACTGGATCCTTTAAGAATACTTTTCGTCTACGTCTTTTAACTGGTACTTCTTCCTGAATAACTGCAAACAACTTAGTGTAGAACACTTCAGTCGCATTTTCAACATTCTCTTCATTCCTAAATACTGTTTGCCAATCAATTAAGTTTAGTTTGCTTCTTATGTTAGCATAATTAGCTGATTTATAGTCAAGAACTTCCTCGAGTCCGCAATCAGGCGACTCATTTTCTTGTACAAAAAGAGAATACTCTATTGCTGTGTGAAAGACTTCATTTCTCCATATTGGAGTCAATGATTCACTAACACAGAAGTCATCGGAAATATTTGTCAACAGAAAGTCTAAATAACAGTTCTGTTGATTTTTCACATGATTTATTTGATGAAGTCCTAAATCAGCAATTTTGTCAAATATGAAATTAAGCTTCTCATTTTCCCCTATTATTGGAAGTAGGATACTTTCATTATCAATGTCAGCAATAAAATCAACATTGCGTTGGTTAAAGTCACCATATATATGTATTTTTACTTCAGGGGGTAAACAAGACACAATTTCTTCGGCATTAGTAAAAAACTTATCATAAATTTCCTTACGGGCATTGTTTGGGGGAAAGTACACCGAAACAAACACATGAGTTTCGTCTCTCACCTGCACCTTTGCCCATACATTCTCAAATTCTTTAAATTTTGTTGTAGTAATTATTTCGGAATTGAATTCAGTTGAAATTGCAACTAAAACTCCACCTCCTGACTTTTTTCCTGACCATTGATAATTACGGTCATCTCTATAAACATTATAATTATTACCAAAAACCTCTTCACTTCTTACACTCTCATCCCAACTGGTTTCATTTGATAGAATCACGGTATAAAAACAACTTAGAACTTTATTTTGAATTTCGCTGATCTTAGCAGCGCATTTCATCCGATTAAAATTTTGACAATATACCGTGATTTCATTCGTGGAATGAGGGTGGGGTGAAGAGCTTAATGGACGTTGACTAATATTCACCTGTCCGGAATTAGTACTGTTTTGAAAAATGCTGTGATCGCCGGGCTGATTATCCGCATCGTCATATCCTTCCTCTGAGAAATTCGTCAGTTGCGTAGAAAACACGAATGATGAGCATGGCACTGGCACATTTCACATGATGCAGCAGAATTTGAAAAGCAACCAGGGGACGTCCAGTTGGGTTGTCTGTCAGGAGAAGATCGTGTAACTTCGTCATGAGCCGGGTAGGGGTTCAGGATTTCCCCTCTCTGGAACTGTATTGGCTGGTGGGTCGTCGGTGTCTCATTCGGTGATTTGGAAAATCTTTCCTTCGCTGCCGCAAGAAGTAGGGTATGTGTCCCTTGACTCAGCCTAATATGCAATAATCGATTACATTTTTCATTGTAACTCATGAAGTATTTGAGCTGGAAACAAAATTTAACTAGCTATACACTTCCTAAAATATGTTTAATAATGCATCTGGTAAAATGTATCACGAAAAGCTACACAACTCGTTTTATAAGGTCAGAAACTTTCGAGGGATATGGATGTAATGTTGGTCTATGGGTACCAAATTGGGTCAAATCATGGATGCAAGTTCGTCCCATTCGATTGACTCTCTATAAAATGCAATCTTCGTACGGGTTTCTTCCTGATTTTCTGATTCAAGGCGTTCCCAGCTGTATTCGCTCTACCCAACACACCATTTCACAAATCAAACTATACTTAAACTGCTAAAAAATACTTAAGTAAGTTTTACACATGATTTAGCGGTCATTCGACAATCAAAACAATATAATTCACTCTACACAGATTTTGTTCCTTTAATTTGTGTTAAAATGAGCCATATGAACAACATTCAACCGGATCTCAGACATTTGTATTGTAAATGTTACCAATAGCAACATTTTTACTACGCTTTGCATACATCAGGCCTTATTTGGGAACATAGAAAAAAATATGTCCCTAACATTGGGTCCACCGTTTACTTGTTAAATAATTGTTATTTTACTAATGTGACCTGTAAGTTTATAACATGTGACTATATTCTGTATATCTTGGCTGCATTATTCGGTTTATAGGTTCAATTTCGGCAAATTTAGATCATTTGAAGATCGTATAGTTAATCTGTTTAGCTTAACCAGTAAAGTCATGATGTCTAAAAAGTCAAGGAAATCGAAAACTACGCGGAAGTGAACTACTATAAATTGATTGATTATGTCTCAATTGCTTTGAAATAAATCGGTCATGCTAATAGCAACATGGTTTTGTTGGTTATTGAAGAAATAATGACATATTTGGTACATAGGCCGAATCAAGGAGCTAGGCTAACATTACATCCCGTAACCCTATTCTAAGAGCTCCGTCGTTGTTGCAAAAATTGTTGGTGTACTGGTAGTTGTCTTGCGGATGTCTTGAATTTCGATGGCGATTGTTTTGAATATTGCTGGGCCTACTGGTTTCATTTCTATTGTAATGAGTGTTGTTGCTGTAGAAAATACTAAGTCTAAGCCAAATTCCCTAAGTCGTGGTCGATAAAGACATTACACAAAAGCTTAAACCACGACTTAGGGAATTTGGCTTAGACTTAGTTTTTTCTAGTAGGCACAACCAATTAGCATCGATGTTAGGCTCCACCAAAGACTCAGTAGACACATTAGGCAGAGCAGGGGTATACAGAATCAAGTGTAAACACTGCAGCAAAACATATGTAGGTCAAACAAAGAGAACCTTGGCAACAAGGTTCAAGGAGCATCTAGCGGAGGTAACTAAGGCTGTCAAACAGAACGAGAAAGGAATTTCACATAACTTCAAATCAACAGTCGCAGAACACATCTTCACGGAAAATCACGACATAACGACGAATGACATCACAATATTACGGACTACATCTACACCCTGGAAATTAGACGTCGCAGAAAGCTTAGAAATAAACAAACAACAGAACACAAATCTACTAAACAAAGACCAAGGCAACGGTTACACATGGCTCTTCAACTAACTACCCAAACGACATCAAACCCGACGAAGCGGAGCACCCGCTGCTACACAATAAGTATGTTAGGTATAGATTACACTTGTTTTTGACTCATGATAGGTATAAACAAACTAATAATAAGATAGGTATAAACAACATAATGATAGGTAAACGTTTTGTATTTAGAAAATAGTATATATACGGCAGGTGGCGAAGGTTTTCTTTCAGTCGAGTTATTAGTACGAGACACTGAAGAAGTCTGCACATTGTAGACGAAATATGCGTATCTGTCGAAGATAAGCAAAGGTAGTTGGAATTAAATGGAGATTACTAATTTTTCTTCTAATTTATAGTCACCTTAAGGAGTTGCCTGTATAGTAAAGGGCATCCAAAAGTGCTTGGATGGCAAAAGAGCTATTTAAAGAACATTGATTACGAAAGTGACCACCTTTCTCAAGTCAATAGGGCTACCCCTAAGAGCCGCTCATTACAATGCAGATGAGTTAAAAACTGCCGATGGATCAATTTTACCCATCTTTCTCCCGCCGTTCTTCAACCGATGAATCAGAATATCATTCAGATGTTTAAGACGCCTACAGACATCTGATGATGCAGGAATTCAAATTCGTGGAGAGAATTTGACGAGTGCATGAAGAAGATCAACATAAAGGACTTAATCTTTTGGGTCGCTCAAGCGTGGAAGGTAGTTCCAGCTGAATCAATTCGCAAATCTTGGAACATGTTTTACAATGTATGTGAAATCGAGGATAAGTATGATGTACCGCTGTCGGTCGTAAGAGACACGATGAGAAGATAGCACAGACCGAAGAAATCGACGAGGAGTATGCCGATTTCGAAACGCTGAACAATGATGAGATTATCGCAAGTGTTTTTCACAAAGATGCCGATGAAGACATTTCATATGACGGTTATGACACAATGCAGTTAATGTCAACGCACAATCAAAAAAGTTTTGCAGATGATGACGAATATGTAAACGTGTCGGATGAAGCAGTCTTAAATGGATTCGATCCTTTAATCAGATACGCGTAAGAGAACAACTGGCCACTGACTACACAGTTCTCGCTGCGGCAGATAGGAAGTTGTTTATGTAACTATAATTTGGAAGAAAAATTAGTAATCTCCATTTAATTCCAACTACCTTTGCTTATCTTCGACAGATACGCGTATTTCGTCTACAATGTGCAGACTTCTTCAGTGTCTCGTACTAATAACTCGACTTATAACTTAATAACGTTTATTAGTACGAGACACTGAAGAAGTCTGCACATTATGACGAAATGCAGTATCTGTCAGATAAGCAAGGTGGTTGGAATTAAATGCGAGATTAGCAATTTTTCTTCTAAATTATAGTTACAAGTATTCCACTAAACAGCTCAAACCCTCTAGGATTCAGTTGTTTATATGTTTTAACATATCTATCATAACTACAATCGAAAATTTATGCTTACTGGCAACCATGGACCATTTTGACTTTTTATTCGCGCACATAGTGGTCGAGAGATTTGCCCCCTAGGTAGTCTGGAATAAGCTGAAATCAAAAGTTGGTTCACCTTTACTTATGCAACATTAAAGAATACTGCTAAAAGTAATATTCTAAGATAAACAGATAATATGAGAAAAATTATTAAAAAATTCAAAAAATTGAAGAAACAATATAAATTAAAATAAAAATGGATTCGAAAAAATTGAAAAAATATGTGTAAGAAGGGCTGGAACAACCTGCTGGGTGGATAACATTGATTTTGCGTTAATTCTTTTAAAGAAAAAAAAAAGCTACAACAAACATTCTTGGAAAAAAAATTTGCTTCGATATAACGTAACTTCGATATAACGTAACGAAAATAAAAATTGAGTTACGTTATATCGAGGTATGACTGTATATTGTGGAATATCATATCAAGTAGTTTTTCCACTACTATTCACATTAGGTTCGTAGTTGCAGTGCGCTTTGGAATCATCTTGCCTTAGATCCAACTTAATAACATAGAAGGACATTATGGGAAACGGAGGGAAAACACATTTATTATCGTTTGTTGTTGTTATTTACAGTGCTTTTAATAATTAGATGACCACTTATGAATTTTATAGTGCAAGAAAAGTGAATAATTTTGGGATATTTCTTGCATCAAAGAACATTAAATTAAAAAAGAAAAATTTGAGTATAAGATTTTTTTATTTTGTTGCAGAACTGATCACAAACAGCATTTTTTAGGAAATAGGCTTTTCAAAGTGATAGAACCACTTTCGTTTGATCGTGAATCAACGCTGAAAAAAAACTAAAAAGCTCTAATAATCTGTTACTCCTGTAGAACGGCTGATTGTCTAAGAGATACGTTTTGGCATACTTTGAATCAATTTCTGCAGTGTTGCTAGCTCAATTTCTTCCCATTACTGGAAAATTGCAGTTTTCAGTTCCCGAGTTGTTGAAAATTGACGATTATCAGCATAAATTCATCGAACCATTATTCTCCAGAGGTTCTCAATTGGATTTGAATCCGGTGAACAAGCTGACCAGTCCAAAACGCCAACCTTTTCAGATCTCAGCCATGTCATTGTTTCAGTGCTTTCGTGAATGCTTGCGTGCTGGAAAATAAGTTTTGGTTCGCATCTTCTTTGAGCTACTGCTAGCAAACTGGCTTTTAGGACATTTATGTAGTCAAAGCTTTTCATTTTGTGTGATACAATAGCCGTTGAATCCGTCCGGTCCGTCTAAGTTAAACTTTTCTTCGTCCAAGAAAATCACCTGAGAGGGTTTCACATGATTTTTTGTAAAATATTTTCTGTGTATATATATATATATATATATATATATATATATATATATATATATATATATATATATATTATAGTCATTCAAAAACTACTATCATACCTTTTTCCAGTTCTGAGACATGATTTGGCACGCGAATTCCAGTCGTGCTTTCTTGTGTCGAGGTAGCAAACGAGGGGCACTGACCATTTTTGATCGTGTTACCACCAAACCGTCGAAATTGAAGCATCTAGCTTAAGTTCGGTTCGAATTTGTGAGCAAGTCGTCGTTGTATTTGATGCTTTGAAGACGCTTATAAAATGACGCTTATCTCTTTCTGATTGCTTCTGTTCACGTCTTGTGCTCTTTTTCTGGCCATACTTAGCTGGTTTTTTGAGAAAATTTAAGGCTGCGTCCAACCTCTTTTGCAATTTTCCTGATTCCCCATCCTGTCTTTCTGAATGCCAAAATTTGTACTTGCTCTTGCTCGCTCAGCCTTTTTTGCCTTTGCATAGTGGCTACTGTTGCAAATACTGTTAACTGAATGATAAAAGTGTTATAGGGTATGTGTCCCTTGACTCAGCCTATTATGCAACCATCGATTGCATTTTTTATTATAACTCATAAAGTTTTTAAGCTGTAGGCGAGATTCAACTACTAAAACACTTGCAAAGATAAGTTTGATAAGACATTTGGTAGAATGTATCACGAAAAGTTACACAACTCTTATTATAAAGTCAGAAACATTCGAAGGATATGGATTTAATGTCGGTCTATTGGCGCCAAATTGGGTCTATTCATGGATGCAACTTCGTCCCATTCGATGGATTTATTACTAAATGCAGTCTTTGTACGGTTTTTTTTCTAGTTTTATGAATTAAGGCATTGCTAAATGTATTTCATTTACTTAATAAAACATTTTACAAAACAAACTCAAATAAAACTACCTTGAAACACTTAAGTGATGTTCATGTATGATTTATTAGCCATTCAATAATGAAAACATTATAATTCACTATACAATGATTTTGTTCCTTCGGTTTGTGTTAAGATGAGGTACTTGAATATAAACAACCGAAAATTCATACATTTCTACTTGAAATTTTCCAATAACAACCTTTTTACTACGTTATTGATACAACAGGCCATAGTTGGGAACATACAAAAAAATATGTCCCCAACATTGGGTCCACGATTTTCTTTTAAAATGATTGTTATTTCAGCAATGTGAACAGTTAGCTTGTAACGTGTAACTATTTTCTGCACATCCAGACTGCATAAGTTGCTTTATCGACTCCATTAAGCAAATTTAGATCACTTAAAGATAGGTAGATCATCTGTTCAGCTTAACCGGTGAAATCATGATGCCTCAAAAGTGCAAGAAATTGAAAATTACGCGAAAGTGAACAACTATAACTTGATTGATATTGTCTCAATTGCTTTGGATATCATCGGTCATCGTAATAGCAACGTGATTTTGTTGATTATCGCTAAATTAATGACACATTTGGTACATAGGCCGAATGAAGGAGCTAGGCTAACATTACATCCCCTTACCCTATATCAACAAATTCTTCAATAATAGAACAAATATACCAAGTAGACTTATCTTTTTGAAAAGGAATATTGACTTTCTTTTGGCCCATTCTTGTCACGTATCAACAAAACCATCTGACTTAAGTCGTTTACTTGTATTGCAGACACCGTTCATCGATTGTCATCATTTGATTAGGGTGGCTCCATTCATACCACTCGCAAACAGGAAAATCGAGGTGGTTATATAATTTTGAAAAGCACTGTATGATAGTATATTATTGCATATAAATTGGATTCAGGTTACCCAAAATTGGGATGTGCACTGCGGTGCAGGATGTTTGTTGTAGGAAAAAATTTGGTGCGTACGATTGATGGTTACGCAATCTACCAGAGCTGTGAAGAATCGCACGAGTTTGACACAGCTTTTAACGTGATGAGGAGGATGAAGAATCTATAACCGTTCGTGAGTTCTTAATTTTAGTTAATTGGTGGCTTTGCCCGACTTTTTCAGGTTGTTTGGGCCCCGGAAAACTTCTTGAACGGTCAATGGTAAAATTGGCAAAATTGGCAATCTGTGAAACAACCTCCTCTCCCTCCATTACCTGAGGTACCTAAGGGACTGCAAAAACAATTCTACTCAATTGAGTATAGAACGCATTACGGTCCCGAAATAAGTCAGTCGTTTATTATCAAACGTACTCCTAGCTGATCCACAATACAATTTCTATCATCACATTCAAATTTTGATGCTAATGTATCAAATTTTAATCAACATTTGCATGCAAGGTACATCGAACAGACCGATAACATCACGTGAACTACTTTGACAGCTTAGCGAACTGACACTCGCGGTTGCTCTCTGTCTGTGTGCAAAAATACTATGCCTCCTCGAATAACGTCAAAACGCAATCGCAGCGAACCGAACAAGACGCAGAGTGGAAATCTGGAAAGCATCGTACTATCAAGTGCAAACTTAAAACTATGGTTAGTTAAAATAACTATCTTGTTCAGAATCATAAATTAAACATATGTTTCTAAATACATTTGAATTATCTAGATCGAAAAGGACACCGATTCGCGGTGCAGGGAGTTCTCTGCCGGTTTATCAAAATATCTGGCACGGACATCTGCTATACCTGCGAGCTTTTCTCTGCATAAAACAACCGAGGAAGTATCGCTCAATCCCTTCATTTTGACTAATTATGGATTCTAATCTTTCATTCCACTTTTCAAGTTAACACGGAATGAGCTGATCAACATTTTAGAATAGAGGAAGGAAGAAAACGGAGCTTTAGAATAATTTCTGATATTCATGTGATGGTATTCAGCATCTACGACTTAAACCAAAATAGAACTCACTATAAACGCTTACGAAATTCAGCCAGATCTGCTGTTATAAGCTCATAATTTCATCTCCGAGCTTTACAGCAACACATTGCACAATGGGCAAGAACTGATAAAAACTAAGGAAAAAAATCAGTAACTTTTGTTGTTTTCAAGCGCGGCTTGTAAACAAGGCCATTTCCGCTTGGCAATTGTCTGGGAAATCGGATGGAACTGGTTTCAAGCACCACATGGATATGGTTGTGGAGTTATAGAGCTTATTTTACCCCACTTCCCCTAATAGTCTTGAATAATTTATAGACATCTTTGCACGGAGAGGCTGCAGATCAACAAAATAGTGCTAGTCCCATGTGAAATTTCCTGGAAAATCGAATAGAAGTTGTTTTCGCACGGCTCTGTCAACGGAGATATGGCTGGTTTTACCCCAATTCTTCTTGTGTTCTTGAATAGTTTATAGATATCTTTGCTCGGAGTGACTCAAAATAAACCAAATAGCACTAGTCCTATGTTAAATTTCTTGGAGAACCGAGTAGAAGTAATTTCATCTACCGTACGGCTCTGTGATCGAAGATATGGCTGATTTTACCGTGCGATAGTTGAAACAACCTCTTTTCGATTTTCAGGAAATTTTACATAGGATTAGTGCTATTTGGTTGATTTATAGCCACTCCGAGCAAAGATATCTATAAACTATTCAATAATATAAGGGGAAGTGGTGTAAAATCAGCCATATCTTTGTTCACAGAGCCGTGCAGTAGATGAAACAACTTCTATTCGATTTTCCAGGAAATTTCAAATAGGACTAGCACTAGTTTGTTGATTTTCAGCCTCTCCGTGCAAAGATGTCTATGAATTATTCAAGAATATTAGTGGGGTAAAATAATCCCTATTACTCCACAACCATATCCGTGAGGTGGTTAATACTAGTTCCATTCGATTTCCCAGACAATTTCCAAGCGGAAATGGCCTTGTTTACAAGACGAGCTTAAAAGCAACAACTGATTTTTTCCTTAGCTTTTATCAGTTGGTGCCCAGCTAATGATAGTGTGCGTGTTGTGAATTAAGATCCGTTTCTTCAACGTTAGCATACCCAAGCAACACAGCTTGTATTAAACAAGTTAAAAGTACTGTTAAATGACAAAAACAGGTTGTAAATTTAGGTGTATAATACTTTATTTCGATCCTTAATATGACGCAAAAATCGCCAAGCGTGAAGCCTTATAAAACATAAAATTGAAAAAAAAAATATCCGCATAAAAAAATATAACATCGCCAAGTGTGGGATTTGAACACTAGCCCTTGGCATGATTGAATTGTAGCTTCTTTGCTTAGCCAACTCATATAGTTGAGAAGTAAACTCCGAGTATCTATGATATGCTTATAGACAAGTTGACAAGTTGACAACTTGACAAGTTTTGCAATACGTTTAAAATGCATTTATAATACAAACAATTATAAATCAAAAAACATTCTAAAAAGATGTTTTGTGTGTTACTTGGGTAATTTACTTCCATCTTAGAGGCACTGAACTCCACGAGCAGCTGGAACGTAAATACGGTCGCTGTTCTATCCAGGACATCACAATCGTCATCAGGGACTGAAAAACAGCGGTAGGTCATGAAAAGGGAATACAGACCGGTGCCCTAGAAAATGAGTAACGCAGAAGACGAAACGACTGGTTCGACGGTGAGTGTCAAGAGATGTTGAAAAAGAAGATCGCAATCAGAGAGCAAATACGGTGAAGCCGTACCTGATAGAACGTGAAGCGGTTCTAGTAAAAGCGTTAACATCTTCTCCTTGTACCACTCGTGTATTTCAGACAAAAAAGCACCGTCTGGAAGAAGCAGATAGAGAGAGGATACAAAGCTTCTGTACCGCTCACAAGAAACACACAAATTCTATAAAAAAAACTTATTGTTTTGTGACTTCACATAAAGGTGTTCTGCCACTTGCCGGGAAGTGTAGAAGATGCGCGATAGTAGCCTTTTGACGAATAAGTATGAGGTGATCAAAAGATGGAGGCAGTGCTTCGATGCTCATTTGAATGGCGCCGTTGAACAAGCAGCCAAAACCGAGGACATCCCAGTTGCAATAAACGAGGAGAAAGTACTCAGCTCCAACTATGCATGACCTAAGCATACACTACCAAAATGTCATGTAAATTACTAAGATTGTGTATTGGGCAGGTAGCAGATTGTGTATCTGGGCTTATTGGTGACCACCGAGAACGACAACAGTAGAGAAATACAAAGGCGCATTATGGGTGGCAATCGTGCCTACTTTGGACTCCGAAGGACGCTAAGAACAAACTTAGTTCACCAAATTACAATTTTAACCATCTTCAAGACATTAATTAATCCGGTAGTCTTCTACGGAAGACCGCTAAAATCTGTCAACTACGATGGGCTGGGCATGTCGTAAAATGTCGGACGACAGCTCAGTTAAAATGAAGTTAAAAAAGAATAAGAGGCGCGCAACGAGCAAGGTGCAGCGCTCAAGTAGAGGCGACCTACGGACATTTCGTAGACCGCCAGGCTGGCGAGGTGCAGCAATGGACCACATAGAATGGAGAAAACTTCTTTGTACAGCAGAGGCCACAGGGACCTTGGTCTGATTGTTAAGGCAATTAAGTCATCAATGGATGTCGTGTCTACTATGGACTCCAAAACAGATGCTCTGGAAAACTTCAACCCTGTTCAAAGTACACTATATTCAAATCTTTTTAACGTGGGACTACGTTTTTCTTTTCTATACCGGGCGCCGTTTCAAAATTATGAAAAAAAAGTGAAAGGTTTTTGAACGCTTATAACTCTCGTTCGACTGAACAGAATGACTTTATTCAAGCATCATTTTATCAAGAAGACTCACAAATTTTTTGCATCAAAATTTGAATGAAGTTCAATTAGTATAAGTAGTTCAATTTTTCATTTGAAAATGACCTTCTTTTGCTCCGATACAAAGTTGCATATCAACAGGTTGAAAAATGTGTTTCCCCTAGCAAGGTCATAGGAAACGAGTAACAAATGTCTTCTTCTTCTTCAAAATAACTTTTCCCCGTCCCACACAAATTTCTGAACGCACAAAGTCGAAAATGACATCATATTTGCGCTACGCTCTGATTTGTTAATACTGCCACAGTAACCTTGCCAGCAATTATGGAACACGTGGAACGACCGAACACCAATAATCAGTTCTCGCTGTGCATCCGTATGCGACAGACGTGTTTGGCGAGCACGTTGTAGAAAACGCCGCCCGTGAAAACAAGACCAGATTCATCCCACGTCACTTGCAGCTGGCCATCCGCAACAACGAGGAGCCGAACGAAGAAAGAAAGCCCAAGTGGAATCGAAAACATTTCACCCCCGTCAATTAAATCCGTCCTTATCAGGACGACAAATCAGTTTACTAACTAAAGAGTTGGGTTGAATTTTTCTATTGTGCTGTTGTTAATTCAATTACCGCATCACGGCTGAATATGGCAATCATTAAACGTCGCGTCCTTATTATACCACATAGAACGTTGAACAACAAACGAACGAAAGTCTAGAAGGGATAATTCGAGCCAAACTGCAACACATCAGTGACCATGTGGTGGAGTTCGCCATTGTTTCAAGTTATGCGTACCGGATTAGTTGCTGTTGGTGGGAAGCAAATTAGGCATATTTCTGTTGAGAAAATCATCCGTCTAGCGTGCACTAATTCAAACTAATTATTGTGACGCAATAACAGAAGTTCGTCCCCTTGGTGCAATTTGTATCACATTGCCTTCGTTGGTACCGCCTTCTTTTGTGCAATAGCATCCGACGCCATGACATACCAGCGCTTAGCTGAAATTTTGACTCAGTCTTACAACAGTCGTGGGCTGTGCAGTGGCTGTTCGCACGCAGTTAGCGGCAGCAAGCACCCTGGATGGTGCACTGGCGAGCAGTCGTTGCTCACACCCCGCTTCTTCACTCAATTTTTGAGTACAATTGTATGCTATCTCTTTTTCCTCAAGGATGTGTTACTCAATTTTCGTTAAACAGTGGATCAACTCAATTTTTGATTAGATCAGCTTCTTACGAAAATTTAGTAACATTTCCGTGAGAGAAAAAGAGATAGCATACAATTGTACTCAAAAATTGAGTAAAGTGAAGCTGGAGTGCATAGAGGCGTTGGCACAGTTGGCTGTTGGTGCCGATGCTCCTGTTAACCTCGCTACGAGAGACGCCAGTGACGAGACAAACAACCCTAGGGGAATCGCAAGCTTCTCCCGCGTCAATTAAATCCGTCCTTTTCAGGACGACCAAATCAGTTTAATCACTAAAGAGTTTGTTTTGTTGAATTTTTCTTTTGTCGGTTTTTAGTTCCATCAAAACAACTGGAAAAGAAAGTTGACATGTGTTTTGGAAAGCTGGAGGCTGGGTTTCGGGATAATCGATTGTGAAAAACATCTTTCCTGTACCGAAGCCGTAATGTTTTCAACATTTGCACTTTTGGCAGTGTTGTACACACATAAGCCTAGCAAAAACCGTATGCAATTGGAGGTGAATTAAACCAGCTTCTTGAGTAAAAGTTTCCCAAATGAACAAAACTTATTCGCACTGCAAGGTATATTACGTGATATAGAGTATCTTGTTATCATATGTCACACATATTATTTCCAGTGAAAGCAAGATGTATGAATGAATACCAAGACAGGCTATATCAATAAAGGTTGTAGTGCGAACGTTTAGTGTATAGGAGTTCGATTTGGAAGGAAACCAATTTCGGCCACTCTTTAAACAATCAAGCGATCTAGATTGCACATTGCTTCGTAGTCCTACGTCAACTTTGCGTACAACCCCATTGGGCTGTCCCTTCTAGTTTTTTGGACCAGTTTTGCTCTGCGGGCATAAGACGTGGACAAAGCTGGAATTGGACCAACGTGCGGTAGGCTTGTATCAGCGATGCGAGTTACGTACTATAAATGGAGGTGCACGATCATAAACCTTTGTTTTGGCCCGATTTGACTTCATAACAAAACTCTCAAACCTTGCAGGAGTGGTATGTAGCTAAGTCTTTGGATTTTGTACCGAAAGACATCAACCCATAAGGCCAATCGAAACCCTTTGTGCCATGATGATACGCAAACTTTGGAAGAACGAAGGAGAAGCAAAGGACGAGAAAGAAATGATGAGGAAGTGAAAAAAAACTGAGAAAAGCGTACTGGAAACGATTGTATAGGGTTTGAAGGAAGGCGTCAATTGCAAATGTCGAGCGAGCATATTATTCAAACTCATCCTTAAGTTCAAATTTTGAAATTCTAAGAAGGTTTGAAATCCGGGTCAATATGGACCCTAATGTCTTATGTGTCACTTTTGTTGTACAGCAACCTCATAATTTCATAAGGGGTCAGAATTGATCCCAATATCTTAGGAAAGTTAACTTTAGCTCTATGACAACTGATGTATATAAACATGAAAACTTGGCTCTATTAAGTTGATAAGATTGAGTTTGTACAAATTAATGAATTTAAAAATAAAAAAGATGACATTGCACACATACTGGGTTGGGAGGCAACATCATTCAAGCTAAAATTGGACTATGGAGTGGAGTGACAAGGCTATGTACAGTACAATTTTCTATATCCTGCCGATTGGATGCAGATGCTTTGTTTTCTATTCTAACAATTTCAGTGAGAGGGACGTGTCCTTTTTAACAGAGATGGTTTGTTTGTTGGAAGCTTTATAATTATTGTGAATTGAGTTACTCGATTAGTTGAATCGTATTATTGGAAGGTTCGCTCCACCGTTTTTGTCCCTTGATACGAAGTTACTGTGAATTAAAATCGACAGGCATCGAACTCAAATCGATCTTGCTATTCAGTGAAGTTGCATACAACACAAGGTTTTAGGAGGGGTAGTGGTTACCTTACATACATGCATTAAAAATAAGAATGTTTTCTCGAGGATCACAAATTCGCTTCAACGCAGGACAACATTACTTCGCTGAAAAATTTACCTTGAAAAAGAAGTTGAGTTTGTATTGTCTCAGATAGCAGTAGAAGTTTCGCCAGCTTCAGGAAGTCAGTACAAGAATGGGGCTACTGACGCAAGGAAAAAATCACGGGGAAAAAGTTTTTAGAGAGAAGATTCACCTAGCAATAAAATTCTAAATCGAAGTTTAAAAACAAGCTTCTACGAAAAACTTTCTGGAATAAGTTTTCCATGCATAGCACCATCAACCGCGCTTTTCGTGAAACTTCACTTAAATATATAAAGTTGCTTCTGTAAGATTTATCCTCCAGTTACCTAGTGATAATCTACGAATGAGCGAACATTTTCCTCATCACGATCCGGTTTTCAATTTTCCGCTTCTTCGTCAAAATAGAGCGCAAGCCAAACTTAAATGTTGAATTGATGCTCGCTCATTCAATTCATCACTCTCAGCAGCAGCAAAGGCGAAGCATGTGTGTTTGTCATTGACGTCAGGCACCATTGTCCCCGGCATATTTCCGGAAGCGCGCACACACACACACGTACGCTCTTCAAGATAGCAAGTAGCTACAGTTATTGCTCGAATAGTGCGGTGACTGACTCCACTGTTTTCCAATTATTGATCTAATTTTTGAGTGTGATTATCTTCAGCCAAAAACTCAAAAAACCGTTGATAAATTGATGTTGATTAATGATACCAGCTATCGCGCAATTCGGGGAATTCATGTTAAGCGTGCCTCAGCTCTCGAACTATTCATCTTTTAGGGAAACACTGAACTTCTCACGTGTTCCATGGTGCCAAAAGCCAAGCGTGATGCAACCAACACCATGTTCCCGTAATACCTAGCACACATATTAGTGCTACCAAAACTTCAGGCTGGCGTGCTTGGCTGCAACGTAGTTTAATAAATGACGACACGTTACATGCATCCTCGCCTGGTCGTCGCACAAAGGTAATTGGAGTTTTTAGACATTTGATAGCTAGCATCCCTTCCCACGTCTTTCGAATCTAGCGACGAGTTTCTCCAGCTCTCGAACCTGACGAATTAGGTACTATGCATATCGTTCTGAAAAGTTAGGAAAAACAGAACCACAAATTGGATTGTCCTCCCGAAACCCAAAATCAGCGAACAGACGCAATGCAATGCAAACCGAGAAAAGTGTACCCGAAGCGATAATTCAAAGTGGCACAAATTACCCGCGCGCATAAATTCTCAGATCATGTGGGTTAAACTTTGCTCGATAAAGCTCTAAGCCCTCATGCAAGCCCCCTCCGGCCCTCATTGTTCATAGTCGCTTCGTTTTGAGCTCGTATCGGTGTAGTCTCTGTTTTACTACACACATACTTCAGTGAAAAGTTTTTATCACGCCAACACTAATGCTGATAGTGATGCTGGATGGAGGTAAGAGGCCGGGTTAGAGCTCTACCATAAGAAATGACATCCACCAGTTTGGTGAAACCGAGTCGTGGTTGCGGGAGGGGTGAGCACCCAGAAAGCGAGCACAATATTGATAAATTAAACTGACAAATTTCAAAAGTTTTTAATGTTTAATTAAACTTCTAAATTGTTGTATCCTTTTCACCGAGCTCTGCATGCGCTCTCACTCTGGACAGGGTGGGGGCCCTTATCCCTTGTCGCAGAGTGTGTGGTTTGTGTTTGGTTGTTGGTGATGGTGGTCATCGGATCACGACGGTTGAAGAATTTGTTTTGAAGTGCATCCGCGTGATATAATGGACCACGTTGTTTTCGGTTTCCAATTACAAAACATTCTAGTAGACCTTGTTATGAAATTTGAAAGGTTTTTCAATTCGGGAGACAGAAAAAGCTTGCCTTAAAGGGCGAACACGAAATTATACACATTCAACAGGGCATAACTTTTTTACCATTGGGTAAAAATCAACCAAATTTTACACACTTTCTCATTGATGTTTAAATGCTGTCAAACTCGAAGTCGTGTTTTTCGATTCAACGAAAATGGAGGTAAACCAACGCGAGTCGAGAGAACAAATCCTTTCCAAACACCTGGAATATCCTGACCTGTCCTGAGAGTGTTGAAGCGGTTCCAGGAGCGGTTGACGTTGGACCACGGTAAAGGAGCTGGAAGAAAACCGGACCGGAGAACAAAAGACGGAGGGAACGGTGAAGCGGAAGAAAATCCCAATGTCTCAAGCCGTGATTTGGCTAAGAAAATCGGCATGTCGCAGAGCTACGTCTAGAATGCAAAGAAGAGAGCTGGACTACATACATACAAGATACAGAACTTCCCAAACCGCGATGAGCGGCAACAATCGACGGCTAAACCTCGGGCACGGAAGCTCTACGAGAAGGTGCTGACAAAATATGTCTGCTGTGTGATGGACGACGAAACGTATATAGAAGCCGATTTTAAGCAAATTCCGGGGTTATAGTTTTTCATCGGCAAGAGCAAGTTCTATGTGGACGACAAATTTAAGAAGAAGAAAATGTCGAAGTTCGCCTCCAAATATCTCATTTGGCAGGCCATCTGCTCTTGCGGACTGAGGAGTGAGCCTTTCGTGACAAAGGGCACAGTAAATGGCGAGATCTACAAATCTGAGTACCTCGAGAAGCGCCTTTTGCCGTTCTTGAAGAAGCTCCGCTATTTTGGCCAGATTTGGCATCATGCCACTATTCTAAAAGTGTCCTGAGTGGTATGAGGCCAATTCTGTCCATTTTGTTCCAAAGGACATGAATCCGCCAAACTGTCCGGAGCTGCGCCCGGTGGAGCAGTACTGGGCAATGATGAAGCGGGAACTTCGGAAGAGCAAGAAGACAGTCAAAGACGAGAAGGACATGTTAAGAAAATGGAAACAAACTGAGAAAGTGGTACCGGATGACACTGTAAAGACTTTGATAGAGGGCATCAAACGAAAATGCGTTCAATTTTACACTCAAGGCTCCATCGATTAACTTTTCTTTTGATTTTTAAAGTAAATATATGTATAAAACTACCCTAAAATTTTGGTTTGATTCTAAACATTATAAGAAAATTGACATGACTTTTTCGGTGTCGCAATAATTTCGTGTTCGCCCTTTAGATCCAGAAATCCATTCCAGAAGATTATCATATGAAATAATTGAAGAAGTTTCCTTAACTAAGGTTCGCAAATTATGTTGATGTTGATCTGATGGATAGCTTTGTGTTTAAGTCCATGATTGTCAAGATTTTCAGCCCCTGGTTTAAGTTTTGTGATTCATTAGTTGCCAGAAAACTGTTTTTGTCACTCTGACAAATTCAAAGCAGTTTTGACAAGATATTTATT
>JASCZW010001271.1:0-268368 GCA_034211315.2 Aedes japonicus
TGTTGTAACGATAACGGCATGTGGGTCAACATAGCCAAATGTAAGGTGATTTCTGTTCTCCAGTCGTACAGAGACCTTCACGCATCAATACACAGTTAGTGCGGTTCCACTAGAGCGAGGCACATCTACTTCGATGTAGGTGTTAAAATTGACTCCAAGTTAAAATTTAACAAACACGTCGTGCTGGTTACTGTAAAAGCCTCCACGGTTCTTGATTCATTCGACGTTACACCTGGATAGATTACGTCACAGATATCTACGCACAAAAGACACGCCGCTGTCTGGTCCCCATATCACGTATCACTGATCATAGTCGAACAAACTCAAAAGCTCATTTTCCGATACGCGCTACGGAATCTGTCATGATACGACCCGTCAAATCTGCCCAACTATACCGATGTACAATGTATGTTGATTATTGTTGATTGCAAACCTAGACTGTCCGGAACTCTTACGCGATGTTCTCCTTCCCGCCCCACCCCGAAAATTGAGAAGCGCACAACTAGTCGCTGTACCTGTTTACCGGATCAGTTTTGTCTTTAAAAATCCACTTGATGCCTGTCTGCGAGCCTTAAACGATACCAATGAATATTTTAACTTTAACATTAGCAAAACGGTTCTAAAAATAGGATGAAGAATAGTTTGTACAATTTTTTTGTCGAAGACAAAGAACAATAATAAATAAATAAATAAATAATAAATTTGCAAGTCCGTCTACAATTGCAGCAGGACCATAATCTGCAGACATCAATAGAAATATAGAAAATAATAGAAAATAATACCCAAGAAATATAATAATACAATAACCGGACTCTTTCCTATTGTAACATTTCGCAGAACGAGTGTTGGCTCTGCGACCCCATCTATTGGGTTTATTCAGTCAATCAAGTTTTCCATTCTAGTGCATCGAATGTTAACTTGTGAACCTATATTCGCGGGTTTTGTGCCTCTGGTTAAGCTCACAACTGCATCTATGCGACCAGAATGAAATTTAATGGTGAGTAAAGATTGGATTCAAAAAAAATACGACACTTTGTTTTGGGTGTAACTTTTTTCGCTAAAAATTAATGAAATTTTGGGTAATACTAGTTCAGAGTGTTATGTTTATGTGAGCAAAATTATCGCGATCTGTCAAGTAGTTTTCAAGATGCGTTCGAAACAAGAAGAGCTACGTCAGCAAATCTTGGGCGCGGTGATCGATAGTCCTGGTCAGTCACACAGATGGATCGGCAAAAGGCATGGAATCCACCATTCCACCGTGTCTCGCGTTGTGAAGATGTTCCAGGAGACGAAGACCATCGAGCGACGCGCTGAAGTGGCGGAAAACCGAAAACGGAATACCCAGAGAAGACGCGAAAGATAAGGCAGTTCATTAAGAATAACCCGAACCTGCATGGAGGTTCTGGAAAAGTTCCGGAAGAGAAAGATAAACAAATTCGCGAAGAAGTACCTGTTGTGGCTGGCGATCTGCGAGTGCGGACGGTACAGCAAGCCGTTCGTTACAACCGGCACCATAAACGGGTAGATTTATCGAGAGGAATGCTTGCAGAAGCGCTTGCTGCCCTTCCTCCGCTCTCATCGTGGTCCCACGCCGTTCTAGCCGGATCTCGCTTCGTGCCATTACGCCAAGCCTATAATGGATTGGTACGAAGCGAAGGGCGTTAATGTGGCCCCGAAAGAGGCGAATACACCAGAACTTCGTCCGATCGAAAAGTTTTGGGCGATAATGAAGAAGAAGTTGAAATAAAGCGGAAAAACATTCCAAATCGATGAAGCTTTGAAGGAAAACTGGGAAAAACTGTGTAACGAAGATGGACAAAGCCTCGCTCAAGATCTTATGAGCAGTGTTAAGAGAAATGTACGAGCATTCAGCTTGAAGGAGGAAATTCAATAAATAAGTTATGTCATAAAATAGTTAATATATAGTTAATTAATCCCTGAAAATTTGAGAGGTATCCGATTTAAAATGAATTTATGGTGATCATTTTTGTGTGTCTCATTTTTTCCGAGTCTAGTCTTTACACATAAATTAAAAATGTGAGAGCGCTGCGTCACTTCATAGATTCTATTACTTCATTTCTACTTCATAGATTCTATTACTTCATAGCTTCTATTTTTGCAGAACTGTTTTTCGAATTTCGTAGAACTATGACATAGATATCTATAACGGCTATATTATAGGGAACTTTAACATAGATTTCAAGCATCGTGTGGTGGTAGTGGTTGCACCTTGATCAACATTTCCTTGGCTTGCCGTCACAGAAAAACAATTGTAACTCCCTCATCTATAGTTTGGATGGGAGGCCTTGTAGTCCTACTCTACAGCTATGGGACATTTTATGCTTTTGGGTTCTTTTAACGGAAGGTGCTGAGTACAATCCACGGTGCAGTGCTGTTGGAGAACGGATTGTGGAGAAGGCGAATAAACCACGAATTGTAAGAATTGCTTGAAGAACCTCCCATCGGCTAATTCATATAATTAGGTCGACTGCGGTGGTCTGGTAAGAATTTTGGACGTTTACTTTAAATATTCGGGTACATAAGTAAGAGTTCATAATCATAATTTATTTTGTTCGGGGTCAGCATTTGATGTGTACACATGATATATTTAAATAGAAAATTATGCATAGGTAACGTATGCATCTGTGTTATTGGAAAATAGTGACAATATTAAGTGAATCTAATCGAATTAACAACTTATCATAAATTTTCATAACTTCGATTATTATTTTTGAGAAAAGTCTGAATTTTTTGATTATTCATATATTAGGATACGCTTATTTCATACTCACTTTTTGTAAGCCATATTCACGTATATGTTAACGGTGATTCATCTTCTCATTGGTATCTTCTGAAACATCAATAATGGGCGTTTGCGACAAAGTAGCACTTTGCCCCATTGTTGATCAAAACTTATTCTTTCACACGCATTACACTCAGGCTGAGTTCGAAGTCCAAATCAATACACTCGTTTTCCCCATCCCCAGCCCATATGCTAATGCCAGGGAAATGCATGTCATGATTTATTATTTTAGGGCCTGTTTATGCTCAAAAGGCAACGAAACTGTAATGCATGGCTTTGGACTCTCATTCGTGTTCAGAATCTTTGTGTTTAAGTATTCATCAACTTCCTGGACAAAGCGTATGCCTCATTATTGTCACTCAGTAATACTTATTAGGTCATTCAACCGTAAGCTTCCGGTAGTGACGTAACAAAATAAAAAAGAAGAAGTGAGTTGGTTTGGGTACGTTGCTCACCTACCCTACCCATCCCGCAAACGGTTCAAACTGAGATCATCGTACCGAAAAAGCATTCCCACGCGTGCTCCCCCCGTGCTTGCTGAAAATAGCTGACCTAAAGCGAATGGTTGGCAGAAGAAACTTCAATATGTCAATGAAGTAACGGCTAAACGATGGCGGATAAAAAAAATACCAACCAGCAAACGATAGCAAAAACCTAGAAACATAAGCTAAATGGAGTGCCGAGCGCGGGTCAGCACTATGCTACATGTCGTCGTCGGTTGGCGGGACGAAATCCGTTTTTCACCGGTGACACCAACTACCGGTCAACGGTCAGTTTGATAAACTATATTTCAGGCACATGCTCCATGGCGGAGGAAATAGGTTGGAGTGATGCCGGCTGATGGGGTTGGGTCGCGCGCATGCTGTTGTCGTGGCTGTCGACTCGTGAGTGTGGTGTTTGTTTTTGCTTGATAAGCACCCTCCCAGCTCAGCACCCTCCCCCGGTCTGAGTCCATTTGACGTGGCTTGGAATTAGAGATGAGCTCCATCCAACGGAACGGATGTGTACGTGTTTGTGGAGATGGGAAAAAGTTGCTGAAAGCAGCATTAAGTGACGAGTGTAATAGTTTTTCACTTCGCCTGAGAAAAATATATTTATATGTTTTGAAAGCACTGTTTCAATTAATTTAAACTGAAGGTTGTATGATATTTAACAGTATATTTAAATGAGTTTATGATGATGATGATGATGATGATGATGATGGTCCCGCCCTTACCCCTACAAAGGTTTGAGCTAGACGATTTTATCTCTAAGATAATTAATTTGGTAACAATTCAAACCAGTTATGCAAAAAAAAACGAACTGATTTCATTTACAGATTTAAATTTCTTCAAAAGTATCCATTTGCTTCACAGCGACATAATTGTGAAAAGCTTTGATGTTAACCACAAAAGTTCGCAAATATTCCCAGCGATCGGGAAATTCTGTTGCAATTCAGATCACAGAATCCAGTAAAAGGACATTATCAAAAGGCAAGCCAATATCCGATCTTGCCCGCTACAGAGTCAGAGGTTCCAACACTAATGGAACCGCCACCTTAGTTTTGGGCTGACCAAGGATATCCTCAATTAGAGAGATCGAGAAAATTTCCAAACCGAAAAAATCCTCGACCGGCATTAGTCAAACTTTTACTTTCAACCACAAAAGAATTGACGAAGAATTCCCCGACATTCAGCCAGACAACTCGCTACTATTTCATAGTACCATCTAAAGCATCAAAGGCCATTTTTTTACGAATTCAAAAGAAGTCCATCATATCTGTATACTGCGCGCGAGGCTCAAACAATTGTAGACTACTTTCTTTATTATTTTTTTTAAACTAATACAACATTATACAAATTTCCATCATCATCATTGTGACGAACAAAATAGTAAGTATTGTAGTATTGTAAATTTGAAAAATAAAATTTTAAAATAAAATAGCCAACTCATTATAATCCGTTTGTAAAGAACTTCGTCAGATACATTCTTCATTTTTACAAAAAGCAACATAAATGTACAAGAAATGGTCCACACAAAAATAATCCGTTTTATAATAGTAAAACATCGTCAGGTACAATCTTCATAAATATTTGAAAAAAAAATTTGCGCTTGCTGCTCAAAATACAGTTTTAACGTGTGAAATACATAGTCTTTTAAATTCTGAAAGTGTTGGTGCACGTTTAATGTGTCTTGGCATCGAATTGAAAACATTTATTCCTTTAAAATATAATGAGTTTTGTGAAGCACATGTCAAGAAATTCGGTGTTCTTATTTCATCCGCGTTTCTAGTATTATATCTATGAAAATCACTTCCTCTTTCAATTCGATCACACAAATATCGAGGAAGCAAACCATTAACTACTTTAAAAATGAACACCATAGTTAAATACACAATTCTTTGCTTCACTGATAGCCATTGTAAAGCGTCTAACATAAAAGTCGAGGAAGTGAATCTGTTACATCGTAAAATCAAACGCATAATTTTATTTCTGCAAATGCTGTAACCTCAATATTTGTGTTTGGTTGGCCAAGAATAAAATGGAAGGGCAAAACTCTCAAATGAGGGGAGATGATTGATTTGTATAGCTGTATTTTACTGCAAGTAGTTAAATCGTTTTTTAATCGGCATAGAATTCCATACTTCTTGGCAATTTTCTTGATGACATTGTCAATGTGAGCGTTGAACTTTAGCTTGTCATCAATAATCACGCCAAGATATTTAATCTCCCGAACGCGATCAATTGCCTCATCATCAATCGTAACTGAGACATTCTCATTTACTCGATTCTTGGAAATTACCATAAATTTAGTTTTGCTTATATTCAATTTCAATTGCTTACATTTCAACCATCTACTTAGAAAACGCAAATCTTCGTTCAAATGGGTAACGGCTTCATTTAAATCTTTAGCTGCAATGAACAACACAGTGTCATCTGCAAACAGATTAATGTCACAAAATCGTAAAACACGTCGCATGTCATTAATATACATAATAAACAAAAGGGGCCCTAATACACTTCCCTGGGGCACACCAAGGTTATTCCCCACGGGACTGAAACAGAATCATTAAAAACAGTCCTTTGAGTTCTGTCAGACAAATAGCTTTCAAACCATCTGTATGCAGTACTCGAAATTCCAAAGCGCTTTAATGCTTTCAACAACAAGGGCCTAGAAATTGTTTCAAAAGCGCGTTTCAGATCCAAAACACAGCAAAAATTGTTTGTTTACTCTCTAAGTTATCTTTCCATTTTGCTAATACTAAATTCAACGCGGTTTCACAAGAATGACCTTCCGGTAGCCAGATTGTTCCGGTATCAACAAAGAATTACTATTTAAATATTCCAGCAACTGGCCTTTCACAACAAGTTCTAAAATTTTCTCTAATGTGTGCAGCATGTTGATAGGACGAAACTCTTCGGCTTTAATCGTCCCAGCAACCTTTTGAATCGGAACAACCAACGATTCTTTCCACACTTCAGGCACGTGCCCAGTTTGCAATGATTCATTAATAAGGTCCAGTAAAGTGTGACCAATGATATGAAAGCAATCTTGAATAACTCTAGCATTAACATTATCTACTCCAGCCGATTTTCCAAGTGAAAAGCAAATATTTCTAAGTTCATCTATTGTGATGGGGTGAAAACCTTCAAATCTGCAATTACTATTAACTGGCTGCTTTATTTCATCAGGTTCATCAACCAATTCAATAGATTGATTAATCAATGAAACACTATTGACGAAATAATCATTAAACTTAGACGCAATTGCTTGTTCAGACTGTTCTATTGTGCCGTCAAAAGTTATGGACCGCGGTCTGCAATTGCTAGGTTTCAATAATGATTTCAAAATTTTCCATAACTCTCTGCTGTTGTTTTGATGTTGATCAATTTTCCTCTGTATATATTCACAACGAGCTTTTTAATGGATTGTGAATATTTATTCCGCGCGATTGTGTACTTATTCCAATGATTATCACTATTAGATCTACAAAACTTTTTGTGCAATTTATCCCTCTTGCGTTTAAGACGTAAAAGATCCAAATTGTACCAGCTGTTCGAGTTCTTCAAAGAAACAAATTTTTGTTCAACTAGCTTATTTGTACACGTTTTCATGGTATTAGTAAGAACAGCTGCAGACTCATCTAAACTACCGCTCGCGATTGGAAAATCCACGCTTCTCTGAACAAGGTTAGAAACAGCCTGTTTTGAATATTTCCTCCAGCACTTCAATTTCACAAAATCATCGCTATTATTCAAGTTATTCTCAATTACGTTAATACCTACTGTCTCATGATCGGTTATTTTCAAATCAGTATCGACAACTGAACAAACAGAATCAAAGTTAGAATAAACATGATCAATCAAAGTTCTACTGTGCCTGGAAATTCGCGTATATTCATCTACCGTTTGTCTAAAATTGAAAAAGTTAGCTAAATGCTTCAAATGATTCGAAATATTACTATCACGCCAATTTATGTTGAAATCACCAGCAATTATATTTAATTTACTCGAATCAAGAAATACCTCAAGCCAGTTCTCTAAAATTTCAATAAAACGCTGGTCACTAGAACTGGGAGAGTGATATAAAACACCATAGTTACCCATCATCATGCCACGTACAACTGTTATGCCCAAGAACCAGTTACCATCAACCATTTCGTTGTGGCGAAGATTGAATTGAACTGATTCTTTGACATAAATAGCAACACCGCCAGTATGTCTAGAATGTGATAAACAAGCAGCAACATTATATCCCGGAATGCAATATTGATCAAAGGCTTCAATTTCAACAATGTGAGTTTCTACTAACAAAACCAAAAGTGGACGTTTTTCTTCTACAATCTGACGTAATGCTACGTAGTTTGTGGACAACCCCGCAATATTGAAATACAAAAAATTAAATTGATTACCATTCTGCCTGGAACTCGGTTGCTATTTATTGAAACGCAAGCTGCTTTTCTTTGTTCGAAAAGTCTCTTGTACACCAAACATTGAGAGCTAAATGCGGCATGGTTTACGTCCAAGTTAAGTTTACGTTCTTTATTCATTTTCAAACAATTAATACATTTCAAAACAGTTGACGTACACTCCGATGTCTTGTGGTTTTGACTACACCGAGAGCATGTATCACAGTTTTTGCAATCAATGCTCTTATGTCCAAATTCTCCACATTTGAAGCATCTCAGAACATTAATGTCGGGATACACAAAGCACCGATCAAAATCTACATTTACTTCATTTGCTTTTAACATACAGTTATATGTATCCAAATCGACTTCAATTACCGCACTAAACTTGTTGTAAATGAACCGTGGATTTTCATAAACTCTAACTACTTTTACATCATTTATTGCAATGCTTTCATTTTGACTTTTCAAATAGTCAATGAAAACATCGGAGGATAATTGACGGCTCATGCCCACTACTTTCAATCTTGGCACCGACGTGGGAACAACAGCACTATAATTTTCACCCAGATTGCTTTCAATACCATTTTTCACATTCGATACATTAGCACCGATGGCACATTCAACAATAATGGCACCATCTTTTCCATTCCTAAAATTGCTAATCTTGTGTGTTTTTGGATCTAAATTTGTTTTCAAAAAATTACGAGTTTCATCACAAGCTTGTTTGGACTCTTTTGGTTTGATCACAATGACCGGACGAGCCTTACGATTGCTTTTTTTACTACTATTACCTTTAATATTACTATTTTCTTTACTTTTATTATTTACATTTTCATTGCGCCTCTTTACGACATCCGCAAAAGTTGCGTTGCCTTGAAAAACATCATCATTTGCATCGTTATCGCTTGTTTGAATTTTACGCTTTTTGCCAATTTGCAACAGATCGGATTCGGAATGAATCGCCTCAGACCGCGCGCGGGCATCATTCATTACAGCTAAACCTTTTCGCGCATTAATCTCCAAAACTGAACTTGTCATAGCATCAAATTTCTCACAGATTAATACGCATATGTTTTGGTCAAACGCATACAACTGCGTAATATTATTACATTGAATCTGGAGGGTGACCCATATAACTCAAGTGACAAATATAGTTTAATTCCAGCCATGTAGCACTCCCCGGCTTTGTTGATAAAACTACATCCAACATTTGCCTACCAACACCTCCTCTATGTTTCTTTAAAGCCGAAATTTGTAAAAAGTGGCCCACTCCCTAGATGGTTGTGAAAACAAGTTAATGAAACCTTTATATGATCAAAATAGATTTTCAAAATGTTCTAGTGAAAGATGGTTACCCCCTTGAGAACCTTCATAAAACTTATTGACTGCCATGAAAACCAGCATGCGGCCAAATGGCCACAGCTGTCAAACTTGATTGTAATATCGTGGTTGTTTTTTTTTATCTGCTTTGTTAGATTCTCTGGTTTTCTGATTCATTTAACAGTAAATAGTATCTAACAAAAAGTTATAGTTTTGTCGCAAATTTGTACTAAACACATCTGGTTGGGTCGTTAATCAACGGTTGCGTAAAACACGAATTCAACCCACCGTGCGTTGCTGTCTGACGTCTGTTTGCAGCGCGCATAGCTATACTTGATCGCCACGTGGAGTGACGGTATGAAAAGTGTGACAAAAAAAAACGTATGATGAAAATTGAAAATGTCCTTTTTTTCTCGATACCATTGTACATTGAACTTGTTCATTGAACTAATTAGGTATTTCCCAATGATTATTCAAATTAAAACACTGATCTTCGTTTCTTTCATAAATTTATTTCAATAGTTGCTCAATGTGTCCTCCATTTTCTTGGATGCAGTACATGATCCTCCTTCCGGTCTCTTCCACAAGGTTAATATTATTCATTTCTCTTGTATCTTTCGGGCAGCAATAAAAATTCGGTCAATTAGCTGTTCGTAAGTATTGATTGTCGCCGAATACACCTCTTCCCATGCACCCCCATAGCACAAGAAGTCCATGGGAGTCAAATCCGGACTCCTTTGGGGGCCAGGGAATCGGCCCATTCCGTCCAATCCACGGTTCCCGATAGTTGGCGTTCAGAAAATGTCTTACCGCATTTGTGGAATGAGGTGGGGCTCCGTCCTGTTGAAACACCAAGCGCCGTCTCACAGCAAGTGGGACATCCTCCAGCAAGATTGGAAGCTCGTTCTCTAAAAAATTCCAAATACTTCACACTGTTTAGCGAACCTTCGATAATGTACGGCCCGATGAGCTGTCGATCAATTATACCGGCCCATACATTAACGGAAAACCGGTACTGTGTTCTTGTTTCTTTGACCACTCTTGGTTTTCAATTGCCCACGTGGTCATTGTGGGTATTGAAGTATCCTGCACGGGTAAAGGTGCACTCGTCCGTCCAAAGGGATGCTTTTCGAGAAAATGCATCCTCATCCTCGCCATGTCATAATCCTGCTGAACTCAAGCCGGAGTGGTTTATCTCTTTCCAGAAGCTCCTGAACTTGCAGCGTATGAAACGGATGCATATTCTCTTTGTTTAAAACGTTCCATACGCTCCAGTGAGAGACCGGTAACTGAGCTGCAACTCGCCTTGTACTGGTTTTGGGATCGTTTCTCACAGTTCTTAAAATTCTCTCCTCCATGGCTGGCGTCAGCGACCGGCGGGGCTGGTCGGCTTGAGTTGCAGTCCAAAATAACGTTCCATTCCGGAACCGACGGTGTGTAGACGTGAAGGTTCCTGTCTCAACGTAATGTTTACAAACTAAACATCTTACATACTTGTATTATTTTTTACATACTTGCGTTTGGCAGTCGACGGTTGGAAATCTGCGTCCATATTCTTGTTGGGCTCTCGTTGCCACACAGTTGGCAAAACCGTAACAGAGATGAATATCCGCCAGCTCTTCTGGAGAATACATGTTTGTTTTCTGCCAGCTGTAAATTTCTGTTTAGATTTTTTCTTCTTTCATACCGTCACTCCACGTGGCGATCAAGTGTGCATGCGCCTGCAAACAGACGTCAACAGCAACGCACGGTGGGTTGAATTCGTGTTTTACGCAAACCGTTGATTAACGACCCAACCAGATGTGTTTAGTACAAATTTGCGACAAAACTAAACAAGATAGAAAGTTGGTGTCAAAAAGAGAGTTGTAGAGCGGTTTGAGAGGCATCTTTTGGTTAGACAAAACAATAAACTTTATTACGTATTTTTTGAAATAATAAGGGAAAATCCGTAGAAAAACAAAAGTTTTAGATTCGTTTATCCCTGAAATGTGTCTAAATGCAACTTACAGAAAGTAAAAAGGACGCTATTAAATTGGAAATTTACCAAACTATCCGATGAAAGTAACAGTTTTGTGTTTGATGGCATAGTTTTAGAGTTAGAGCCAATTTCTGGCAAGCATAGACCAAAACAGAAAAAGTTTAATAACTCAGTGATTTTTGAGATTTGATCATATGCGTAGAACATTTTTTTTCTTCAAATATAATCTTCTATCGCCACTTAAAATATTTGCACCAAGGAACCGAACACCCTGTATAACTCTATGATTGTGAAATAAATAATCGGTTTTGATGAATCATGTGTAAATTTTTTGTGTGGCTATTATTTTGGTGTTCTTTCTTCGTTTTATTTATCTCAGTTTTCACGACAACATTGTTGGAGTAGATCTTACGCTTCAATTTTGCCCAGAAATTCTCGATGGGACGCAGCTGGGGGACGTTGGGCAGGTTCGCCGACATGGGTACCACATTGACATTCAACGATAGCTTCGGAGATAACGGAGATAAAGGAGTGGAATCGATAATGGATGTAACGGCCGCTCCATCTCCTCCAACGATAGCTTCGAGTAGTGGGCCGTCGCCAGATACGGCCAGAACACCGTGTCTTCCCCCTTATGGCATTTCTTGATAAACGGCGCAGCTTCCGGCAGGCATTTCGTACTATAAATTTCCCCGTTCACGTCCAGTCCGGAGCGAAAGAAGAGCGGCTTTGACATCCTCTTCTCGCTGATTGTCAGCCACCGCAGCACCTTCTTGGGGTACTTGGTGTGTGAAATGAACTTCACCTCGGAACACACTTCCTTCGTGGGGGAAGCAAAATACGAAGTGCCCTGCCAGTCGTTGCCATCCAGGGTGAGATAGGTCTCGTCGTCCATCACCACCGCCACGTCGCGATTCGCCGGGAAAATCGAGTTGACCATCTTATTCAGTCACTGCCGCTGCGTCATTGCCTGCAGCTCCAAAACCAGTGGACGCGACTTCCGCTTCCTGACATGTATGTTCATGTTCCTACTTTTTCACTGTTTGCCCGGTTGAACCGACCTCCCGGCCAAGCACACGCAGCGTTGTAGCCACTTTTCCCTCGGCCTTCCTCTTCAGCATCCTTTGGAGCTTCTTGTCGCTCAGGGTCGTCGGCCGTCCGGAACCGGGCTTTCTTTCGATGCTCTGATTGTTGTCTAATAGTGCCAAGATGTTGTATATGCCGGAACGTGCGTACCCGGCGTCCAAAAAGTGCCGCACGATGTCCGTTTTCGACGCGGTGGGGTGCCGTTCTTTGAACGCGCACACTTTTGAACGGAGTTGCTTCACTGTTTTTGCCATCACGGTTAGAGTTCGACCGATAGAGCTGTCAGCATTTTATCTGCTGACTCATGGGTTACTATGATTAAGACTGCATGGGTAGTTTTGTCAGTGCGGGTGAAGGTAAACATATGAAAAATCTAGCCGCAATCAAACTCCCTAACAAATCAATCAACGGAAAATATAATGGTACGGGAAGTTACTGGGTTAGAATTATTGAGATTAAACAAAAAAAAAATCGCCTCATGAAAACTACCATCACCAAGTAGAGCAGTAAGCTGACTAAAGAATGACTCATCCAGCAAATAATCATATGATTAACATTAAATCTGAAGCGCCTTGTCGTAAACTTACATTAAACGATAGTAATAGAAATCCTCAGCGAGGGCAGATTCGAACAAGTTCATTAGCTCAGTTCCATTTAGCAATTCACAATCAAACGAAACTGCCACAAGCGAAAGAGTACACTCGGTCTGTGCCATGATATTGTCTCTAATGACACAGCCACCAAGTCATGTCATCGTCGTCGTCGTCGTCGTCATCGTCGTCATGATTGGCTGTTGGACGCGTAAACAGAACGCTAACAGTGGCAACTCCCACGCCACCCATTTAGCGAGTGCTGTCAGTCGATCTGTTATAGAGCTACCCGACGCTCATTTGCACCGAGAGCTAAATGCTTTCGATATTTATTTGCTCTATTACACGTATAATTTATGAGCATTCAAGAGTATCAACGTAGCATTCATCATGGCGTAGCATAGCAAACATATATCAGAAAGTTATGTTTGCAAGAAGTGGGGTGTATGAAGGGTGGTTTGCTCTACGGGATGGGATCGCTAGTGAAGACCTGCTTGATGCATGATACTACGAAAGAAGGAAAAGTTACCATGTGTACGCTTTAATGTTCCTTCTATTTGTCGTAAACGCTGTGTACCCCCCTGCCCCCAGTCATCCATGGTCGGTTCTTGTAAGGGTGCAACCCGCTTTGAAGCAGTGCACGGACACACCCTTCTATTCTGTATGCATAGAAGTCGTTGATCAGCTATCGCTTTCTTTACGGTGCAGCAGGAGCATAACATGGCAGAAGGTCTCCTTCTTTCTTTAATGTTTTTCTGATAAGCTTGAATGGTTGCCCTGATTGTAAATAAACTCGACGGGGGTATTCACAAATCATTGTTAAATAGATGCACAAACGGCTCAGTGAAATGTGGTTTTGTCTCATTTAAATGGTAATGAGTGGTGTTAACAAGATTCGGAGGCAGTTGGAAATGCAATAAATGCACAAATAGGGCTATCGAGGTGGTTCCGCTCCAGGTGCTCGACGCAGCCTAAAACGTTCGAAAAATGTTGCAAACTTTATTTTGTGTTTGTATATTATTTAAAACTAAGTTTTAGATTCAAGTAAGCTGGCATTATTGATTTATATTGATCTTAAAATAGGAAGAGGGTGCCCGAATAGAATCTGAAATCAAATTGGAAACTAAATATGGACATGTTGAGACTTTTCAAGTCCAGCACTCTGCGCTGAAGATGTTTGTAAGTCGTAGACGTAAGTAGGCCTATCTGTCAGAAGATAAACTTTTTCTAGTGGAACTTTAAAGAAATTTTTCGCAATCGGGACAGTTTGCAAAAGTGTTTCAGTTTTCATTTTCAGAAAAAGATTAAGTGAAAAGTTTGTTTATATTTTCCTGATTTTCCAATTATCAATTTGATGATACAATTTGCTCGGGTGCTGTCTGAGGCTTAACCGCATTGTTGATGATAAACTACGAAATTAATTTGTTCGTTGGTTTGTCTAGGAATTCAAATTGAATTCCAAAAGTTGAAAGCCGAAATGTTCAAGGCTCTGAGAAGGAGGGGCGTTATTGTTATAACCCCGTTAATTATGGTTGATGAAATTTCCTAGAGATGGATGTTGTTCTGCCCGACCACCATTAATGATGGAAGCGATGCGGGTTCCTTTCGGTACCCCAAGGAATATTGTGTTTGATACATTCGGTGGCCACAACCTCCACTTTTCAATCTTTCAATGCAGATCTCTTTGAAAAAATCTAATTGGATATCCTTTTTGCTACATTCGCCAATGCTGCTGGAATTTACTGACCAGCTTTGCTGGTTCAAAATAACAACATGTACTTACAAGATCCCGCTAGATTGGTAGCTAGAAAAATAGAAAATGAAGAAAAATGCACCTGCCATACACAACATTTCTTCACCGCCCTTCATCATCGTGCTCCTTCATTGTAGAAGCAGGTCCCTGCTATATTTTATGGGCCGGTAAATGTATCGATAATGCCCCCCAACGACTGCATGCATCGCAGAGGGGGTGGTTTTTCCCTGCGAGCGAAGACGATGACGCGTGTTATGGGCTCGGGCTTTTCCCTCTTTCCATAGCCCACAGAGAAAAACTAAACAAGTGGTTGGAAAGTTTTTGGGAAGGAGCATGACGCTAGGGAAGACAAATGGGTGAAGATTTGGTGGGGTGCAGCAAGAACAGCTTGTTGTGTGCGGTGGGTTAGATGGCGAGCGATTATCGGGAAAGCATGGAAGAGTCTTCCTCGTGAAGATAGTCTCTCGAGAATACATATTGTAGATGATAGTGGGGTAAGACGAACTTCCATCCAGTTCACTGATCTATGGTTTACATTAGTGTAGATAAACTATACACCCACCACTGCACCTGCCTCACAATGTTTCGCAAAAAAGCTCGGTTGACGGCTGTTTGTCTCCAGAGCATCGGGCGTTTCACACTTTCAAGATCTCGTTCCACTGCTAAATATAGGTGGAAACAAGAAAAATCAATCTTCCCTGTCTTTGCTAGCAACACTAGGGTCTGAATTTTCCAGGCGTCCGGGAAGACGCCCTCGTTCAGTCAACTTTGCATCACAACCCTGAACATTTCGGGATCCAGCAAGATAGCCGTCTTGATGGCCAGGTTCGGAATACCATCAGGTCCCAGCGCTTTGTTCACCTTAAGCGACTTTGCAATCGCAATGAGTTCTTCGTTCATCACCGTCACCTCGTCGCCGGCTCCCGCTGTGCCGTTGTCAATGACCACGGGGTCACGGGTGTTTTGCTTGGCACACCACCCTTCCGTTGCTATGACAGCGTTGAGGCCTGGGATACTGGAACGCTGGTCATGGGAGAAATCTACGGCGGCGGGGGGCAATGTACTTGGGTCGTGGTTGGGAAAGAGTCCCCCAACGATCACCTGCAGCAGTTCTGGTGATTGCTCGGTTGGAGCCACCTGGTTTTGGCCATTACTACACGATAGGTGTAACCTCACGGGTTTGTATTGGCCTTCTGACACAGGCCCTCAAAGCAAGCGCACTTGCTGGCGACTAGCGCTCTTCTACGATCGATTCTTTCGGCGTCTGACCGCGCTCTTTGCACCCTTCGTCTTGCGTAGAGGCTTGTTCTTCGGAGGTCGGCGATAGACTCCGTCCACCAATATACCGGCGATCTTCCATTCCTCGGTTTGACTTCCCTCGGCATGGTCACATCGCACGCTCGTGTAAGTGTCATAACGAGTCGTTTGCCAAAAAGTTCTTGGGTTTCGCATAAGTTTCGCTCCCTCACAAGCGCTTCTTCAAAAGTCTCTACATCAAAGTAGGACGTCCTCCATCTGCAGGCCAATGAAGTGGATGCTCCTCCTTCCACACGCTGCCTTGTATTGTGGACGAACCACCAAGTGGTCGCTATGGGTGTAGCCATCATCCACCCTCCAATTTTTAAGCATCCCAGGACTGATGAAGGCTACATCCATTATTGATTCCGCTCCGTTTCTGTGGTAGGTACTCTAGGTACCTACGTTGGCTGGGTCTACATTGAACCTAGCCAAGGCCTCCAGCAGAATCTGGCGCTTGGAGTTGGTAAGGCGGCTCCCCCACTCGAACGCCTAAGCGTTGAAGTCCCTCGCTATTACCTACGGATGTAGGCCAGTTAACTCAGTTGTCATACGATCGAGCATATTGGAAAACTGTTAAATCGTCCATATTGATGGTGCGTAGCAGCTGAAGAAAAAACACTCCGTTCTCTTTTACAACCACGTAGCCTTTGTTTGTGGTAGACACAACCTCCTAAACCGGGAACTTGCATGTCGTCCATAATGACACCATATTGGCATGGCCGCAACCCAGTTTCCGTTGCCGGCTGGAAAGCGGTATGGGTCGGAAATTATGGCGATATCCGATGCCGACTCGCGAACTGTTCGACACAGCAGCTTCTGGGCGGCCTCACAATGGTTCAGGTTCAGTTGGGTTACCTGCATTACAATTGGCTCGCTGGAATACCCTTAGCGGCCGAGCACTTGACCCCCCCCCCCCCATGACGTGCTTATCATCCGGTTTCTCGGCACACATCAAGCATTTTGGAGGACCTTTGCAGTCCCGCGCCTTGTGGTTAGTGCTGCCACACCTTCTGCACATGTTGCTCCTATCTAGGCCTTTACACTTTCCAGACATGTGCCCGCTCTCTAGGTTGACGTAGCCTAAGTGAGCATATAGACCATCCCACCTTTACTTTCGCTACTTTCAACGCCGCGTCCGCGTCAGCTGCCATTACCCTCATAGTTGCCACCTGGGTTCTGAGTGGACCCTTCCGCAGACGTGTGTCTGCGGCGGCAACCTCCACCTTGCATTGTTCCTTCAGTGCAATGGACATCTCGTTTTCCTCGGTGAACTCATCCAGGTTTTTATACTCACATTGTCACCTGTGAGACGGGGGCGCGTACCTCCACACCCTCACCTAAGGCCTGTCTTGCCAGGCATCTGTAAGCCGGGTCCTTTAGCTCTGTCGTCTTTTTAAGCTCCAGGAGCATTTTTCCGTTGTGGGTACGGCGTATACTCCACACATCGGCGCCTAGGACATCCAGTTTAGCGTCCCCGCGCATCGCTTTCAAGACCTCGGAGTACTTCGACGCCTCGGTCTTAACATTTCTTTTTTCGTTTTTTCGGGTCTTGGTTCAGTGGCTATCCCTACCACGTTTGGAGTCGTCGCTCGTCCCCCTCTTAGCACTAGCGTCAGTTTCCGTGCTAACTTCTGCTGCTGTCGTCGGGCCCTGCCACTCCAGGGCATCATTGAAGTAGTTATTGGAAAATGGAGTGGATAGCCAGGAGGAGATGTGTTTATCATTTACGATTGGTACATTCCACTCCAGCAGTTATAATGAATTTGATGCGTTTTTCTCAAACAAACCATCAAGTAGAAAGCTTAACTTAAGGGCAAAGTCAGTCGCGCGCCCGTTCGGGAGGTCGCGCAATGTTTCGCAATTTTAAACATATTTGATTATCTTTTTTGAAATTTTATTTCCGTCCGTTTGTGCTAAATTAAATGAAGCTACAATTGTTGAGAACAAACCATGTTGATAAATCTTGTAGTTTTTACATGAATCCGTTTCTACTGAAAAAATTGCAAAAATATAAGACATTGCCTCAATTTTCAAGTGCTAAGCTCCGTATTGTTCATTTTTTTGAAAAATTGAAAAAGGTGCATCGATAGCAAATTTTTCAAGAAACAATTTGGCTACAAAACATTTTTTATATATTATTCACAATTATTAGTGAATGTGATTGCAAGCCAAAGTCAAATTAGCATTTTATCTCATAAAATTAGCCTTCAATGTTGAAAGAAATCACGAGACGATGCATGAACCTGCGCTAGGGGACAAAAATGAACAAAATGAATTTTCTAACTAATCCACTGTGCAGGGCTTAGCCTAACTTTATTACAACCGAAAACATTCAATTTCTAGGCAAAAATTTTATTATATTCGGAATTTGATAAAAAAAATGCATACGTTTCCTACAACAAGCTAAATTTATTCAACAGTTCTAAAGTTTAACTCGTTTGAATTTCTCCAATGTAGTGCAGTAAACTTCATATAAGCATCATTATAGTTATTTTGGTTTTTTCTTGCGTGTGATGTGTCATATGACTGAAATCGGTTCTCTTCAGATGCTGGCCAGACTTCCAAGCGATTATCCGAACATCCTGGACACTGCATATATGCATCATATAAACTATTTTACATCGTTTTCACCCTCTTGAGCCTTTGATGTCCAATTTGATGATGTCGATATGACCTATCTGGTGGGGTAATACCTACTATTCATAGAAACAATAGAATATAATTAATTTGATTCTGCAACGATCGGGCCAAATCAAATAATTGTTGAAGGTTGAAACAATATACAATGAAAAAGCGAAAAACTTTCAAACGGCAATGACCCACTCTGAACATCGAAGTGAACTCAACTCTATTCCTGCATTCATCGCTTGGCATCCGTTTGTATGTAGAAGTACGGATGAAAAAATGTTTCTCTTCTCCTGGATTACTCGAAATTCATACACGAAACTATGTTATATTTTTACATCAAAAGATTGCTAAGAAAATTTGCAATCTTATGGTACCAATAAAAGTACATAAAACAAAATTTCATAGCATACTTTTTGAATTTTGCAAACCACCTAAAACGTTCCACGCTATGGGAGCTTCGAACCGTGGGAGGTGGAGGACGAAAAAATAATAATAACCAACAGCACAAACCGTCTGTTCATTTCCAGTTTTAGTATATGTGCAGCCGTAGCTAGGATAGGATGTACGTTTCGTTTAGGAAGAATTGGACATCGAAGAGGATTATTTTGAAACGCCGACAACGTGGCATCAGTATTTTTCAGAATGAGGAAGTGCAGGGAAGATGTTTGTTCAATTGATACAATTTTTTATTTTTCTTTCAAATGATTAGGTTAACGGCTTACAAAATACCTGAATATATCAAAACTGGCTAACAGTCAGGTAAAATCGTTTGAACATTATGCATCGTTCTATATTCCATAAACAACGAGTCACTTGTTGAATTCAAATGGATATTGCATATGTTGAATTAAAACAAATCTTTGTTTTTTTCCTGTAATCAAAAATTGTATTGTATTGACCAGATGATATCATAATTTTAGGAAAATTTGCGGACTATTTTCATCGACCACCTAACTAACTAACTTGCAATCAATTAATCTATGTCAGAACCGTTTCGCCAATATTTCAAATAAAAATTAAAAAATTAATTGTAGGTATATTATAGATCAGAATGTTCAAGTATTTTTACGAAAAGTTGTATAAGTAATAAGAATATTTTGAGAAAATTGAATCCAATCATCTGACGATATGTGTATGTGCCAGGTGATTTCCCAAAATAACAAATCAATTAAGTTTGGTAAATTAGGTAAGTATATTGCAAGGAATAAATATTTTAAAGGCATGGTGTAGTGCCTTTAGATACTTTGAAAGACGTAAATAAACTTTAAATAATTTTGAAAATAGCTGCATTAGTTCTTGGTTAGTCAAAATATTGAAGTATTTTAATGAATATTATTCTGAGAAAATTTATCAAATCATCTTAAGACATATTGATTTTCAGAATAATTCGATACATTCAACAACAATTTTTCACAAGCTATCTTTGTTTTTTCACGTACATACTTTTAAAGTAAAAATTTCTCACTTTTTTATGAATAGCATTCTAGTATTTTATTATATTTTGAGATGATTTTTAAAAATAATTCGAAGGCATATTGATGAACAAATGTTGTGCTAAAATACATCAATACATCTTAGTCAAGAAAGAAACTTGAACATGAGCACGAGCATGATTGACCGCCCACGGATGCAATTCCGTTATTGCCAGATCAGCTGTATTTGCACAAAGAACCAACAGATGATGTTTGGGACTAACATACATCTTCAATGTGTAACCCATTATAAAGCAATACCGGCGCCGGCCGTGTCCGAATTCTGGTCAAGTAGGGAATGGGAAGGAACGTGTTGACATGATACTCGCTTTGGAGGAAGCCGAGAAATCCTCTGCACTTCCAAGAGAAAACACTGGGATGTTGGATAGTTGGGGATAGGTTAGCCGAGTTCGTTTTGGTTAACGATACGCTGAAAATATGTAGCACTTTTCGCCAAAAGCAATGGGTCGCTCCAATGTTACTGAAAAGAGACAAGCATAACTTAAAACAAAACAAAACAAAATAGACAAAATAAAATTAAACAGGATATAAGATATTGTCTTTAAAATATGGTAGAAATAAATTATTTGTTGCTTTGCAAACCAGCTCTCCTCGATATCCTAGATGGCCAAGTCCTGCTGGACCGCAGCTGCTGCCGTCGGCACTCGTCCACATCAACCCGGCCGTCGCCGACGTGTCGGAAACCTTCCGGTAGCAACATGATATCTGTGTCTAATACACTCTTCTTGCACTGATTAATTTACAAACTTATCCTGAACACCGAATCAAAATTCACTTTAGCACGATTGTGGTATTTTCTTCTTAAATCTAGTTCTAGATGCTGGCACTTGGTTGCAGGAAATATCTTCCCCTACAATACCCGCGAACGACGACACTTTGGACTCGCTTGAAGAAGAATCACCAACACACAACAGCGCAATTGAATGTATGCAGTTTTTTTTCTAATGGATCGCGAGCACGGCGCGATCCCGCGACACGCAACACTCTTCTAACTTCAGCTCCATCTTAGTCAAGAAAGAAACTTAATCTGAAAAACAACCCTAAACGTGCCAGTTCTATTACATTTTCATTCATTTTGTTGCAAGCGTAGCAGCACTCGCAACAGGTTCAGCTAAGGTTCAGGTATAAAAGTAAAACTGCTCAAATCTTTTAATGGATAATTTTTAAAGAAAATCAAATGCGGAATGTTTGGCTAGAGATTTTCTTGACAAATGGGATTCGTTTTTTTTATGCTTGACATGTACTTGTTCTTGAGTTTTTTTTAATGATTTTTATTGTACGTCAGAACACTCTGAAAAATATGAACAAAATCAAATGACAAACTAGAACAAAAACATAGAATATAAATGGTTTTGAAACCTACGACTCTATTGTAATATGATCTTTTATTCAAGTATTATTGAAAGCGCTATCGTCAGTTTTGCTGTAATATCCTGAAAAGATCATCTGAGGATATTCTAGTGTTTCCTACGTTCCTATCATTCCTACGAATACTTGAACGCTATTACCCGCTGCAACAAAATAATATAAGAGTATTTTCTCCGATGCTTAAAATAATGAAAAATGTTGTAAATATACTACAGATCAGAATGTCTAAGGATTCTTTTTAATGATAAATGGTCAAACTTTTAAGAATACTTTGAGACAAATTAAAACACATCTTATGATGGCATTTTAAATTAAAAAATACCAGACTTACTCAAAGGCGCAACAAATGAGAATAGAATATTGTAAAGTATAAAACTTATAAAAATGGTATTTTGAAATATTGAGAAAAACTAAAACAAATCCACTGCATTTCTATGAGTTTTGAAATAAGCTGCCTTATTAATTTCAGGTTAATATCTTGGAAGTCAAAACAGTCAAGTATTTTTATGTACAATTTTCTAAGCTATAAGAATATCCCAAAAACGTTTAAGCAATCAATTTTTTAAGTTGAATCAACATTTTAATGAGCCTGGCAGTTTGCTTAACTAACTAATATTTTAAAAAAAACCTTAAAAAGCGCTTTCCTTTCTTCACCGTGTCCAATATATTCTATACAAAATTAAACTCTATTTATTTCAAATCGATACTCCAGATTTTATTGATTACTTTACCCATTATATTGCAATATAATACTGATCAGCTTCAGTATATGTTTTATAATAACACCGCCTTTAACCTTCTTGACCAGCTCCAGATGTTTTTCGAAATCGTCACAGGCGGCACGCATGACTTCCATCGGCATTTCGTCTTAATTCGTTGGATTACGTTTTGAATTGCTTCATATTAGACGCCCTGTGGTCATTTACCTTCGCCAACATGTATGACCATACGAAATAATCCAAGGGATTCAGATCTGTTGAACTGGGAGGCCATTCATTCTTGTCCAAAGAGTCGGTCAAATTTTCTCGGCACCAGCCCTGAACGAGATTTGCAGTATGCGATGGCGCTCCGTCCTGCTGAAACACATGGTGATCATCTCCAAACACCTCTTGTACATATGGCTTGACAACTTTCTCCAAAACTTCCGTTTTATAATATACGGCATTCACTTTAACGCCCTTTTCGATGAAAACGAGTGGTAATTTGCCGCGCTTGCAAATTCCTCCCCAAACCATCACTGACGCAGCACTTTGGAACCGTGGAATATTCCTATCACTCTCTGAAGCAGTAAGAGAGAACCCAAAATCTGTCGATCTGGACATTGTGGAATTGTTGCAAGACGAATAACTTTTCGTCGGAAACCATACCATACCATAACCATACGTTTCTTGAAAGCTTGGAATCCGAGGTCATTTTGAAGTATATTGTGCATTGACGATCTCGAAACATTCAGATCTGCGGCCATTTTACGTACAGAGCGCTGTGATTTTCGTCTAATCTGTTCCCTGACAACTTTCGCAATTCGTGCAGTCCGCACCGTACGAGTACGACCGGATCTCTTCCGGTCATCCAACGAGCAGGTGTCACGGTTCCTTCGGATGGTTCGGAACACAAAATCCCGCTTTACTCCGAGGTTTTTCAAATTTCTGAAAATAGCGCCCGGGCGCTTATCTTTCAAAAACTTTTTTATCACCACAGCACAAACGCCTTCATCGCTGTTAAAAGATAAACACCGAATGAAAAAAATCGGACATAACCTAGAAGCACAAAACAAAAAGCAAAACAACACCAACACCTACGAGAAGCATGTTGAGTAGTTGCACGACATCAATGCAAGGAAAAAGTGGATGAGAATATATAGTACACGGTGTATTTCATGTATATTATATCAGGAATAAAAGATAAGTACTTTTATGAATTAATTTCTTAGTATTTTAGTAAATTAAATAATATTTCAAGGAATCAAATTGAGGCAAAATATGGGGGTTCAATAAGATTTTACCCATTATAACCAAAACTTCGCTTTTGATTTTTGGAATATTTTGACAAAGTTTAAACAAATCGTTCAAAGACCTGTGAACTCCATTATGTTAAATATTACTGTTTACAAAAAATATGCAGTGTTTTGTACGCTTTAGGATAAAATCAAGTATTTTTCAAATGATGCATTTTTTTTGAGTAAACACGTAATCAATATGAATAATTTTCTTAGTTCCAAGCCATTCTAAGACAACATCTTTTGAAAAATTAAAAATATTTGACATATATTTGTTTGTTGCTGCCTTGATAATTCCAGATAAATGTAGTGCAAGTCTAAAAGTTCAAGTTATTTTAATTTTCTTTTTGAAAAACATATGTAACAAATAATTTTGAAATAATCATCTTACATCATTTTGATACGCCTGATAATATACGAAAATTAACAAATGCATATGAAATAATTTTAAATTGCCTTATTTTTCTCAAGTAAATTTGTGAATACATAAGTCAAACTTATAAAGTAAAAACAGTTAAAATAAATCATCTGATGGCATTTGGACTTGCTTAGAGATTTTTGAAAATATTCAAAAACATTATACAAATACATTCAAATACAACATTATATAGAAATAAATAAATGAAATTATATAATGAGATGAATTTGACATAATTTGAAAAAAGCTGTATTCGTTATTTCTTGTTGATAAATTTTAAGTTTACAGAATGATCTAAAAGAATACAAAGAAATCAGCCGGTAACATTTTATGGGGGTGGCGATTTTCTAAAATAATTTAGATCATTGAACAGCTTTTTTTAAATAACTTAAGTTTTTTGGTGGATATATTGTAAATTGAAACCATCGATTTCCATAACAGTTTTCTAAGCAGTGTGTGCAGGAACTGTTTTGAATTAATGAACCCATATTTAAATTATTTTAATGTATCGTATTTTGGGACAGTTGATCAAATTTATTCAAGAATGACTTTTTTTATTCTTATACTTGTGGAATATTAACACAACTCATTCAAAGTGATTGAATAGCGGCTGGGGTTTATTTCAAATAATGACGGTCATTTTGAATGATTTGGAAAAGATTTAGTATAGTAATTTTAGATAAATATTTATTTTGGATATGTGTACAGTTATTTTTATTTTTATTTTTCTTCGGAATATCTGATTCAATAACGTTTTGATTTTTTTTTAAATAATTGTCTTATCCATTTCCAATTTGTTGGGTTTGATCAAAACGATTTAGTTTAGCAAATAATAATTTGTTTTATTATTATTCAGAGGAAATTTGCACAAAATAATCAGAATAATTTTACTGATGTGGGGAATTCGAAAAAATACGCCTTTTTGAGGAATTTGTAAAACAATCATTCAGGACATTTCGAAAAACTAAAAATATTGCTATCATTATGTATCATTTTTTTCCGAAAATTTTCTTAACCATCATATGATTTGCTTATATTTTACAGAATGATTTAGAGTACTATTAGTTAGTGTAAAATAAAAAAAAAACATTTTTTATTTCTTTAGAAAATCACTAGGAACATCATAATTTAATTACAAAGATGATTCATTTTCATAAGAAAATTATTCAATAAAATAGATAAACATTGCATTAGAAAATCGCCAGGTTGATGTGTCTATTGAATGCAGTCCAATTTTTATTTGAAATTTTCTCAGAATGTTTTGAAAAGCTTCGAATATCATACACACAATTATTTAGACATTTTGACTTATATTTTATTAACTTTCAATGACTAACCCAAGTGTTTTCCAAATTGAATATTTGTGCTGCTATTTTCACCAAACTTTCATGTTCCTTGGGATTGCGCAATTAATTTTAGTCCAGTTTCTATACATCTAAATGATTTGAGAAAATCATATTAGTGTTTGACAAAATTCTAACAATATTATCGAAAATATAATAATTGCATATTTTAGCTTCAAATACATGTACGTATTGTATTTTAGTAAGCTTTTAACAAAATTATGTACAATTTCATTATGGATTAAAAACAAAAAGTGATGCAAATCCAGATGCTGTTGGAGGATTTGTTAAATTTTCTTGAAATATTATAAAGAGAATTATTCATTCGAATACTTTAACCTTTTTTTTAAATATTTTTAAAAGTTTGTTAAATGTATTTACGTACTTTAGAAATCTTAAGGCACTACAACGTGTCTTCAAATTATTATTTTTTTTATAAATTTTTGAGAACATTCCAAATGGTTAAAAAAAACTTTGTTGTAAAAAAAATGCCAGGCACATACACATATCGTCAGATGATTGGATTCAATTTTCTCAAAATATTCTTATTACTTATACAACTTTTCGTAAAAATACTTGAACATTCTGATCTATAATATACCTACAATTAATATTTTTATTTGAAATATTGGCGAAACGGTTCTGACATAGATTAATTGATTGCAAGTTAGTTAGTTAGGTGGTCGATGAAAATAGTCCGCAAATTTTCCTAAAATTATGATATCATCTGGTCAATACAATACAATTTTTGATTACAGGAAAAAAACAAAGATTTGTTTTAATTCAACATATGCAATATCCATTTGAATTCAACAAGTGACTCGTTGTTTATGAAATATAGAACGATGCATAAAGTTTGACTAATCATTTGAAAGAAAAATAAAAAATTGTATCAATTGAACAAACATCTTCCCTGCACTTCCTCATTCTGAAAAATACTGATGCACGTTGTCGGCGTTTCAAAATAATCCTCTTCGATGTCCAATTCTTCCTAAACGAAACGTACATCCTATCCTTGCTACGGCTGGACATATACTAAAACTGGAAATGAACAGACGGTTTGTGCTGTTGGTTATTATTATTTTTTCGTCCTCCACCTCCCACGGTTCGAAGCTCCCATAGCGTGGAACGTTTTAGGTGGTTTTGCAAATTCAAAAAGTATGCTATGAAATTTTGTTTTATGTACTTTTATTGGTACCATAAGATTGCAAATTTTCTTAGCAATCTTTTGATATAAAAATATAACATAGTTTCGTGTATGAATTTCGAGTAATCCCGGGGAGAAGAGAAACATTTTTTCATCCGTACTTCTACATACAAACGGATGCCAAGCGATGAATACAGGAATAGAGTTGAGTTCACTTCGATATTCAGAGTGGGTCTGTGCCATTATGCCGTTTGAGTGTTGCTAATGTGTTAAATATTATTCATCTATTATTTTGCTCGCTATGAATCGAGAATATAAAAATAATTTTATTCTATTGAGTCTATGAAAATGTGATTTATGTTCATATACTTATATTTATCTTCATATCCATTCCCATATGAAATAAAAACTGCTGGATTCACGTACTTGAACATAATTATTTAACAATATAAAGAATCTTGTTGTACTTTGATCAGAATATAATGAATATTCTGGAAATATTTGACTATTTATGAACAAGATTCACCTGAGCGTAGCAATAGGAGAATGTCAGCAGTGATTGTATTTGCCAATATGAGAATAAGATTTGTAAAGTACCGGAGAGCAACTGGGAATATTTTAGAGAAGATCTCTTCTGCGAATCTTTTTTCATCATTCTTAGTTTTTTATGATAACAATACTTCTTCGGCAAAATATATCATCAAAAAGAATTATAAAATGTTCATTATGTACCATAGTGTAGATGTGTTGGTGATTGGTTCATTATATAGAGCAGTTCATTCAATTATTTTCAAATCGGTCGTTATTCTCAGATCCTCGACTGACTTTGCCCTTAAGTGCATATTTTGTTATTCATTTTATTGGATCATACTGTTGGAAGAAGATTCTCTTATTTTATAAGGGTTTCGCGTAAGTGTCTATGCCTACGGGCCTGCCCAACCTTTTTTGGCCCTTCATACAGCAGTACGATGAATTTAGACGGTTAAGGGCATCTACAGCGGTGGTCTGTATTTAAAACAACTTTATACTTGATTTGCATCAGAAAAACTTGAATAGAACCAGCTTAAATAGACCAACTTCGCGTTCCCCGCACCGGTGGTGTATTTCTTTTTGTTAAACCCGAAACCCGTTGTCATACTGTTAATCATTGAAATTCAAAGATCAGAAGATTGGAGATTTTTCCCAATTTTTCTGCCACTGGCTTGACCAAATCATTTGCTTGCTCTTTCGGTTGACTGAAGGTGAATGTGTGAATGCATGCATTTCATTGAATCGCTAATCATGACCAATCCACCAATAACTCGATTGTTCACTTTGAAGACTTAATTACATTGCATTTCCGAGCAATTGAAATACTACTCGGAATCGGAATTCGCTATCAAATTAGTCATAAAATCCACAACAGTCACACTTCCGGGAACTTTCCCATTTCAAACTAGTCAGAATTTTCCTGGGAAAAACTAAGAGAACCATTTGTTATTCAGGAATTTGCAGGCATTGGAAGCAACGTGAGGTAATGATCAGCATCCGCAGCGAGCACTTTCTGTATGGTGCCAGCATCACCTGCACCAAACAGGGCCACTTTTAAACTCAAAACTGAAATTTTTCTCACTAATTGGTATAATCAAGCAGCGTGTAGTATTTTGGAACTGTATTTTTCTTGTTCCAAAATGCAGCAAGAGTGGATCAAATCACATACCAGTTTTAAATCATGCAAAATAGATCTGGTATAAAACAAAATCTACAACACCGGTGCAGCGGTGTTTTTGCGTTTGGTTAAAAAAAATAAATCCCATCCATGATTTGGACCTCAACGGTGGTCAGATGCCCTAACAAAACATGATCTTTCTGTTAAGTGGAACCGCATGCAGAGCAAGGCCAACGCTAGGATGGTGGTTTCCTGCATACAGCACACATACATATAGTATGCAAACATGTTAAGCTCCCCTCTATGTTTATTGGAAGAAAAAAAAAAGTCCACATCAACGCGGCGTCCTACAAAACTAAGATTTTAGAGAAGGTGGTTGTTGAAAGTTTATGGCCTCTCAGCCAGCCTTGGTAAAAGCACCAGACTGTTCTGCACGAGAGCCGAACTGGACTGCAAACACACCACCAAGTGGCTGTAATCCACCACTTTAGTGTCGTGCTTATAGATGAACCTGCAACGCAAAGGACACGACACGAGTGTACACGCTCGGGCATTGCTTTTAATACCGGGTTTGATTTTTGGAAAAATACAAGAACCGAGTGGCTACGATCACAAGAAAGCTCTCAACATACACCCTGTATGACACTGGTTGCCACGGATAGAGCAATGCTCGTCGGATGATTCTAAAAATTTGTTAATTGGCTTATTGGTTTGTTTTCTTGGGGCGCGTATATTCTGCAATCGGACACAATCGGCAACACTCGGCTGTGGTGTTTGCCGAAGCATCAGCCACGGTGTCCGAAGCCAAACCACGAGCACTGACATTGGTGTTGTACCCACCGTGTTAGGTGTTAGTCTGGAAGCACGGAGTCATAGTGGCGATAATGCACGCGCTAGCGTGGTGGAAAGTAGCTCGGCGTGCAGTGTAGTGTTTGGACATGGCTGCTCTCAGCTCCCTGAATTTTAATCCTCCTCTTTTGTTTGATCTTGTGAAGAAACGTTGAGCAGAGAAGTTTGGATTAAGGGTGAATACGTCGAAAATTTAGTATCTTCTGGAAGGAGGAACCAAGTGTGATAGAGCACGTACAGACAGAAGTGTGATCATTGACGGAGATGAGTTCGAGGAGGTAGATGAGTATGTGTACCTCGGATCATTGATGACATCGGATAACAACTACAGCAGAGAAATTCAGAGACGCATAATGGGTGGAAGCATCTTTGGACTCCTCCTTTGGTCTGCACAGAAAAAAATAATTCATTTTAACAAGCGTGTAAAATATCCCCTCGTTTAAATCCAAGCTAAAGGAGGCGTAAACAACGAACTTGTTTGCAACTTTTCATGTGCCATACAACAATATTGGAAATCTTTCATACAACAGGCTGGATTCAGGTGTTATCTGGCTTCAATTTCCCATTATTTTCTGCAAAATCTAGCATGCCTTTTATGTGCATTAGAAACGCAGAAAATTCAATGTTTCTTTTTATCTGTGTGGGGAACTTTATCCCCGTACTAAGTGTAGCATGTACAATATGCTGATAAGACCAGGCACGGGCACAAAAGGTGGACAATACTCAAGGAGGACCTGCAAGCACTTGGAGATTTCGAACGACGTGAACATAGGACCATGTTTGGCGATGAATTTAAAAACGATGTTTCAATCCTCAACAGACTGACAAAATTCACGGAGGGTATAAGGAAGTCGACGGTGGATGCCATTTTGTCCGCCACTCGGACAGCTGAAGTGGCAATCCAGCGCAAGAGGCGAGGCATACGCTTCTGTGCATTGGTCACGTGAGAAATGCGTTCAATAGCGCCAGTTTGGTGGCTATCGTCGACTCGCTCTAACTCCTTTTGGTTTCTGGGTACTTGTACAAGATTATGGGGAGTTATTTCAGGAATTTCGTACTGGTATATAATACAAAGTTCGATCCTGGGTCGGGTGCTATGGAACACGATGTACGATGAAGTATTACGGCTTGAGTTCCCGAACGGAGTGAAAATAGTGGGGTTCGCGAACGACGTCATTCTGGAGATATGAATCCATCGAAGAGGTGGAGCTAACGACCTCGCACTCCATTGGGATTGTGGAGAGATGGATGAATTCCAGGAAACTGGAATTATCGAAAATCGGAACAACATGCGACAACCAGTACAGGTAACTGCCAAATTGAATCGAGGAGATCTTTGATACATCTAGAGGTCTTGCATAAGCTGTCCCATATCAGCCACGTCGATAGCGCCCGCTAGAAAGCCTCTGTAGCAATATCGGCATTATCCCACATGATGTCGAATAGCTCGGCGGTGCAAAGAAGTAAGCGTAAACTCCTGGTCCGTGTCGCCCTGGCCATACTTAGGTACGGCGGGTGGCATAGATCACCACCTTGAGTACCAAGAGCTACATTAGTTAGCTAGAGAGTAAGCACAGGCTTATGTGCTTAAGAGTGGTTATTGAATACCGAACGGTATCACGCGACGCGGTCTGCGTCCTAGCTAGGATGATTCCAATAGGCATGGTCATAAAAGAGGACGTAGAGTGCTTCGAACAACGTGGAACAAGAGGTATTTGGAAGACCGCTAGAGCCGCATCCATGGTTAAGTGGCAAAGGGAATGAAACAACTTCATCGACTAGTCCCGGAATTATCCGGGTGGGTTGGTAGGCGCCATGGTGAAATAAACTTCCACCTAACGCAGATGTTGTCAGGCCATGGCTGTTTTAGACAATATCTGCACCAATATAGACATGCACAGTCCTTCGCATGCACCGATTCCACGGGTGTTGAGGAAACCGCGGAACATGTGATCTTCGCATGCTCTCGCTTCAACGGTGTGAAATCGGTCACGTCAAGACTCCGGACAATTTGGTCCAGAGGATGTGACAAGACAGGCTCCCAGATTAGCCTCGATCTCCAATAAAAATGGTAAAACGACTAAAGGCAGGTTGCAGGGACCACCTAACTACTGAGACCCTAAGTAGTTAGACATAGTGGGCACTTAGCAAACACAATAGCCCCCTCCCCAAAGTAATACCGAAAGGGGGTTCCGAGGAGGGTTCAGGACTTAAGGCACGGGTGAGTTTTTAGTGAGTCGAGGAGTTGGCACCCTCCTTCCCATGCTTCAAGAGTCTGGTTGCAGATTTTCCTTCCCGTCGAAATGAAGGGGATGGCTTTGGGGAAATAACTGCAAAGGTGGATTTACTATCCAAAGTATGAGAATTTATGGCCCATCCCTTAGTACTCAAAGGGATGCTAAATGAACTTTTCAAATTTCCTTAAGATTGATCGGGACACATGGTTGGCAAGTTACTTTGAACCACGTGGTAAAATAGTCATTAAAAACTAAAAACACATGTTTTTGGAAAAAAAATGTAGCTCACAAACTAAAAAGCATTCTTCAGCAATTTTCTAGTTTATGATGTGAAAAGGTCTAAGCTTTCAAGAAAAAATATACAAACTAGTGGGCTCTCTTGTCCCAAGACCATGAAAATCCTTCAAAAACAAATATAATACATTTTTACCCTTCTTACATCAATAGAAGGGTATTAAGATCGCTTGAAAACTCGACTTTTTATCCGAGGCCCACAGGGCCGAGTGTCATATACCATTCGACTCAGCTCGACGAACTGAGCACATGTCTGTGTGTATGTGTGTGTGTGTGTGTGTGTGTGTGTGTGTGTATGTGTGTGTGTGTATGTGTGTGTGTGCGTTACAAATAATGTCACATCGGTTTCTCAGCCATCTGTGAACTGATTTCAGTTCTGTTGACGGCAAATGGAAGTTACAACATTCCCATAGAACGCTATTGATTTTTTTCATTCGGACATTTAGTTACGAAGATATGAACGAAACAGTACTTGAAGGCCTATTATAATAGTATTCAAACAGTTTAGTCTCCGATTACATACTGAGCTATTTGTGTACTGATTTTAGTTTTGTTGGTGCCAAATCAAAGCTATGATATCTCCAAATAACTGGTCAAAATTTCATTATGATTGGATAATTCTTCATGGAGATATGACCAAAACAATACCTGAGAGCACATAATTGTGAGATGACAATATACTCGTTGCAGTGCAAAACCGAACAAGACCAATCACACCAATCGATGCCGCTTGCATTCTATTGTGTCGTATCTGGAGCGTTGTATAGCACATACAGCGGACTAGCCACACTATGCTACTGTATAGAATTAGAGCAGCATCGATTGGCTCAGAGTGGTCTGGTTTTGAACTGCTACGAGTATATTCGAAAAATTACACAAAGTCTCCATTTACTATTTTCAACGAACATGTACTTATTAAGCATCTTGAATCCATATCGATAATCAAAATTGACGCTTAGGATTGTCTAATAATTCATTCTATGGACTGATTATATGAAATTTCTAAAATTTATGTAATTTCCCCTTTTATATAACTAACATAAACAGGCTGCTAAAGACTATTAATGGCAATATGTTATATGGCAGCATAATTAATCATCAATTAAAGAGATTTGAGCAATAAAAAATGAAAAAAAGTGCCATTAAATTATTAAGGCCTGTGCCAACAAATAATGTGTGATCAGCATTAAAAAATTAGGAATGAGCAATAAAAAGATGAGAAAAAGATCTTCGGATAATCTAATTGTGACCGGTAAATCTGTCAAATAAAGCAACAGCTATTAGTATATGTGCAATTAAATATGGCAGTATTTCCGCCAAATTATGTAATTTGAGCACTAAACTATTCGCATATGTCTTTTAATTTTGTTGGATTTTCCCATAAAAACAGTAAAATGAGCAATGGATATTTATTTATCCATTGCTCATTTTACTATTTTTATGGAAAATCAACAAAATAAGAGACATGTATGCAGTGCTCAGATTACGTAATTTGGCAGAAATACTGCCATATTAATTGCATATACTATAGCTGTTGCTGTTGATTTACCGGTCTAATGGTCCATCGAAGATCTTTTCTCATCTTTGTGCTCATTCTAATTTACAATGCTGATCACACTTGTTGACAGCTATAATTTAGTGGCACTTTTCATTTTGGTGCTTTCTGAATTACTAAGTGCAGGTAAATATTTTGGTCATATGTTAGTAGCTTCCGATGAACAATACGTTCAGGATTGACAAATAGTTAATTTTATAAACTGAATGAATGACATATCGAATGTTCCTGGATCTTCCTGGGATTTCCGAATGAAATATCTATCAGTACATTATTGGCCACATTTGAGTTCGTTATTCTGGTGAAATGTAAGAAGGGTTCGAGTCACCATCGGTGGATTAATGCGGGTTTTTCATAATTAATTTCACAACCTAGATTTTTTTTGTATTTTTTCTAGAAAGTGTATTTAATTATCTTTCATTTGCGTATTTGGTTGTTAGAAACGGCTCAGTGCACACTGTTGCCAAAGACGTAAAAACGTGATCGAAATTGTTTTGACCCCGAAAACAACGTTTTTTTGCTATGGTTTCTTCTGCAAAGTTTTTTCATAAATTATTCTCCATATTATGATGATAAAACTTTTGGTGATTTATCTCCCTAGTAGAGAGAAAAAATAAATATTTTCTAATTATTGCCAATAAAAATAAACTTTATTCGGCAAAGGTATAGCAAATTTAATACAAAACAACTTTGCTGAAGCCAACATATGCCTATCTTATGCCTATTTTAATGTAAATTTGGGGAGTTTTCTATTGAACATCCCTCTAATTCAGTTTTTTGAATATAACATATCATGGAGATTTTCTACAAGTTTTGAATATTCAACCCTTTTGTACATCATATAAAACACACAAATTTGCGGAAAATAGTATAATTTTATCTCTTATAGTTTTTGAGATATTTAGGGTTTTATTTGATAAAAAAGGTACTTTTTCAGTGTAAAAATCATAGTAATTTGCAAATTTCTGCAGGCGAAACTATATAAACAACTACATAACCTCAAAATAGTACAAAACAGATTATCAAAATAGTACAAAACAAATGGTTCAGCCTTCGTTTAGTGGTATATAAAATTTCCGAAAAAGTGTCTTTTTTCGATAAGGCCCTAAAATATCTCAAAACTATAAAGAGGTAAGTGCCTATTTTCCCGCAGAACATTGTTGTTTTATATGATGTGCAAAGAGTGTTGAATATTCAAAACTTGTAGAAAATCTCCATGAGATGTTATATTCAAAAAACTGAATTAGAGGGATGTTCTACCCTTGCGCTGAACTGGCCGGCTTGACGTGCCGCAAGGGCTCAGTAGGGATTCCAGGACCCGAAGCTAAGAGTCAGTTCCATTGTGGTTATATCACATAAATTATTTTTTCCACTATAGCAGCGGCACATCGATATTGTAGATATACATATATTATTTAGGCGGTATATGATTTCAGGTCATCCATGGAACTCACAAGTATTTTAAAATAATTTTAAATATATTTTTTTTTATCGGTGGTTGTGATAATTTATCCTTAGATAAATTATCATAACCACCGATAAATTAAAAAAAAAACCCCAATCTGTAGATATGTGAATACAATTAAAATTGGTATTATCATTTTGTACTATAACATCCCTTCGTTATTTTATCTATATTCTATGCCATTTTCACTGAAAAAAATGTAGGAGGCATTATGTACGACAAATTCTACTCAAAAAAGGATTTTCCTTATTCACGAAAACTATATAATTTATAATCATTGCTTTCCTATTTCACAGAATCAATCATCCTACCAATATGAGTTATCGGATTTTTTTTGTCTGGTTTTATTTAATCTACGTTTTTGGCATTATTCATGCTTATATAAAATTTATTTCTCCTAATTGTTTGCTGTTTTCAGCTTTCCAAGACTATTAGGATATTAATACATATCTAATCTTTTTTTTTTCTCGCAGTAACAAACCAGTGGATAACAGATATTATACTTACGCTTATTATGTTATTTGACTATAACTGTGAAAACAAATTCAAATCTTAATAGATATACATTTTATCGAAGCTGCAACAGCGGAAGTCTCTCGATGAGTAGATGACCAGCTAAGTTACGGATATATATTATACTATAGTTTACTGGCTTGCCCATATTTTTATTTTACATTATAACGTCAGATTTTTATTTTATGTTATGATATTAAACGATATGATATGTAGTGAGACTCACTACAAAAAGTTTTTGTGATTCAAGAAAACGGAACAGCACTTCGAAATTTTTGATTTACTATTCTTCATCTGCTATATAATTTCAGATCATCCATAGATATTCCAAGTATTGTAAAATATGTTTGAATCAAATTTTTTTCTCATAGCTACTATATTTATATCATTCTTACATTGACTCCCTATATTATATATCATATTATCATTCACTATATATTTTTTTTTTCAGTTTAATATTCACTATATTTTATATATTACTACATAACAATGAATATATATATATATATATATATATATATATATATATATATACTAGGCTGATGCAAAAATTCGAAATATTTGCTCCCTAAAAGCTTAATCGACGCCAATTTGGGTCCTGATAGTCCCAAAAATTTTTAACACATTTGATTTTAATTTGGCTTTGCACACGCTGTTCAAAGTTTGTATGGGAATTAGTATGAAGAATCTCAAACTTACATTTCCAGATCCCTAACATCTTGATATTATGTCCTTAAACCAAATCTTATATACATTCATATAGTGTAAGTTGTCAACTTTCAAAATGCCGAATACCTGACATGTAAATTTTATACAAAAATAGTTATTCATCAAATATAATTATAAGACGTAAAAATATGTAATGAATATAAAATATATCAAATATAATATATATAAAATATATATAATAATATAAATAAAAACAAAACACATAAAATATATAAATATAAAACATAAAAAACATAAATAATAAGAAAACAAAAATAAGAATAAAACATCATACCTGAAGTGTGTATTTTTTATATTTATTGAATAACTATTTTTGTATAAAATTTACATGTCAGCTATCTTCAGCATTTTGATAGTTGTAAACTTACCCTATATGAATGTATATAAGATTTGGTTTAAGGACATAATATCAAGATGTTAGGGATCTGGAAATGTAAGTTTGAGATTCTTCATACTAATTCCCATACAAACTTTGAACAGCGTGTGCAAAGCCCAAATTAAAACCAAATGTGTTAAAATTTTTTGGGGACTATCAGGACCCAAATTGGCGTCGATTAAGCTTAGAACAAATATTTCGGATTTTGCATCGGTCTAATATATATATCTACATATATATATATATATATATATATATATATATATATATATATATACATACATGCACATATATATATATATATATATATATATATATATATATATATATATATATATATATATATATATATATATATATATATATATATATATATATATATATATATGTGGATATATTGGGGAAGGAGGGAGCATCAGGGTATCGATTTAAGCTGGAATTGGACAGCGGAGGTGGTATGACAACCGGCGTCTAGGAGGGGAATAAACAGTATCATTTTTCTTATCCTACCGATTCGATTGAGGTGCTGTGAGTTACTACTCCAACAGTTTCTGCGAGAGTGACGCCCTTGTTAACGCAAGCATTCCCGTAGAAAGCTTAATAAGTATTGCGAATTGGATTATTCGATTTGTTGGATCGTATCGTTGGAAGGAGAATCTTATGTTCCCGCGGGTTTCGCGTAAGTGTCTCTGCTTACGGGTCCGCCCCACCGTTTTTGGCCCTTCATACAGCGTTACTGTGGCGTACAGCCCAGTAATAATTTGATCTTGCTATTAAGTGGATCTGCATACATGACAAGGTCGTAGAAGGGATGGTGGCTACCATACATACATACATACAAACTGAATTAGAGGGATGTTCAATGAAAACTCACAAAATTACATTTTAAGCTCAATAGATAGGGATATGTGGCTTCAGCAAGTTGTTTTGTATCAATTTGGCTGTGGCACATAGAATAAGTTTATTTTTATTTGCAATAATTAGAAAAATCACCAAAATTATTATGATCATAATATGGAAAATAATTTATGAAAAAACTTTGCAGAAGAAACCATTAATAACAAAAAAAACGTTGTTTTCGGGGACAAAACAGTTTCGATCACATTTTTATGCCTTTGGCAACAGTGTGCAGTGGTTCAAAAGTTATGGATTTTCTAAAAAATGCATTTAAAAAAAAGTTAATTTTGCGAACCACCCTATTGCAGAATTGGTCAACGTAATGATAAAATTTAAATAAAATACAGGTTGACTATTATTGGATCATAACAAAACTATCAGTTATTATGAATTCTGACAGAGCCTATTTTTTATGGAGTTGCTGCACTGAAAATTTATTTTCTTTATTTTATTTAGTAGCTTTCACGCGTTTTGTAAACACTGGATTTTGTACACTGGGGCAAATGTCTACGTTTGTTGTGCATGCGACATTCATAATAACTTTTTATCTGGTGAAATGCTTTCATTACTACTCTTTTGTAAAATGCACAGAAATGAACTTCGTGATGACAATAATAATCGCTGCTTCTCTTTTATACCGCACTCTTGCACGATGGTGTTTCTGCTGGAGATATGAGCGGAAATAGTTTAATCTGTCCAAAATAAAAATCAAAACTGCGCTGTCTGTTGAGCTATATAGTTCATGTACTCATTAATCAAGATTGTTCTCACGAGTCAGCGTGGCTAGTGAGATCAGCCTTTGCGGATTACAGTCATTTATTTCTAAATATTCAGGTTCGAAACCCATGTCTTGGAACAATAAAAACAACGCATGGACAATTCCACGTGATTGCGTTTTTAGTCAATTACATTTTGAGTCGGTAAGTAGATCCATGTCAGTCCTTCGCGCCAACACAACCAGCGAGAGACGTTTCTTTTTAATTTATGAGCAACATATTCGTAGCTCTTTGCATTGTTTCCGTACAATGTACGGAGGTGTTCTTTCTGTCAACAAAAAGCTTCGATACTTTTGACAGTTGCACGATGCAGTTAACTACGAATGTCACCTTCATAAAAAGAGCAAATCGTTTTCTTTGCTGAAAACAACGAATGGATTAGTGAGTATTACTTTCGATTATTTGTATGTAATATAAACTAAAATTAACTTTCAGTGTGTATGTATATGTTTATATAGTCTACACTGATTGACGAAATATAACAATTGATAAATAAGAAATTGCTGAATAATTTAGAGCTTCTTAAACTATTTCATCCAGTTGCTAGAACTGCCCCATCTTCCTACGACAACTTTTAGAGTCGCATCCCTCAACCAGATTGGGTCACTATCATTTCTATCTTTTGTTTCATTACTGTGAAGGGGTTTCGCCTTGACCCAGATAAAGAGAGGTGCACGAAAAAGGAAGAACTGATAGGACAAAGAGTTCTTGGAGCGCGTTGGGATCAGGGTGAGAATATAATTTTTGCTCCATCTTGTGAAAATAGACGGAAAGCACTTTTCTTTTCCTAATGCCTTTCTCCTGGAAATTCAAACAAAGCAACAATAGAACACTGTGGAGGAGATCTTGCCCGGCGTACGCATCGCATCGAGCAAGATTGAAGCATTTATAATTCTTTAATGTGAGTTTACAAAGTAGCCTTTAAGGTTTCGAGCAGGGTTGGCACGGATTCTCATTTTATAAGATAAATTTCAGAAAAAAAATTGTTTGCTGAGTTTGTAGATCATTTTTTTAATTTAGCTTGTGAATTGAATCACCAACAATCGGAGCATACTCATACTAAACGACTCGTCCCAGCCCTGGATAAGAGTATCGCAAGAAAGAGTCAAGGGAAACTCCTGGAAGCTTGCACGATTATGTAAAAGTTTATAGAGTTGCATTTTCGCTTCTTTTTTTGTATCTCTATAAATTGTTAGCATTCTTTCAGGTATCGCGGAATGGAGAAAATCGGCCTATCCCGTTTCTGCTTAGCGTGGTGCATAAATAACAGTGGGAACCGACCAAAGCTCGTCCCCTTTAACATCCCCGTACGCAGGTCTGTCAAAGCGATTTGAAAAACAGGATCTCTGCCCTATATCACACGTGAATACCTTACGGTTAGTTAGTCAATTCTGATCGTAAAGCGGCCCCCGTTGCCATGTGTGGCGAGCAGATATTTACGTATCTGCAGCATACAAGCGACGGAAAAACCTACGGCCGGGTTCATGGCAGTCGTTGTTGCATGTGCTATTTTTACTTAGCTTCTTATTATGCATTAATGTAAATTATTCACCGCACTAATGTCGTTTCCCGCTGCTTAGTGCCATAAGGGAGCCTAGGCGGTGTATCAGTCCCGTTAATTGAATTCTTGTGACCATCTGCATATTGGTTGAATAAGACCTTCTGGGGAATCGTTCGCGGATGCGAGGCGTCGTCTTTTTGCTTATGTGTATTTTAAGAATCGATATTTAAGTAACCAAGTTTTCAGAAGAAGAGAAATAGTTAAAGTGCTCAAGGAATTCGGCGATGGCGATTTTTAGCGCGGTAATCAAAATAGAGTTCTCCGAGGTTATCGAGATTCTCAACATCGACACATTCCTCGACGAATTACAATTAAGTCTTCAGTTGACCGTCAGAGAAACTTCATGTTGTTCCAATTCATGATTAATTTATGCTTAGTTTGTACACTCATGTGTGTGTGTGCGTACTGGGAAATACAACGGGTTGATATGTTGTTTTGCGGCGAATACACGTGTATAGCTTAATATAGATAGGCTGCTCATGTTTTATTAATTGTATAACCGGATAACTCACCGAAGTGAGCAATGACATAAATCTAAGCGAGAGGAATGTGCTTAGTTGGATATTGTCAATCATCGATAATAATGTGCTTGGTAACAAAAGCAAATGATGTGCTTAGCTTAGCTAAGGTTGACTTATTCCGTTATTAGTCAGAAACTAGTGAACTTCTACAATGAATCAATTAAATGGGACTGACCGACTGTCCGTTTATAGCGCCAAATTTTCAACTATTGCATATTTTTATGCACCGGTCACCTTTTTGCAATCAGATGGGAATGGGAAAAATATATTGGTGTGATCATTGTTATTTTTGGGGACCGTGTACACCTCTGCATCCTCACAGAGGTCACGGGAGGAAGGTTAGGTAAGAAGGTCATCGTTCGATGGATTGGGATTCATTTGATAATATATGTATTTAATTGAAAAAAAAAAATGAAATTAACTCTGCCCACCTCATCGTTTTTTCAATTTCTCTCATTTACTTGGTTCAAATTAAAGTAAACTCACTGTATTTTTTTTATTATCTTATTTTTTATATTCTTTTTAAGTTTCACTTATGGAATACTGCACAAAAAAGGAGTTTTACTTAAAGAAAAAAAATCAATTTATGTTAAAAAAAACAGTGACAAAATAAAGTGCCCACTTCATTTAGGCTACAGAAAACATAAATTAAAGTAAAATAAAAGCATTTCAATAATTGATGTATCCTCCTTTGGCCTTCAGGACCTCCTGTGGGCGCTTCGACATGCTCTCGACCAGGTTCTTTAGGTGCTGTGGATCTAGCTCTTTCCAGGCGTGCTCCAGGGCTTCAAAATAGTTATTTTTATTGGTAACACCAGTTTTGTAAACCCTGGCATCGAGAATCGCCCACAAATTCTCGATGGGATTGAGGTCGGGGCTTTGTGGAGGCCATTCCAGCGGTTTGATCCGACAAGACCGGAAGAAAGCCTTGGTCTTCTTGGCAGTATGCTTCGGGTCGTTGTCCTGCTGGAATACGAACTTCTCTTCAAGGCCCGTCTGGATCAGCGAAACCTCCAGATTTTCTCGCAGGATGTTGATGTAAGAATCTGCCGTCATTATCCCGTCGATTTTTACAATGCTTCCCACTCCACCCCATGAAAAACACCCCCAGACCATCACACATCACTCCTGAAGCTCCTCTCCCAATCTGCACCAAACACGAACCCGCCGCTTTCGGTTAAACAGCTCGAATTTTGATTCGTCCGTCCAGAGAACCGTTTTCCAGAACTCTAGGGGCTTCTTAGCAAACTTAAGCCGTTTGGCTTTGTTTGCCTTGCTGATAAATGGGCGTTTCCGGGCAAGTTTGCTATTCAACCCCTGTGCTACAAGACGGCGACGAACAGTTCGACCGGAAACTGATAAGTGAATGGTGTCCTGGATCTCACGGACAGTTACCTTTGGGTTCTTCTTGACTTCGCGCATGATCTTGGTGTCCGTTCTCGCATCCGTTTTCCGCTTCTTGCCTCTGCCAGGGCGATTCACCACTGATCCAAACGTTTTAAGCTTCAGAATAATTTTGTCAACCGCTGCCTTACTGATACTGTACTTCTTAGCGACAGCCCGGTGCGATTCACCGTTTTGCACATCACGAACGACCAATTTTTGGATACACAAGGGAATTGCTTTCGAAAGCACTGCGTTCTCCATTTTTTTCAATTGAATCAAATGCGATCACGTATACAAATGCACCAGGTTAAGCCGTTTGCTTCAAAACATGTCAAAATATCAAAATATAAACAATCGAGGGGTCTTCCAATGGAAACTTATCGAAAACATATCGATTTTTGAAGTAAGCACTTTATTTTGTCACTGTTTTTTTTTCAACACAAATTTATTTTATTTTTCTTTAAGTAAACCCCTTTTTTTCAGTATTCCATAAGCGAAACTTGAAAAAATATAAAAAATAAAATAAGAAAAAAAACTACACTGTGTTTACTTTAATTTGAACCAAGTATATGAGAGAAATTGTAAAAAACGAAGAAATGGGCACTTTATTTTGCCTATCAGTGTATATCGGTTCTGCACACTTGTTTTTGTGTACTTAGCTGAACACTGCTGATCAGTTTTCTTGAAATTTGATATGTTGTAGGCCACTTCACCTGCCTTTTTAGGTTCCACTTGACGATTGCCCAGTAGCGTTCGATCGGTTGAAGTTGAGGACAGTCTGGTGGTTTGATCTTCTTCAACGGCATCAACGTTGTTATTAGAAAACCACCATTGAGTTGATCTGGCATAATGGGTAGAGGCCAGATCCGGCCAGAAGATAGGAGGAATCTCATAATAAAAAATATAGTGAAGGGATATTGAAATGTAAAATGACAATAATAAATACACATGTCTGCAAACCATTTGTCCTGCTTTAAATGTAGAAATTGCGTATCTATGGTGAAACATAATGTTTAGATAATGCTATGATAGCCACGAGGAAAAAATGAAAATTATTTTACATTACTTGGAAACTTAATGAATGACCTGAAATAATGGTATGTCTAAAATGTCGATGTGTTGTTCCGCTTTCTTGCACCGCTATGCTCATTTGCGGTGGATCTCATAGGTTTAAATGATGACATCACCTGGTTGGTCAGTGATCTAATCTCATCTAATCGAAAACCAACGCAGCAGAATTGGACAGCCTTTAATTTAATGTGTATAAAGGGTGTTTCGATCAAAATTTGGTTGATTTAAACTTGACGCACTTCCTTTCATCGTAAATTTAAAATGCTTGCACACCCCTCACTTTGAAGATGTGTGCGTGTAGTATCATGCCTTTATTTTGATTTTGAGATTAACACTTCAGTTATCAAAATGTCGTCGAAAGAAGAAAAGCAACGCATCAAAAATTTTGCACGTGCATGGCGAAAATTCAAACAACTCTCACTTCATGTGGACGAAATTGTTTAATGTGGCTAAATCAACTGTTACCCACGTATTAAAAGTGTTCGGTGAAAGCTGGATCGGGGGGAAATCGGCAAAGCACGATCGCGAAAGTTGTACACGACGATGCCGACGAAGTTTGATTGCGTGGTACAGGACGATGAAATTGGGCAGGAATTTTATACGGCAACCGGACGGGGATAAGTGGCAGATATTTTCAAGCACATTAAACTGTCAAAGTTTGCGAAGAAATATCTGGTGTGGCAGGCCATCTGGCTTGAAGAGCAAAGTTTACATTGCGACCGGAGCCGTCAACCAGGAAATTTATCTGAGCGAGTGCCTACAAAAACGTCTACTGCCTTTCCTGAAGCGACACAATTGTTCCGTTCTATTTTGGCCGGATTTAACATCTTGCCATTACGGAAAAAAGGCCATGGAGTGGTATACCTACTGCCAACAACGTTTAAATGGTACCCAAGGACAATTCAGAGCTCCGCCTAATCGAACAATATTAGGCCATCGTTAAGCGGAACCACAAGAAGACTCAAAAAGCTGTTGTGAGCGAGAAACAGTTAAAGGCAAACCGGCGATCTGTTGAGAAGAAAGTGGACAAGGAGACTCTACAAAATCTTATGGCAGGTGTTAAACGAAACGCCCGGTAATTCACATTTGGTAAAATAGAAGCTTAGCTGATTTTTTTTTGTAAAAATTTTGATCAACTCACACTCATTACTGTTTTACCAAATTTTGTTCGGAACACCCTTCAATACTAATAAACAAATTTATTTAAATTAATATCATATATCCAATTTGTGCTGAGGGAAGCATGCCAGTCTCTTATGAAAATAGTAGTTGAAATTCAAATGTGCAATTTATAGGTTCATGCTAACGAGAAAAATTGAGCCTTCAATTGATCTCCATGCTCCATGGACAAGATTTTCACCCAGTTACCTCATCGCCAAAAGCTTTTGCTGCTTCACATTATGAGATAAGAATTCTTCCACATCATCTTTAACATGTTCCTACTCATTTTACTTGACAGAAGAAAAAGTTAAAATAACCAGAATATTGTTATTGTGACACAACACAAACACAACCTTAAAGACGAATGAACCGATTTAAACCAACAGCAAATAAGCTGTCGGGCCACTTACAAAGTGTGAATGACCGGTTGGCACTTCCATGGTGATTGAACTAAAGTATCCAAAGTGGTACTAAATTGGCAGGGTTGCCTGCGGACAGCTGTTGTCTCCTCCAAGAGTTCCATAGAGCTCACCATTAAACCCTGACATTTTATGTGGATTCCTTCTTTTTCTTCCTTATCACAGTGGTGGGGAGGGGTTTCAAGCTCAGGGATCCACCCCTATTGCCCTTGGTGATTCCTGCCACATCCTACAGCTATGAATTTACCGTTCGATTTGATAAAATACTCATTCGTTTTGAGTATAATCAACTTAGCGTGAAATGAAATGAGACTTGTAGTAAGCTTTGAAAAAATCTCTTAGTTTCGTAAGAATAAACACGTGGTGACATCCAAGCCAGTGGCATCGGCTCCTGAAGCCATACCGAAACCGAGCAGCTCCAAGCGGCTGCGCCATGACGACGCCAGCGGACCCTAACGCTCGACTATTAGCGAGCAACAAATTTTCCATGCTCCCAGTACAGGAGGTGCCAAAGAAGTTAAAAGTGCCCCCGCTCTTCACCACATCAAAGGACATCGCTGCTCTCAGGGCTGAGTATGCAGCAATTAAAATTCAACCGCTTTTCAAGCTGTGCAGTACCGGCACAAAGATCATGTGCTCGACGGAGGCTGACTACCGTGCTGTTGGTGCTCACCTAGTCATCAAGAAACATGAGTTTTACACTCACGACTCACCAGGAAACAAGCCACTGAAGATGATTCTGCGTGGCCTTTCGGAATTCACCCCGGAGGCAATAATCGCTGAGCTACAAGTGGCGATCAGACGTCAACAACAGGGAAATCATCGGGACCAACTCTATCTGGTCCATCTGAAGAAGGGTTCCGTCGTGATGGCGGACCTGTTGAAAATACGGGCCCTTTTCAACGTCATTGTCGAGTGGGACCGGCATCGCCCGAGAATGCACGACGTGACGCAGTGTGGCAACTGCCTTGTATTCGGCTACGGAACTCGAAACTGCAACATGAAGTGACGTTGCAGAAGTGTGCCGGAACACACACTACCAGGGTTGTGGATGAAGGTACCCTCCTAAAGTGGGCCAACTGTGGAACTAATCACGAAGGTAACAACCGAACCTGTCTCAAACGTGCAAAGTTTCAGGCGATCCGCAAGCAGGCGTCCACCAAGTCCCGAATTGAATGGGTGAAGAGAATTGCCGGACGCTCCGGTACCAGGAGCCATATTTATCGCCGATCCCATTAAATCACCGCCAAGCAAACCGCCCGTTCAGCATCGATTCGCAGCAGCCGCCGCCACCTCCGCTCCTCTTCCGTTGGGCAATCCGGATTGCAGTACCTCCACGCAACACACCCACCGATGGACAGCTCTTCGACTCGGAGCAAATGATTGATCTCGTCCAAGAGCTCTACCGCCAACCAGGGTTGCGGCTTATCATTTTTGACTCAGGCATATTCATTTGCCAATATCTCCTTTCAGAGGGTCGATTTGATAATATGATGTATGATGAACTTGTAGTGCATGAGTAGACCTACAACTTTGTCTTCACCGCGAATATCATCGCGAAGATCACTGCGAATATGCGCTCTTATTCCGCAGATATAAGAGATAGAGCTATGTATTGTTAGACCAAGTTGTAGGTCTACTCAAGCACCATAAGTTCATCATACATTATATTTTGAAATTGAGCTTCTGAGAAAAGCTATCGGCAAATGAATATGGATAAGTCAAAAATGATAAGCCGCAACCTTGCCGCCAACTACTTTCCTGTTGCTCGAAGGAGGAACAGCTCAAAGCTGTCCATTATTTTCAAATATGGACCATAATCACACCATCAGCATCCTCAATTGGAATGCTTGTTCCATCCGGAACAAAACAGTTGAGCTCGGTGACTTTAACAGGAAGGCCATCGACATACGCCATCCTCACCGAGATACATCTTAAGCCTGAACTTAGCGTTATCATCCCAGGATACTGGATTATGCAACTTGATCGTAGCGGCTCTAGTGGAGGAGGAGTTGCGATCGCCCTGCCTGCGCTACCACATCAACTGCCATCTACTTCCGAGTTTTTAGCTAAAGTCAATCGAAGCCATCGGAGTCGAGGTCGAAGCTACCGTCGGGCCCAACACGATCATCGCAGCCTAGTGTCCCAAGCAAATCAGCACCGCTAACGGAACAACAACGGACCTACGGAACGACATTCGCAAGCTAACTCGGAGGCAGGGGCAGTTTATCATCGCCCGCGATCTTGATGCAAAACACGAAACCTGGGGGAAGACCCGGCGCAACCGGAATGCAACAATACTGCAGGAACACCTGGAAGATGGCCATTACACCGTCCTGGGCCCGGATACTCCCACCCGGTTGAGCAGATCCGGGGTCCACTCGACAATCGACATCTTCCTCATCAACATGGGGAACAATATCGCCCAGCCGGTAGTACACCAGGAGCTCAGGTCGGACCACTATCCAGTGGTGGCCGAAGTGGGTCCTCGGTCAACCGTCATCGGATCAATAGATGGAACTACCACCGTGCCATATGGGAAAAGTTACGACAGCATGTTGACGACAACATCAATTTCAACGTGCACCTCGAGTCAACTGATCTCGCAGGCCCGGGAGCAACATGTACCGATGATTGATCAGGTAAGCAACTCTGTACCCATTGATAGACCCACTAAAGACTTAATACAATTGCGAAACGCCATACAAAGGCAATACCAGCGAATTGGTTTGCCAACGCTAAAAAGTCACTGTAATCGAGTGACGAAAATGAATGGTGGACCTTAAGAATGACAATTTCGCCGACAAGATCCACTCTCTCCCAGGTTGTGCAAAGCCGTTCGGGAAGTTGACAATTTTTTTTGAAAATTAAGCCACGGCCCATTCCACCGTTGATCTGACTAGACAGCATGGCTCTATGGATCGCATGATAACTTTTGCAGAAAAGGCTGCTGAGATAAGTCAACACTTTGTCAGCTCCCACAATCTCGGCTAAAACATCGTCAGTCCACCCAAAGCTGTCGTTAGCGTGCTTATTACTAACATCCATATAAGCCCCAACGACTTTCCAGAGGAGTTGGAGATCTCAACTGACGAATCGTTGACTTACATCAAAGGCTCGAAGAACATGAAGGCCCCAGGTTTCGATAACATCTTGAACTTGGAGCTCCAGCAACTGCGCCGCAAGTTCTATAACCATCAGGCGATGGTTTTCAACCAATGCCTCCGACTTGGCTACTTCTCCTCGTGTTGGAAGTCGGCCAAAGTCATCCCCATCCAGCAACCTGAGAAAGATCCTTCGTGTTCCAAGAGCTATAGGCCCATCAGCCTTCTCTCAGGAGAATCGAAACTATTTGAGACAGCGATCTACCGTCGGCTTCTTTCATCTGCCGAGGAGTTCAACATCTTGCTCGACGAGAAGTTCGGATTCCGACGTGGTCGCTCAACAGTGCACCAACTTAACTGAGTAACACACATCCTCAGGCGAAACAAGCCTGTTGCGAAATCATCTGCCATGGTACTTTTCGATATCGAGAAGTTCTTCGATAACTATGATATGAGTGCCACAATACACGAAATTTTTGTTTTTGCCAAATTCGGTTTTATTTCTCAAGATATTCTCCTTTTAGGTCGATACAGCGAGTCCAGCGATTTTCTATTTTTTTTTATCTCATCCGAATAGTACTCCTTCGGAAGTCCATCAAAGTAGCCATCGGTTTCAGCTATGACCTCATCATTTGAGTAAAATCGCTTACCGGTGAGCCATCTTTTCAGGTTTGGGTTCAAATAGAAGTTACTGAGGGGCAAGTATGGCGAATACGGTGGATAAGGAACCAATTGATACCGAATTTCATTAAATTTTGCTTGAGCAATTGAGAATGAATGCGCGGGTGCATTGTTGTGATGATAGAGCACGGCTTTTCTCTACAAATGCGACCGTTTTTTCTGGACTTCATCCTTCAAACGATCCAATAACGCTGCATAGGCGATGAATATTACACCTTGCGCATCCCAAAACACGGAGGCCATAACCTTTCTCGCCGATTGTTGCGTTTTCGGGACACTTTTGCCCGGTCAAACCCACTGTTTTGCCTGCTGCGATGATTCTGGTGTGTAGTGATGGATCCAAGTCTCATCCACGGTTATGAAGCGGCGCACAAACCCCTTCGGATTGCGTGTAAACTTGCTCAAATTCCTGAGAGGTTGTAACACGAATGCGTTTTTGTGTTCCATTGTAAGCAAACGCGGCACCCATCGCGGGCAGAGCTTCTTCATACCCAAAACGGCATGCATGATGTTGCCAACTTGTTATATTGAAATGCCTAAAGCCTTGGCTAGCTCTCTCAATTTCACTTCTTGATCCTACAGTACTATATCATGGATTTTATCGACGTTCTCTGTTGTAGTGATCTCGCGGTGCGTCCAAAACGCGGTGCGTCAACGGTGCTCGTACGGTCACAACAAAAATCAGCAAACCACTTATGAATCGTTTGAATCGAAGGAGCAGAGTCCGGAAAATACTTATCCAGCTTGGCTTTGGTTTCGGCTGTAGTATTTTAGTATTTTATCAAAACGAGTTTCGAATTTTTCTATTTTCAAAAAAAAAAACTTGCTGATCGGTCTCTTCTCACTGTTGTCACTAACGAATGCGTGGACAGAAGTGGCTGAAATTTTGACAGCCGTCATTTAAGGAGTGAAACTCATAGGAAATTGTTCACATTGGCGATTACCAACGCCATCTGTAGGAAATTAAATGGCAGCCTTGTATTCAAAACCAGCCAAATCCTCTGATTTGAATTCGATTAAAAATCATTGGGATTATGTGGGCGATGAAGTGGACAAAATATTGGTAATCAATAAAAATAACCATTTTGATGCACTCGAAACAGCCAGGGAACATATTGATCCGCAATGCCTAAGAAAGCTTGTCGAAAGTTTGCCATCTCAAGTGGAGACAGTGTTGAAGGCTGCGGGAGGTCACACACACTACCAAAATGTCATGTAAATTTCTGTCCTCTGAGACCGACACATGCAAGCGTCCTTTAGCACATAAGAATGAGGTGAAAGAGATGAGAAAATAAATTCATTCGTCGAATAGCGTATGTGTCAGTTTCAAGAGACCTAATTTTACACGGAATTTGACTTACGTTCTCCGACTTTTTACAAACATGAATTACGTCTCGTGTAACATTCAAAATTTCTAAGTGAGCACTTAGAATATAAAGTTGAGGAATAAAGTCAAAGACATAACCGTTTGATAAAACAATTAGGTGTATGATTTATTTTGCCGGTACCATTTTCTTTTTTCTTAGTTTCGAGAGTTTCCGCTTAACTAGTGCCCAGTACTTCTCTATTGGGTGAAGTTATCGACAGTTTGGTGGATTGACTGTTTTTGACACGTATTTGACCTTTTGTACCTTATACCATTCCAGGACGGATTTTGCATAGTGACAAGAGGCCAAAACAGAGCTGGAGAGTTGTGTCTTCTGATAAACGGTAGCAACCGCTTTTGCAGACATTCTTTCTTGTACTTATCCTTGTTGATAGTGCCGGTAGAAACGAAACTTTTTAATTTTTGACCACAACTACGTATTGCCTGCCAAATCAAATACTTCTTTGAGAATTTGGACACCTTCTTTGTCTGGAAATGCTCGGCAACGGCGTTCCTTTGCATTGCAATACAAAAAGCCAGACCCGAAAGCTGTTTAAAGTCTTCGAGTACGTATCATCCGTCGTCCATCATGATACAAGAAAATGTTTGCAAAAATTTGGTGTAAAGCTCCTCAGCACGACTTTTTGAAAAAAATAATTTGTCATCACGGTTGGGTACCTTTGCACTTTGTACGCCTTCAGTCGTTGCCTCTGTTTCACTTTTTCTACGTATGATTTTGACTTTACAACTTTACGAGCCACATTTCGCATAGAAATATTGGGATTTTTCTCAATAATGGCTACCACCTTCTTGTTCATTTGTCGGGAGCATACTTTTCGACTTATTCCACTTCCAACCTTCCGATCCACAGTCAAGCGCTGGTCAAATGATTTGCAAACACATAACAGTTTTGAGGTAGTTCCGTTCGTACAAAATGCGTTTGCGCCTTTCCGCTTGATTCGACGCCATTTTAGTGAATGTAAAAAGAATGTAAACATGTTGTACCACGAAATAAAGTGGAGAGTTTCAGCTGTCTTATTAGCGAAACGTGTCAGCGGTCCGTGAAATAATTCAATATCTACACTGAAAGCAAAGTGTCCGAAATGTAACGACAGGCTCTACCTATTAAATAGTGTAGAACAAATTTTTGGCACACTGAAAATTAATTTTCATTTATATTACGAAATCGATCGAAGAATTAACAAATTTATTCGTTGTAACGAAATTGATTTGTACTTTTTAAGAGGATCCCTTCGTGTTTAATGCAACACGTGCAACTGTCAAAAGCACTAAGCATTAGTTGACACAGAAGGACATTCGTTAATTCTACGAAAACAATACAAAGGGGTACGAGTAATTTGTTACCAATAAAAAAAGAAACGTCTCTCTGGTGCATGAACGACTGACAGATCTATTTTATCGGCTCAAAATGTAATTGAAAAAAAAAGCGCACCACGAGGGATCGGGGTATACATTTTTATTGTTTCTGACATGAGTTTCGATCCTACAATATGTTTAGGAAGAGCTGTTATTGAGCCCTTGGTTGATCTCACTAAACCATGTTGACTTGTGAGAAGTTACTTGATTATTGTGCATAGGATTCTTACTCTCGGCAGCGCTTCCATTTCTATTTTGGGATAAATTAATGATTCCCGCCATCCTAGCAGGAACACCAACACTTATGATTACGATCGAAAAGACGCAGCGATTGGTTGGTCTCCTCGAAATTTATTTTGTGCATTGTACAAAAGTTGTGTAATGATAGCTTTTTGTTTGATGACAACCCATATGAATGTTTCATACAATTTACGAGACATTTGTTCTATGTAAAAAATCCATGTTTACGAAACGAGTGAAAGCTAATCTACGAGAATAAATTTTCAGTGCAGCATAGCTCAAAGCAAATCCATACCATGAGATAACATTATCTTAAGCACAACAGAGAGATCTACACTATCGATTTTTTAACCCCAACATACTATAACAAGGATGACTTGACACCAGAAAAATCAGCATGTATCTCAGAGCTGTATTTTTATCCAAGAAGCAATCATCGTAACCGACATCCGAAATCTGATCATCAACTACAACATAAATTTCTCGCCTACAACTAATTGCGTTATCTTCAACGAGGACTTATCCGGTCCATTTTTCATCTCATCCAAAAATCTCATGTGTTTGATCGACAACAAGACCTACATTAGCATAGCATAACCCGAGATTTGCAAGAATTTCCCTTGAAAATACCACTAGATAGTATTTCTATAGAGAAAATCCTCCCCATTTTAAACTTGAACCTAGAACATCTCCATCAGTTATAAATGCTAGATTGTTGTCCTCCAAAGGGTCTGTTAATTTCTTATTACAGCATCAATAATCAATTGAATACATCCTATATTCTGAAATTTAAGTTAAAATGTAGGCATAACGTTTGCATTAAAACAGCTGGAATTTCTTCGGATGGTGGTAAAAAAAGCTAAGCCACCGACTTTGGTTCCACATCAATTTCAGCCGCTCCATCTCCTCCAACGATCACTTCGAGTAGTGGGCCGACGCCAGATCCGGCCAGAACACCGCGTCTTCGACCTGATGGTATTTCTTGATGAACGACGCAACTTCCGGCAGGCATTTCGTACTTTAAATTTCCCCGCTCATGGCCAGTCCGGTGCGAAAGAAGAGCGACTTTCACATCCCCTTCTCGCTGATTGTCAGCCACAGCAGCGCCTTCTTGGGGACTTGGTGTGTGAAATGAACTTCACCTCGGAGCTCACTTCCTTCGTTGGGGAAGTAAAATACACAATGCCCTGCCAGTCTTTGCCATCCAGGGTGAGATAGGTCTCGTCGTCCATCACCACCGCCACGTCGCGATTCGCCGGGAAAATCGAGTTGATCATATTATTCAGCTCCGGAACCTGCAGCTCCAAAACCAGTGGACGCGATCAGACAAGTATGTTCGTGTTCGACAGGTACTTTTTCACTGTTTGGCCGGTTGAACCGATCTCCCAGCCAAGCGCGCGAAGCCAATTTTCCCCCGGTTTACCTCTTCAGCATTCTTTGGGGCTTCTTGTCGCTCAGGATCGTCGGCCGTTTTATTATTTATTTTTTATCCCTAGCAGGTTGCAAGGTAACTTGTTGCAATACAGTTGATGCTACTCCAATGCTACTCAATTGAGTCACAATCAAGTCACTGTAACCAAATATTACCAACCTATCTAGCCTAAGGTGTGTTAAAATATATTTTAACCTGTAAGCATTGATTGCATTCTCTCCCGCTAGTTGAAAGTTGAAGAAGCTATGCTCAATTAAATTTTTAGTTCTTGGTTACTCAAAAAACTGAATATTCAAACCAACGCTATAGCTTTCAGAACCCAAATAATACTAGATGAAGAAACATAGTTGATAGTTAGAAAGAATACTGTTTAGTATTAGTTACTGAAGAATTAGAATACTGTAGTTTAGTATTATTGAGAATATATGTTGATCAAATCTTTCAGTTTGATTCAGCGTGTGAGAAAGCAAGACAGCAAACTAGTCAGAGCAAGAAGTTGCGGTTGTCTTAAATCCGATTACAACCGCGTTGAACCAACAACAAGGATGCTATTGGAGTCACTCACAAACTGTCATTGAGGTTTTCCGTTAGGAAGACAAAGCTAAGTTTAATAACGCTTTAGAAACGCTTTGTTGTTTCCTTACTGTGCTTACTCGATCACTCATATCACCGAATTATAGATAACCGAAACAATACGCGCCATGCCCGATAAAAAATAGCGCGTAATACAGCATCGTCACAATCTTTCACAGCCAATGCTCGAACCAAATTCTTTTTTCGTAACATTCAATTTTTACTACTGTATTTTTAATCTATTGCACTACTGTAGCTAATATCGGTATCAATCCAATTGAAGTTTCTCAAGAACAATCTATGCTAATCCATTCAAAATATGCAATTGAGGGATTTCTTAAAAATAAGAGTCCGTAGATGCATTTCGTGCCTTTCTGGCACCTTAATGTTTCTTTTGATGTCCATGCACATCGGTTTAATACCAACCGGGAAAGACTTGGTCTAATACAAAATGATTTCATTATCTCCAATTCGCTCAACCAATGCAATGACTCAATGTAGACGTCTTCCAAATTCGGCACATCGATAAGCAATCGGTGGAGAGCTTAGAAGAAAACCGGATGAATAAGTGATGGTTCTGCGTGTGTTTATAAACAGAATAACCTTCATAGCAAAACGGATCACCGGATGGAATACATACATAAACACTAGGTTACTATTTTCCATGACACTGGAATAAAACAAGAATTATTGAATAGGCTCATTGGCAGGAAATTCCTCAATCAAATACATACCACTACAAGTCGAGAACACTCGTATAAACTAAAAAGACAGCTACTATCAATGTCGATATTCATTACTTCTCATTCCTAATTTGATTTAAAATAGTTGCTCTGCTGGTGAATCTAGTGCACAGTGTGTGAATTGGGCACTGGTTTTTGTAAATTAATAGCAGCTTAAAACAGTTATTTGGTTCCTGTTTATTTAGAAGTATCATGAATGGACATTCGAAAGTTTTTTAAAAGTTTGTATAATAATTTCCAGCATGTAATTATAAGAAACCAACAAAGAAAACAAAACGAATGTTATTCTCTCTCATTCTCTCTTTCTCTCTCTCTCTCTCTCTCTACAAAAAAAAAATCGCCTCACCCTATTAGAAAACCTGGCTACGCCTACGACACATTGTGCTGTGCTTCTTTGCGGTCGTCAGCTGTTAATAATATTTCGTTTGTTGGTTGTCCAACGTGATTAGCCATTTACTCCGGGACGCCATGTTAATCCGGTGCGTGGTAATGGAAATTTTGATGAGCGTAAAACTACAACTAAACAAACTCTTCAGTTGAAAAAACTCATTTGTTCGTCCCGAAAAGGACGGGTTTTAGTTGTTGACGGGGAGCACATGGTTCGTGATTGAATTTAGGCTTTCTTCTCGGTCTTCTTGTACAGCAAGACGGCCTGAAAAGGATAACACGCTGTAAACTGGTCACACCGAAAATAAATATTATCAGCTCCTCGTCGTTACCGATGGCCAGTTGCAGATGACGTGGGATGATTTGGTCTACTTGTTGTCACGCGCGGCGTTTTCTGCCAACTCAAGGACTTCAGCCGCCAGGTATTCCATCACTACAGCTAGGTAGACCGGAGCACCGGCACCATCACGCGCGGTGTAGTGCCCTTCCAACGCAGACGGTGAATGTGGCCGAGTGGGAACTCCAATCAGACTGCAAATTTGTCATGGCCATAAATGTTGCTAGGCAGTATAGTAGTATAGTGTATCAGACGAGTTGACAGTGCGCAGCCGAGCGCTGACACTCATCGAGATCGCCGAATGACTGAATGCTAAGCTGCCCCCCTTGAATCTCTGTAACTGATGCATAGAAGACGTTCCTAACTTACATTTGAAGTCTGTTATAGGAAAGGACTGTGCATTTAGTAAATTTACTCGGAAATATCGCCATTTTAAATAGTTTAATGTTAACCAATCAATAGGTTTCATTATTGGATTGGTGCGTAGAAATATTTCCGAACGATTGGGGAATACAATAACAAAATGTTTGGAGAAACGACTAAGATATTAACGCGTCGCAATAGATGTTTTTTCTTAAATAATAACCCAGTATAGAAAACAAAGACGTAGTCCTACGTCAAAACATCTATATCGTGAAATTCGTTTGTTTTTTTACGGGTTCCATTGTTTTGAGACCAGAGAGTTCCCTAGTTTTTATTTTTAATTTTCTTGTATGCTAACAGGGTGCGGCAGAAAATAATGTGAAAATTTGTTCTATTTCCATCAAATCTCATTTTCAACTAATTCAAGCAATTATATCAACATTTTCGAGTACAGTTATGTTTATAAAGTTTTTTCAAACAAATTCATTCAATGCGTCTTCCATTTTTATTAATAACATCCTCGAGCCGACGCCGCAAGCCAGAGCATGCCTTTCGGACGTAGTCCTCCGACATTGACTGCCATGTGCGTGTTTTGGTTAACTTCAGGGTTTTCATACTAGGGTGTGATGTTTTGCAGGCTCATGCTTCAACATATGCCCAAATCGAACAATCCAACGGATTAGGGGGTCACAAATCCATCGGCCAAAACTTCATGTTATCGTTCAACCATTGTTGGGTTCGATTGGACGTGTGACACGGCGCTCCATCCTGCTGTTGGACTACGTTTTGGTCCTCGGAGAAGTTGGCCTTCACCCAGGGAAGCACTTGGTCCTTTAAAATAACGATGTACACTTCGGTATTGATTTTAATTCCAGCATCGATGGAAACAGGCGGCATTTTCAAACCGTTGGACGCCACCAAGCCAAACATCATGACAGCAGCCGGATGTTTGATTTGAAATTTGAATTTCACTTTTTCCAGAACGTTCTGCATTTTCTGCGGTGAAATGAACCGGTCCGTGCGGCTGTTGGCCAACAAGGAAAGCAATCTCTTGGAACGAGTCACTCGTAGTTCCTTGGCCCAGTCCGTAATCAAGTGGCGTTTCACTCTGGCTCTGGAAGATGCATGAAGGTCTTCTTTGATGATTCTCCGCATGGATTTCGAAATATTGGTTTCGAAATAGGGATATTTCGAAATATTGGCTTTCTTTGCAAGTTTTCTTATGGTACTTTCGCTGCTTAGGACCATTCTGCAGGGACTTTTTTATGCGGTAAACTGTTTGCCAAATGGCACCCTACCACCTTGGCAATCTCTTTCGGCTTCTTCTGGGCGAGCAACAAACTGGTGATCACTTCTTTCGCGAACATTTTGACGAATTTGCAATAAAACAAATAGAATATTTGTATGCAGCACTTGAAAGTAAACATAAATAAATACACTTTCGACAGAAATCAGTCACTAGCTACACGAATTAACCCAATACTCGAGTTTGAACATTTTCGCATTATTTTCTGCCGCACCCTTTAGACGTTTCTTCATTTTAAATTAAAAAATTGCCCATGGAACCGGGCTTTCTTTCGATGCTCTAATAGTTGATGTTGTAGTTGCTAGAACGGGCGTATCTGGCGTCCACAAAGTGCCGCAAGATGTCCGTTTTCGACGCGGCGGGGTGCCGTCCTTTGAACGCGCACATTCTGAACGGAGTTGCTTCACTGTTTTTGCTATCACGGTTAGAGTTGGAGATATAGAGTTGTCAAATTTTGTCTACTTAATCATGGGTTGCTATGATTGAGGCTGCATGGGTAGTTTTGTCAATGCGGGTGAAGGTAAACCCATAAAAAATCTGCAATATTTGTCCATTTCTTTAATGCAAACGTTACAACAAAATAAACCGTTCACATCTCTTTAATATTCACTATGGCTTGAATTGTATTTTTATTTATCATGATATATATTATGAAAATTAAGTAAACAGAACGTCAAAAACGAGCCAGTCCAGGGTCACATAATGTTCTTTATGTCTTCAATTACGAACGCTGCTTTTAATTATCTGACATACATATGCAATTACCACTTAATCCCGAAATCGACCCCGCAATCACATGAGCAAATATTAGACTACATTGCTTACTCAACCATTCCAGGCGAAGATGTTTGTTTTCATCATCTCCTCGCGAAAGCGGCTCTTATGCCTCATAAAATTGCACCTTCCTTTTATCGTTAATTATCTTCTTCCGAACACCCCCCCCCCCCTCGAATCGCACCTCGAACCCACAGTGAAACAAGCAGCGCACAAACATTATCTCGCTTCATGCGTTTTCGAAGGCAGCAGTATTTGCATTTTCCGATTTTTTTTTCTCCATCACGTCGCGAGGATGCACTTCCGGGGAGAATGCTCGCATGCTCATGTATGTATACAGAGGACACTTACAAAACCCCCTTCTCTCTGCATGGGAAAACGGAAAAATGCCGACATTCGTATCGCATCAATCGATGGCAGGTTGGCTGAGGGGAGGAAAACAGACAGACAGACAGAAAGCAACCCCCATCCGAGTAGCATCAGCAGCAGTAGGCCATGCTGGAGGAAGCGATCCTGCATGCTCTGATGATGCTGAATGGTGAGAGCCGGGTTGACCGATGAGAAAGACTCTCCGAAACTTGGTTGAAGCTTGGGTGTGTTTGTGTGGAGGAAAAAGTCGTGGGAAAATTGTGATGGTTTTGGAATTGCGTCGACGTGGGGAATGTGTGTTGGAAAATAACGGGAGATAGAGTTTTGTGTCCAATTAGGGCTCTGATCGGAACCAGGAAGTTGTTTTTAAGTGAGCTTGTTAGGCTTCAGAATTCAACGTAGGAAGAGGGATGGGGCTGGATTTGACGGAGAAGTGGAGGTTGAAGAATTTTTGTCGTCGAACTGATGAATATTGAATGCTTTTGTTGTGCATGGTTATGGTGAGCAGGAAGTTTTGTGTTGGAGGTGGGTTGGAATTTGCATTTCTGGGTGCTTGTATTCGACCGGAGTTTTTCCTGTGCCGAGAGGGAGAGAGAATGACGAGCTCAGAGCATAGCAAGGACAATCAGCTGAAGATTTGGTTGTGGCGGTGGTGGTGAAACTAGGCAAGTTCCACCAATACTAGCAGGTGGTGGGAGTTACGGCTCACGTGAGTGCAGTACTAGATTATAGAGGGAGCTAACTGCCGACGCTCTCGGGGAAAGTTCGGCAACTCCATCGTAATACTTGGGGAGCAGTGTGTTTGCCAGCGGAACCGACCAACAACGTCAGATAGTCGTGGCGCTCGAGCCGTGCGAGTCGTGTTTCATGCTGGGTAGCGTTGTTACGTTGTTTCGTATTTTCCGGAAGTTGATTTCTGGTGGAAATTGGATCGCGAGCAATTTTTTTCGTGTGTCCTGTACGGAATGAGTGGAGTGAGTGTTGACTCATAACAAAAGGAATTTTGTTTAGCTGGGAGTGCGATACCATTAGTGACTACGGTGATGGTCAGATGTTGAGCTCCGTCGGATTAGCTGGAGTTTTGGAAAACTGTGTTCATGCTTTGTGGAGTGCATTTTCCGAAGATAAGTATATGGTAAACACCATGAGCCTCAAGGAAGTAAAGAAAATTCCCTATCCTCAAGTTGGAAGGGTGTGTTTAGAATGAAGAATATGCCACAGCCAAGTGGGAAGATAGCGTAGATGAAAGCAGCCTTGTGAGATTTATTTTTTTTGAATTGGAAGGTGAAGAAGGTGCTCGACATTCTCGTGGAAAGATTGACGAAAAGGAGCATGTAAAAGAGGTGGAAATTATTTTAGCAGAGTGCTTTTCATCAATCATAATGTGCTTGCTTGGAGTGTTGACTTCGGTGGGGCTGAAGTGTGACGGGAACCTATTGGGGTAGGTTTTAAGTGGAATATGAATCGCTGACTTCGGAACAACGGTGGAAAAGCGGAAAGTTAGAGACTAAAAAGGATATTCTTCTGCTTGCTTATCTTTTGAGGGCCTTTGACTCCCGTGTTGTTTGATGTGCGATAGGGGAGTGGTAAAAAAGAAACAAAACCAAGTGGTGGCCCTAAGATGACAAAATTTAAAGTTGATTAAAAGCAAACACTTGCTAGGCGGATGGAGTTTATCAAGTGATTCATAGTCGTTGATTAATTGTCATGGTGATGTTCTCATGTTCCGCACGATAAAAATAATTAGAAGGTGAAACGTGTCTCTTGGTAGTTATAAATTTCTTTGACGACTTGAAGAGTGAGTGATACGGGTCTGTCTATGTGTCCATCGAGCATAAGAAAAAAAAAACAGAAAAAGCAGCAGTGATGGTAGCATCTAGACTAGTGGTGGATAACACGTCCTGAATAATTAACTAGGGTGAGTCGCGCACGTGGATGCTGCAACATCAAGCCATCAGTTGTCGTCGTTGTCGTCGCTGTCGGCGAGTTTCAAATTAATCATAAAATTATTGGTCCTCTGTGGGTCGTTTTTGACCCTGAACGCCAGATCCGTACTACTGCATCACCCGGATAAATCCAACCGAGCGAATCCAGATAAAATATTCCAAAACCGTACAAACAAACATTATTCAACGTCTGGAAACCGTAAAAAAAGCTTCTGTTTTGCACCGAGAATATATATGTGAATCAAATATTTGCCTCTCATCCAGAACAGTGTAGTCGTAAAAAAAAACGAACGACCCACACTCAGTGATCTATTTCAATTGATGCTCACTCGGCGTGAAAAATTAGAATTTGAAATTTGCGAGTGTTTTGTGCTGTCCCCTGTGCTCTGTGCCCTGTGTGTATTCGCCTCATAAATCTAGTGATTTGAAAGGTTCCTGCTCGAAAAATAAAACAGCCGACCACAACCACCCCCTCAAAGGCTGATTTTGTTGTTTATGTGGGAATTTTGGCCATCGTTCGAATCCTCGTCATCGCGCCCAGTGTGAGTGAAGTGGGGGAAAAATTCAATAAATTCAAAATCGTTGTTGCTACACACCCAACTCGTGGAATACTACCATCAATCAATATATATATATCCAAATTGGAAGCTTTCACGCGTCTCTCGCAAAACGAAAGAAGGCGGCACCAGGCGAGAAAAGTCAAAGGTATGCTAATAGATTTAATTATCATTAATTCATGGTAATGCTATTCCGGTGGATTTCGCGGGCTTCCCGTGGGAGACTCATTTGCGTATTCATGATCCTGTTGTTGAATCGTTCCGTAAAAGCTCGCTGTGTGGTGGGAATGAACCGAAAGTAAATAAGACATTATGGGATCGAAAAAGAAAAAAAAATTGCTGTTTATTGTCACCAACGTCAACGTGATGTGTGCTCCCGGCTAGTGCTTTGGGGGTTATTGGGTGGCTTATGATTACTGGTGTGGTTTTGGGTGCGACCTGTATTCGGTTCTGAGGAATGGAACATAATTTATTTTTACTACTATTCACGTGGTGGGGTTTGTTGGTAATAGTCGTAAATGCTAAGCTCCAAGCTGTTATAAGCTGAATGAGTGCCACGGTCGGTGGAGTTTATTCTGTGAACTTGGGGAATTGATTTCGATTGCAAACATATATTGATTAGGTCCTCAGAGTCATGGTGAAACAACTGGAAACATAAGCAGCTTAGAATAATCACACTACATTAAGTGGAATTATGGACTTGATTATCTTTTTCGTTGGAGCATGAGCTTGTTGAGTTCATGTCGTAGGACAAATTATGGTCACTGATACAAGAGCCAATTTTGCTGATTTTAAAATAGCCTTCTATAGTGGCCTGAACTCAGACATAAGGAGGATATTCATGTACTTGGCTGAACTTCGAGTCAAAGCATTTGACTACAGAACGGATGGCGAACTACTAATGAGTCATCTTTTCTTGAGAGTGACATTTGGGTTGCTTTCATTTTAAGGGTGATCAGATAATTAATGTTTGAACAGATAGAGATAGATGGTTAGAGTCTGCAAATTAGTGGAACAACTCTAATCATGCCGTTACAATGAGTACGCCATTCGACAACTGTTACCAACGGTATCCCATAAAAAATCAATCTCCCTTCTTTGTATTTTCTATTTTTCGTGGTTGCTCCTCCATTATTGCCAGACCAGATGTAATTACACAGAGAATCAACAGATGATGCCTCGAACCAACTAATCTAATCTTAACTCTTACTAACGCAGCCACTTCTAGAAAGCATCCTGGAGAATGACGACTTCTTAAAAACATAATTTTTCTTGTCACCGGCCAGGCCAACTGCGTAGCATCCCGAGCAGGATCGAATAACTTGATAACTGGCCTTGGTAATTAAGAGCTCGGATTAAGAGGTAAAATACCTGACGATAATACCATAAAATTGTCCCTACAATGTTATGGGAATACCAAATTAAGGTAACACTATATCAAAATAGTATACCCGTAACGCTGGTAGATCACCTTTTCGTGGTGCGTTACGGGGTATCAGATCTACCACCGAACCCTAGCCCTAATTAATTCAAACTAGGGAACAGATTTGTTTTTGTAGTCAAAGGAACGTATAATAGTCCTTATTACATTTTATGTCTTATGAAAAGCGACAATACTTGGATTCGTCCAACGAGGATGAGCTTGGAATAAGGAAAACATGGTTGGTCTTCATTTATGTGAATTCTCATTTTCTATTTGATGTTCTATAGTTTGCAGTGGTTATGACTAGGGTTATGATGCATGGTCAGTATCGGAGTTATTGCTTGTTTTGTTGCAATGAATCCGGTTTTGACTGATAAAGGGGCGCGCCTTTTAAGAGTGCTATCGCTCACAAAGGGTTTAAACAGCGGAAACATTCAATTAAACCTGATTCATTGCCAACAAACAAACAATGACAATTGTAACAACACCGCATACGTCATCATTTCTCAATAGTGATGAAGTAACTCGACATGCACTAAACAAAGGATACGGGATATACTACAATAGATCAAATTACTGGTCGCAGTGGTTTATGTCCCGAACAGAGAAAAAAATATCAAAATAGTACCTCTCAGGTATTTCCAGGTATTCAAAATAACAAATTTTGTTATTCAAGAAATATTTTGGTAGCAATTCTAAAGTATTTTGTTTAGATATTTTACCTCTTAATCTGAGTTCTTTTATACCAAGGCCAGTTATCAAGATCACAATTAGGTATTCATATGTTATTGGCTCCTGCTCGGGATGTGCAGCAGAGAGGATTCCAAGAAATACAGCGATTCCAGAAAGAGTGTCTTAAATCGCTCTACTACTTCGAATCAAGTGAAGCAAGCAGTCGTTGACCTCTCGTATCAAATGCTCACCCCCGTTATATTTTTCCCTAAGGGCAAATTGTCATCCTGTCCTCAATAAATGTTGATCATTGAGCTAGTTTTCAAAGGGTAGTATGTGGAGATTTTTTTGACGTAGGACTACGTCTTTGATTTTAATACAGGGGTTCATGTTGCGACAAAAATTTGGAGTGTCACGAAATATGCTTAGGTTTTGAACGTTAATAACTAAGTCATTCCTCGATTGATTTCCAAAATTTTAGCCTCAATCGATTGGAACATTTTCTACGCTTCGATTCCAATATATGAATTTATTGCTTTTCAACATTCTACTATTGAAATTAACGCAAATACAAGGTGATGTCTTATAATACCGATTTTTCAGAGTAAATTTACCAAATGCACAGTTCTTTCCTAGCGCTGACTTAATATTTAAGTAACGAACGTCTCCCAACCAGCCACGAAGGTTATAAAAGAAGTACACCTTGACATTTTGCTTTCTCGCGATTGCGTGTTCGGTTCGCGATCTATCGCCTGCGCTTGCTCATCTACTGGTGGTGGCAAAGCAGAAAAAAGTGTTTCAAAGTTTGGAGAAAATTCCCGCTCGACCTATTGCCGTGGCAATGGGTCGTAAAAATCGACCAACGGCGACATCCGCTCTCGAAACATTACCGCAACCGGGCAGCTCCAAGCGACTGCGCCACGATGACGCCGATCCAGTGGATCGTAACGCTCGTCTCCTAGCGAGCAACCAATTCGCAGTGCTTCCAGTCCAGGAGGTGCCGAAGAAGGTGAAGGTTCCCCCGCTCTTCACCACATCAAAGGACATTGCTGCACTCAGAACCGAGCTTGCAGCTATCCAAATTCATCCGCTGTACAAGCTGTGCAGTAATGGCACGAAAATAATGTGCTCGACGGAGGCTGAGTACCGTGCTGTCGGCGCTCACCTAGTCGCAAAGAAACACGAGTTCTACACTCACGATGCGCCCGGAAGCAAGCCAATGAAGGTGATTCTGCGTGGCCTTCCAGAACTCACAGCGGAGTCAATTTTTACAGAGCTACAAGCGGCGGCACTAAAGCCTCAGAAGGTGTTCCCCATCAGGCGCCAACAACACGGTAACTACCGGGACCAACTCTATCTGGTGCGCCTTGTGAAGGGATCCGTCACGATGGCGGAACTGTTGAAAACACGGGCCCTTTTCGACGTCATCGTCGAGTGGGACCGATATCGTCCGAAACAGCGCGACGTGACGCAATGTGGCAACTGCCTTACGTTCAGCCATGGAACTCGTAACTGCCACATGAAACCGCGATGTGGCAAATGTGCTGGAGCCCACAGCACCAACGATTGTGCCCCGATGGAAGAAGGTGCCCTACCGAAGTGCGCAAATTGTGGCGCAAACCATGAAAGCAGCAATCGAACCTGCCCAAAACGTGCTGAATTCTTGGCGATCCGCAAGAAGTCATCCACCAAATCCCGGCCTGCTCAACGCCGTCCTCCACCTCCGAAGAACGAGGATAACTTCCCGTCACTTCGGTATCAGGTGCCAAACCTACCTTACTTACCTTACCAATCAGTCTAAGGCCTGTGTGTCCCTTGCTGTACATAGAAGTCGTCTCCATTGCACTCGGTCCATGGCCAGCTGTCGCCAGCCGCGCAGTCTGCGAAGTGTCCGCAAATCATCCTCCACCTGGTCGATCCACCTTGCGCGCTGCGCACCTCTTCGTCGTGTTCCAGTCGGATTATTGACGAGAACCATTTTTGCCGGGTTGTCAAGAATGTCGGATAACAACCCGGCCAAACCTACCACCGATCCCATTAAATCAGCGCCAAGCAAACCGCCCGTCAACTTCCGTGCATAATCGTTTCGCAGCAGCTGCCGCCGCCCCCAACCCGACTCCTCCTCCAGGTTGGGGCAATCCAAGTTGCAGTACTTCAACGCAACCACCCGTCGATGGACAGCTCTACGACTCGGAGCAAATGGTGGAGTTCGTGCAAGAGCCGAGATAAAAATGCTCGACGATCGCTTTAGTGAATCTAGTGAATCGGTACAGGGCACGCTGCCTGACATCGGATCACCAGATCATCCGGAATCTGGTTCCCCACCCCTAGGATTTTCAAATTGTAGTTTTAGTTGTAGATTAGGTAGGTTATCAAATTTTAAAACTAACAATGCCCCAAGGGCTGAACTAAAAATTTAATGTAAAACACATAGCACACTAAACACACCAAACACAGAAAATCAAAAATTAAACAAAGCTGAAGAGCCCAATGGCTGAAACACTTAAAATGTTAAAATTAGTATGTAAGACAAATAAATTGGAAATATAAAACATGTTAAGCTAAAAGATATTTTGCTTTAGTATTTCGGCAGTCGTGAAGCTGTGCAGTGTCGTAGACACGCAGACGGTGGCAGCAAGCACATTGGAGGGTGCACTGGCGAGCAGTCGTTGCTCGGAGAGGCGTTGCGTTGGTGCAGTTGGCTGTTGGTACCGGCTGTTGGTTGGCTGCTGTAACCTACGAACTGGCGGGAAAAGGCCGCCCGTGGCAACGAGGCAAGAATCATCCCACGTCACCTGCAGATGGCCACCAACAACGACGAGGAGCTGAACCAGGAAGACCTAAAAGAAAGTCCAAGCTCAATCGCGAACCATGCTCTCTCCGGTTTATTAAATCCGTCCTTTTCAGGACGACCTAATCCGTTTGCCAATGAAGAAGTTTGTTTGGAGGAATTTTTCTCTGGTGCTGAATAAATTTTAATTACCACGCCCCGGCTGAACATAGCATTCATTAAACGCCGCATCTCAGAGAAAATGAGCACCCAACGAACGAAATTCTAACATGGATTATGCAAGCCGAACTGCAATACGTCCGATCGACCATTCAGTAGAGTTTAATTTAGTTCCTAGTTGTGCATAGCGGATTAGTTGCTGGTGATGGCAAAGTACATAAAGCATATTTCTGTTAAAATCATCCGCTTAGCGTGCAGTAATCAAAACTAATTATTGTGGTGCATGAAATTCAGTTCCTCTCCTTTGGTGCAATTCGTATCACATTGTCTTCTTTGGTACCGCCTTCTTTTGTGCAATAGCATCTGACGCCATAACATACCAGCTCTTAGCAGAATTTTGATTCAGTCTTACGGCAGTCGTTGAGCTGTGCAGTGGTGGTAGGAGCCCAGTTGACGGCTGCAAGTACCATGGAGGGTGTACTGGCAAGCAGTCGTTGCTAGGACAGGAACCAGGAAGACCTAAAAGAAAGTGCAAGCTCAATCGCGAACCATGCTTCTCTCCCGTTAATTAAATCCGTCCTTTTCAGGATGACCAAATTTGTATGCCAATGAAAGAGTTTGTTTGGTGGATTTTTTCTCTTGTGCTGTTTGAAATTTCAGTTACCACGTCCCGGCTTTAGAGGATTGCTATCAATGCCGCGTGCCGGAGTAAATGACAAAGCGCGTTGAACAACCAACGAACGAAATTCAAGAACGGATAATTCGAGCCGAACTGCAACATGTCAGACTGACCATGTGTACAGATCTATAGTATAGAGTGTAGGTTGAAATTGTTTTAGTTCCTAGTTGTGCATAGAGAATAAGTTGCTGGCGGTATATAATAAATAATCCATAAAATGATTCAGTATTGAACAAAACCAATAACTAAACAACTTGTTTGAAATTTCCTTTTTTGCAATCGCTGCCCGCTGTTTGCTGGCATGCGATGATTTCCCTATCACAGTCATAATTCTGTTATAACTAGTTGTCTATGCTGGTAACGTTCTCTTCATATTCCAATCAGTGCTTTAGAGTTCTTATGTTCTAGTGCCTTGGACAGAGTCTCTACCATTCGATAGGAATCAAATAATTTTGAGAAAGTGTTTACTACTGAATGTAGATTTCAAGACAGGCTAAAATAATTAAGGTTGTACTGCGAACGTTTAGTGTATGGGAATTAGAACAATCAAGCGATCTAGATTGCACATTGCTTCGTAGTCCTACGTCAACTTTGCGTACAACCCCATTGAGCTGTCCCTTCTAGTTTTTTACTATCCTATAGGTTTGGGCGAAAGGGTCTTAGATTGTTACGAAAGTCACAAAATTCCTTCACTGTAGACATTTTTTAAAGTTCCTAATTCTTGAGAAAATTGCATTATAGTTTGGGAAAAAAATTGTTCTACTGTTCTGTTATGAATTTTTGAAATTAATGATGTTCGGGAAAATCGGAAAACTTCAACTGGCGTCTGACAGTAAAACTAGCAAACCTGATTTTTTAAATATTGTTTTTTGTTCATGTATCCATGAACCCTACGTGTGGACAAAGTCTCGTAACAATCTGAGACCCTTCGACCCAAACTTGTACGATAATAAAAAAAAAATCTCCATGTACCCTTTGATCAAAAAGTTCCCGGGATTTATTTAGAAAATTAAAAATAGAAGAATAAACCTAAAAATCGATATTGTCCTCTTCAAGGCACTCCCCATCTAGTGCAACTGATGCCCACGTTTGATCCAATCATCGAAACATATTATATTCGGTTTGTGGTATGGGCATCAGAGCCATTTTCGATATTTCTATGATCTCATCTCGGGTACTGAAATGCGTTCTGCGGAACTGTTTCTTGTGTTAAACGAATAGGAAAAAGTCACATAGAGCCAAAATCAGGTAAATTTGGTTGTTGAGTGGTATTCAGTCTCGGAAATCATGTCTTTTGTGTTGTCAACGCGGTCCCCTTTTTGCACGAAATTCAGAATCCTAGAGAGTTTTAGCTGTTAAGTGGAATACCTGTAACTAGAAATGAGATGAAACATTAATCGGAAGGATTGATTTCACATGTCATGAATGAATACATGGTGCGGAAAAATGACAGAAATTATACCACCTTAAATTATGTTGAGTAAATATTTTTTTATGTTCGAGTCCTTTTGATGGGTCTTCTAGTTCTTTTGATGGGTTCAAATCTTTTGGCATAAAATTGACTCCGTTAGCTCGGTACGACTCCATCACGATTCGGCAGGTTGCTAGATCAGGCCAAAACAGAGATGATCCATCGTGCTTCCCTATGAGAAGCTATACCAAGAGACGCTTCTTAAGGCATTCTTCCGTGTAAATTGCACCGTAGATTGTTCCGGAAGTGGTGAAGGGAGTGCTTATTTTACCACGTCTGAAATGAAACGTCTTGGCAACAAAATATTCTAGCCCAGGAAGTAGACGGAAGTCGGCCTTGACGTAAGTTTTGTCATGATGCAATACGATTTGGTGATTATATTAGTGTATAGTTTCACGGTGCGCTTTTCCGCAGTGATGTTTTGCGTTCCATTCCGGTTTCGGGCTTTTTGGACCTTGTAAACATATAACCCAGCAAGTTTCGTCGTTTTCTGCACAAAACCGACGGACACCTTGAACTTTTTAGTGACATCTCGAATCGACATGTTTAGGCGGTTCTTGAACTGTTGCACCACTTTCCTGGCCATTTTAATGTTCATTAGACCACTTGTACCATCACACCCTTCCTTCCTTCGGGCACTCAGACGCTCCTTGTTATTACACGAGACTCAGTTGTATTTGCAATTCCAAGTGTTCCAGAGATCCATCGGTAGGGCGCCCCTGAATTTTTATTGTAAGAGCACAACATTTTCTCACGGTCAATTGCTTGTCTCGAAGACATGACTGAAACTACTGTATGAATAACTATGAAACTTGACAGATGTTAACAATACACGTTGACTAAGATTTGTTGAAATTTTCAAGTTTTTACATATACACTGAAAAGGATCTTGTAGTAAAAACTGCCATGTTACCCGACTATGCCTATTTTCAACATTACCATGAAATTCCAGTCAAATTTACTACGTTTATGGTGTAGCCCTCAACATTAGTGGTATATGAGAGAACTTATAAAAATATCAACCCCACCATGGTTGACTTCAATCGCAGGCATGGTTATATCAAACGAATTTATAGCCAGGTGAAAATTGTTGGAGTTTGCGCTTAATTCAACCCTCGAAATAAAAGTTTCTACAGCGGATTTCGTTTGCGTGTACGGTTCAAAAGGTACAGAAGATTTTTGGTGTGTCAGTTCTATCCTCGGGGTGCGACACATTTAAATCCAGATTCAAGATGTATGATGTATGATGTATGATATGTACTACCACCCATTGTAGCACGGAAACTAAGTCCGACAGCAGTGAGCTCTCCTCGCTGTTAGACTTGATCAAGCTTTAATAACCACTGATTATCCTAATCATGCCATTGTATGAAGGGCCAAAAAGGAGTTGGGTAGATCGATAGGCAACATCACTTATACGTATCCACAGGGATATAAAGAATCTCCTTCCAACAACAAGATTGGACAATTGGTCACAAGAGCAAGCAATCTAACATGAGGATGCCCCAATGGGCGGGGAGAAGAACCTGCCCTCTTATCACAAACTGTTAGTAACGGGGAGTTGGCATTTCCACTCTCCCCATCCAGAGTGCTTCAATCGAGGTGCCCTGATGGTCCCTCCCATTCCCATGAAATATTATATATAGTGTATGTATTTATGTAAATGAAAATACTATAATAACTCGGTATCTATTATTTATGATCTCCCTTTGGTGGATCCTGAAATGCAAGAAATGTTGTAAAGTGTTAAAGTGTAGAGTTCTGTGGTTTCACGCTTATGCAAGTTTTTGTTTGTTTTCAGCAATAGCAGCAATTTCCCAAAATCTTGATTTGAGGTATCCTAAAAAAGTTTGTTAAATTATACAAAAATAACATATATACATTTTAATTTACTGTTGCCATGGTCACTATTTGCTGCTTGATGTTGATTTTATAACAGCAATACGCTTTTATTTTTGCTGGCTATATAATTATTGCTCCTGTGTAAGGGAGTTAAAGACAAATGGAAAAAACAACAAACAACAACAACAAAAAACAACTAGAAATTTTTAAATCATCTAAGATGTAAAATCAATAAAACAATTTCATCAAATATAATGATATTGTGAGTTATGATACAGATACATCAGACACTATCCGAATGGCAAACAGCTCAGATTTGGAAAAAGGTCCATTTGCAAACAAATTTAAAAATACATTAGGTAATAAGCGCAAAAGCCTACCATAGATTTCGTCGCAGCTTCTTTTGTTCAACTAGATACTTCTAGATCATAATGATAATTGGACATATAAGACATAATAATTTAAATTATATATAACCTATTAGGAGAAATTGTTTTAAAAAAAAATGTTAAAATATAAATCCCAAAAACACCAGTAATGATAAAAATGATAATGATGGTGATAAAGAAGATTGATAATGGTTATGAATAAACAATGTCCTTTATGATAAGATATAGTCGAGGGGTATTATAATATGAACTGAAAATTACATCTGTGCCGACTGCTGTTTTGTTGCAATTGTAGACAAACTTCCGCATCCATTATGAACCAGAAAATTTAGACAATGTATGACTGCGATGAGAAAAAAAAATTAATATTAAATGTTAAATTATTTTTTAATACCTGATGACCTGGTAGACCTGAAAGATATGATAATGGAAAATTATGACATGATTTACCGGTCGCACCCCCTCACTTCGCTATTGTCAGATTGACAACATTGCCCAGGCTACGCCAACCAGCGTCTCCATGTTTCAGCTGGCAGTCTTTTGTGATCATATGACTCGTGGAGGCGTGAGGTAGGAACTTGTGAGGACCAGAGGTCGGTCGCACCCTCCTGCCAAGTTGTCAACTCACCATTTGTAGCCCCATTTAAATCCAGATTCAAGATGATCGAAAAATTCCACGTTAGCGAATCAATCTTTAAAAAATCTAGTTTCAGCTTGTGAATCTTAATCCATCAACTTGCATCGTGCTGCATCTTTTTGCAGTAAATCTTTGAAATGTTCATCAAAATCTTTAAAATCTTCTTTCTATCTACTAAGCGTGCGCACATCGCACAAAAGCAAAACAAAAAAAAATCCTGCATCTGAGATAGTGTCGCGCCCCCTGGTTCTATCGAATACTTACTTTAATTTTTGAACGTTGCAGTTTTACCTTGAGATTTTTTAAAATCATCTTCCAAATATATTTTCACTTGTGGTGTAGGAGGCTTCATGGAACAACCTGACCCTCCGGGTGGACTTCAAAATGATCCAGAACTTTTTAAAAGGGAACTGATTTTGAAATCAGTCTTAGATCTAGTTGGTTTTTACTTGAGTTTTTACTTTAACCAGAACATTTAACCAGCTGGGTCGCTCAGTGGTAACCTATTCTGCCAACTGAGCAGAAGGTTGGGAGTTCAATTCTAGACCCATTTCTTTCCTTGCCATTTTTTGCTTTGCCTCTTTGTATCCCCACTAGATTTTAAACGTCAAGCAGTACACTGCACTTTCATTGATCACCTCACTTTCAACAGTGAATCCATGATCTAAAAATAACCCCAACTCACTAAAGCCTGTCCACGTTTATTTTCGGACACTTTTCTTTCAGTGTAGAATTTGAATTATTTCGCGGACCGCTGAAACGTTACATTATATGAAACTCTTCAATTTATTTTGTGGTACAACATGCTTACATTCATGTTACATTCAGTAAAGTGGTGTCGAATCAAGTGGAAGTGCGTAAACGCATTTTGTACGAACGGAAGCAAAGTCCGAATTTATCGGTACGCGATCTTGCCAAGAAACTTAAACTACCAAAAAATACCGTGTTTTGTGTTTGCAAATCATTTGACCGGCGCTTGACTTTGGATTGGGAGGTTGGAAGTAGAACACGAAAAGTATGCGCCCGACAAATGAACAAGAATGTGGTAGTCATTATTGAGAGAAATCCCAATCTTTTCGTATGAAATGTGGCTCGCAAAGTACGGATCCTTATGGCGGGTGTGCCAAAAAAAGTTTAAGAATTTTACAGAAAGAAGGATTAACATCTGTAATCAACTGTTTATAAGTAGACTTCTTCTTTAGCATTTCAAGCTTATTGCTTTTACAATAAGCTTATTGCTTGCTCTAAACTTAGTGTTCTAGATGCACTTCCACAGTTATTAACTGAGAGCTTTCGATGCCAGGTATCATTTTTGCATAAGTATGATTGTGTGGCAATTACAATCATACGCTATACCCAGGGAGTCGAGAAATTTTCCTTAACGAAAAATTCCTAGACCAGACCGAGAATCAAACCCAGCCACTTCCAGCATGGTGTTGCTTTGTAGCTGCGCCTTTACTGACTGAGCTTAGGGAGGAGCCAGGTTTCTATGTAGATATAACTCTTATATTGTGACATAAACATAAACAACAAACCTTCCGGATTATTCGGAACAGCCGTTAAAGTGGTGAATTGATGAGGCTACCCGAGCAGGAGACAACATCATATGAATACCTAATTTTGGTCTTGATAACTGGTCTTGGTATTAAAGAGCTCAGATCAAGAGGTAAAATACCTGAGGATAATACCATAAAATTGTTCCCACCATGTTATGCGAATAGCAAATTGAGGTAAGACAATACCAAAATAGTACCTCTCAGGTATTCTCAGGTATCCGAAATAACAAGTTTTGTTATTCGAGAGATATTTTGCTTGCAATTCTTAGGTATTTTGTTTATGTATTTTACCTCTTAATCTGAGCTGTTTAATACCAAAGCCAGGTATCAAGATCAAAATTAGGTATTCATCCCAAGTAACAATCATACTTCCTTTTAGCCGCCTTTGTTCAAATTTATGAGTGTTTTATTATTGCAATAGACATGCTAATTTGTTTAAAAGCAGTTTTCTATGATGCGAAAGATGTGTCGTTAATAATTTTACTCTAGGCTGTTTTTATAACCTTTTCTAGAAAGAATGTGAAGTCGAAAACAGTCAAGCTTTAAAAAATATTTGAAGAGGAACTCTATCCTTTCATAAAACCGTTCAGTTATTCAATAATAAAGCTCCTTCATACTTGTTTAACAGAGCTATGATAAAATATTGCATAAGCACGCTTTATCATTATAAAAACCATCACTAAGCCATTTGGACTCGGACGAGAGCATAAAGCATTTATTGTAGCATTTTGCACTACATAAAGTTATGATAAACTATGCTCTACCAATGTTGTCATAATAAAATTAAACAAAGATGGATTCGCATAGCAACAAACTAAGACAAGTGAAAAAATGCACGATCAAGTGAAATAATAAACAAAATATATTGAACATTCTGTATAGTAATTTGCCAATTATCCACCAATCAAGGTCGTTTAAAAAACTACAACATCAGTCAGTCTCCCATCCAGATGAAATAATATGATATGAGGAAATAATATAATATATATGATGTTGTGTCCTGCTCGGGTTGTGATCTGAAAATTGACCTCTACGGCCACTGGATGGCATTTTGAATTGTCCAAAACTACCGCTACAGGTAATTGGTTTTTAAATAATTCTTTGATGTAGAAGGAGATGTTCGCTCATCACCATGAGGCACCAAGAGTGAACAACAATGTTTTGGGCTAGAATGAAAGATATGAAGAGAAAGTTTTGATAGTTCCGCTAGTGTGCGGCAGGCTTGGAAATTTTAACAGATGATTTTAGGAAAATTGAGCGAAAAGGGCATGTGTACAGTGGTACTCGAATCTCCTTCTACATCATAATCGTTACTCCTCGCACGGAGAGTATATAACATAACAATTAATGTATGTAAAACCATAAATGGTGGTTACCATTAATTATACTGGTGGGGATCAGTATCGCATCGCTTCACGGTGTTTCTCTCCGAGGTCTCTACGTTGGAGACGACGAGAAAAACTCCTCTCCCATGTGCGCATCAGTAAACAGAGTGCACACAATAGATCGCTAGAATAACTATACAAGCCACAATGGTACATGAGCGTCTTCCAACTGGACATTTTGGCGGACTTAGTCCGTGCTTCAACCTACCCCGCAGTGGGATGTTAGGCAAAAATGTTGTTGGTTCGAGTACCACTGTACACATGCCCTTTTCGCTCAATTTTCCTAAAACATCTGTTAAAATTTCCAAGCCTGCCGCACACTAGCGGAACTATCAAAACTTTCTCTTCATATCTTTCATTCTAGCCAAAAACATTGTTGTTCACTCTTGGTGCCTCATGGTGATGAGCGAACATCTCCTTCTACATCATAATCGTTACTCCTCGCACGGAGAATATATAACATAACAATTAATGAATTCTTTGATGTCTGCAGATTTTTCGTATTTACTTCCAAAAGAACATTTGTATATATTTGTACTTCAAACTTCAAACTGACCCTTAACAGTAAATGTGTTCAATCTATGTAATCGTCGAAGTTTACACACTGTCTTGCGTGACATTTAAAATCAATCCTAATATCCGAATAGAATTTATGAGATAGTTAGACATATTCGTGACTTTTACTATCCAAACGATTAAACCACAGTACAATGCTCATTCAATACATCAAAGCAATGTTATCTTCTGATAAATAATCTAAACAGAACACGTTCTATTGTGTATTTCCCAGTAGTGGCTTCAAACAACCATTTCCATTGGCATCACCGAAAAGTGTTCCTCTGGATCCGGGTTCTTGGTTTCCCTGAATACCAAAACGTGTACAGCATAATATTAGAATGGTTGGGACCAAATTGAGCCCGTTACCTTCTGATATGCCAGAGCAGTGCGAGTACACATATATATATTTTTGAATAAAAAGATCCTCTTTTGCTCATGTTTGGTGGTGAATACTAGATAGAGGAAGAAAAAAAAACCAACCAACTATGATAATCTCCTAACACCCACGTTCAATGAGGAAGGTTATATGGCGACAAACCCCCTTTTTTGCATTTCGCATGTAGGCTCACACTCATGTGTGTTAAGGATTGTACACATCCCCGTCCCAAAGCGGGTAGTATTTGTGCTACACGACTAGATGAGGTAACTTTTGTTTTGATAAAATTAACCCAATTTGTGGGTGACCTTAAGGATTTGCAAACAAATTAATAATAAATCAAGAAAGGAAAATTTGTTTTGCAAAACTAAAAATGATGAGGAAGCCAATGCCATTCTTCCTATTGTTCCAAGAGATGTACATTTTTGTTTAAACTAACGATTATGATATTGCTCATGCTTCTGTTATAAAGGGTGTTCCGATCAAAATTTGGTCAAACAGTAATGTGTGAGAGTCGATCAAAGTTTGTATTAATAAGTCAAATTCTTTGTCTTTTTAAAGTTCAGTTAATACAGAATACAGGAGAAATATTCAGCTAAGCTTCCCAGGTCTTTCGTTTAACACCTCCCATAAGATTTTGTACAGTCTCCTTGTCCACTTTATTCGCCGCAGAAAGCGAGTTTGCCTTGAACTGTTTCTCGCTCACAACAGCTTTTTGAGTCTTCTTAAGGTTCCGCTTGACGATGGCCCAATATTGTTCGATTGGACGGAGCTCTGGTGTGCTGGGAGGGTTCTTGTCCTTGGGTACCACTTGAACGTTGTTGGCAGCATACCACTCCATGGCCTTTTTTCAGTAGTGGCAAGATGCCAAATCCGGCCAAAATAGAACGGAACAATTGTGTCGCATCAGGAAAGGCAGTAGACGTTTTTGTAGGCACTCGCTAAGATAAATTTCAGGTTGACGGTTCTGGTCGCAGAGAAAACTTTGCTCTTCAAGCCGCCGCAGATACCAGATAGCCTACCACACCAGATATTTCTTCTTTGACCGTTTAATGTGCTTGACAATATCTGCCACCTTTCCTCGTCCGGTTGCCGTATAAAATTCCTGTCCAGGAAGCTGTTTAGAGCCTGCATTTACGTAAGTTTCATCGTCCTGTACCAGGTGTACAAGTTTCGCGATCGTGCTTTGGCCGACGTGTTTTGTTTATCGTCGCGATTTGGGGTCACCACTTTTATGTAAGTCGACAGTCCAGCTCGTTTTCAGCTCCATCCGCGGTTGAAAGCGCCACTCCCACCTGCTTTGCGCATTCTCGGACGGAGAGATTCGGGCTCCGCTCGAAATAGCGGGCAACTCTTTTTGTCGTCGCTGTGGCCTCCGGCTTTCGATTTCTCCATGATCCAGCTTTCCTGATTGTCGATAAACGTTCACAGAACACTTTCAATAAGTTGGTAACAGTTGATTTAGCCAAATTCAACAATTTCGCCAACTTGGCATGAGAGTAGTTTGGATTTTCGCCATGAACGTGCAAAATTTTGATGCGTTGCTTCTATTCCCTCGACGACATTTGGATAACTGACTTGCTAATCACAAAATCAAAATGGAGGCATGATGCTTTACGCACATATCTTCAAAATAAGGGGTGCGCAAAATTATTTAATGCACGATGAAAGGAAATGCTTGAAGTTTAAGTCGACCATATTTCGATCGAAACACCCTCTAATATGCAGCAAATTAAAACCTTACAATTATGCATATAACATTGGTTGTAATCTTCCATACAACAGATATGATTCTAGCGATATCTGGCTAAAATTTACATGAAAGATCCCATTTATTTGTGCCAAAGATAGCGTTCTCTCTATGTGCATAAGATAACGCAGAAAATTGAATGTTTCTTTCAAAAATGTGTACGTAATGGCTTGTGAGATTTGCGTAATCTAGCTATTTGTGTTCGAGGACTACCCAAGTAACCAATAAGCAGTTCCAAAGCATCTTTATGGCAGCCTATCAAGCAATTAATTGGCCTTAAATGCTATATAAATGCCGCTGTTGGCCCAATACACGGTTGCTTTACTGTAATGCTATGATAATGCTTTGTTAATGCTATTTTGCATTCGAAATGCTTATTACAGGCTACAAGCATTTAAATAGCATTTGAAATGCAACTTTACAACAGATAGCATTCAAGATGCTGATAGAATGCTAATATAAAGCTTGTAGCATCTGAAATGCAGATATTGGGTTGTGCATATGCTGCTTATTGGTTACCTGGGTAGGCCAGTTGTCAAAAACCATAATCAACCTCTACCCCCCCCTCAAAAAAAAAAAATGAGTTTTCCAATTGAAAGAGAGTCCGTGATCATGAAGCGTTTTATGGTATAACCAAAGTGGCACACTACGGTCATTAATAGTTGTAGTAATTTGATAATGACCTAGCAAGTCACATTTATGTTAGCTCAACCGAATGGCAACAAGTGTGCTACTAGGGAAACGAAGCCATACAAGTGTGTGCAAGCGGTTGGCAGCACACAGATTCATCGTAACAAATTTTCTCTGTGTGTTTAGTGTGCGAGCGGCATTTGCTTCATTGCTGTATCGCTCTACGACAATAGAAGCAGCTTTAGGGCTTTTATTCCAATTGTTTCAACTTGTTAAAGTAGCTGAATGGTTATTATATAGAGTCATGACCCTGGCAGCCACGGTTCGCAGCTCAGATGTGAATCATGATCGTTGTTTTTTGTCGCATACACAACAACGCATACACAACAACTAGTACACTGCACAACCTCACGCACACATTGAATTTTTCAAAGCGAATTGATGTGTTGCTTTTCTGCCCACGATCAATGTTGCATTTTTTCTCCATGTTGCGATTAATTACGAACCAAAATCATGTTACACTGCATTACTATCTTGTTTTTCTATTTTGGGTGCGGAAACTTATCTCAAATAACATTGCAAAAGCAATCCAGCTTCAGAAAGTTTTATTAAAGTTTTATGAAAGTCACTAGAAATCAATTTGGTTTTATTATGGCACCATGAAGTACAAATAGGTATATATTTATGTCAGGATTAGAAGAACTTCACAACTTGCTTACAACGATCTTAGGACCTTGTGTTCTCACATTCCTTTTCTCCTATCAAAAGTTTTATTTCTGCTTTATGAACTCGTAATCCCGACCAGAAGGGTATAACATAAAAATAACAAAATTATAACAAACCTTGTCACGACTAACTGATTGTGATGTATATTTGTTAAAGATGTGTCCATCTGGATAATTGTATAACATACTCATAACAAATTATGATATGATGCCCCGCGAAGTACAATCTGCGTAAATAAACAAATTAATTATAACACAGGCAGATATGATTTTGCTACATCGTTACAAAACTGTTACAAAGTTTGTTTGGTTTATGTTATATCTATATCATAGTTTGCTATAATTTTATTACGTCTTGAGGACTTTTTGTTAAAATTTCTGTTATTTTAACAACATTCATGATCTAAATTCTAACAACCTCTGTTATAAAAACAGAGTAACTGAATAACAAAACTTGAAATAATTTTGTTATTTCCTCTTAGTCGGGATATGCTGTTTTAAAATGCCGTTTAAGGACTCATTCATATTATCTTATTATGCTCAGTTGAAAAAGCAGTTGCCTCCAGTTAACGCAGTAAACGGCAAATTGGCATTGAGGGAAGTCACCAAAAGACCAAATAGTTTTATAGTAGCCATTGGGAAGATAAATTGGCTTCTTGGCAAATTTGTGATTTTTTCAAATTGCCATATTGAAATTTAAGAAACAATTGAAGTGTGAAAAATAAATGCACCGAATTTTAAATGTAATGCAAATGAATTGAACAGTGGGGTCCAATTCTGCCAGTCATCTAGATAACCTTATTGAATTCCATCAGTTTTTAGGAAAATAATGATTAATTTATCAAATATATTTAATATTGTTTTGTCGTTGTAAACTTGCACAATTTCGGAGGCGCACTAGTTTCGGCACTTATCGTGAAAATTGTTTTTTTTTAAGGTTTACTGGCGGGACTCTGAATAGAGTAGAAACCTCTACGCCAGGCCTTTTCATGATATCGTTGCGTAAATCCTTTCGAATCATTTTGCCAACCGTACACGGAACATGTCGTCCAAGAAAACGCTGTTACAAATGATTCGGAAGGAGCCACGTTTGAGTTTTTTGAGTCCTTTCGTCTGTTACTTCAATTATCTGTTTGTTATTTTATTAGTCAGTTTTACGTTTATAATTTTCATACGGTTTTTGATAATTTCTCCAGTCTTTTGTAGTTCAGTCCGTGAGGAGTGTCATTTATGTGCTCTGAGAGTCTTCCGAAGCAGTTTTCTCGAACCAAACATAAGAAGTTATTGTATTGTTCATTGTGCATTAGAATGATATAACTTAACTTCTTTTGTCGTCCATAGAGACGCTATTGACACTGCCTCAAAAGGTATTACATTTTCAAGTTCACTTTCGCTTTGTCTGAGTCATGTTCATGTCTACTGTTTTGTATGGTGTCGTGACGTCTTTTTGTTTAGTCTTATTTAGTTCGTCAGTGTTAAGTTTATAAGTTCAATAAGATGTTTTACTTATCTTTGTTATTTCTTCATGATTTCTGCATTCTTTTGTAGTTTGTGATTTTTTTCTATCTTTTGTTTGTCTGTAGCCGCTTTGTGCCATTCTGTGATGTGAATTCCACTACTCTCAATGTCTTGCCATATGTATTTTTGCCATGAATATCTGGTTTTCATATTCTCGGGCTGTTTTCATCTCTTGTTTGCTCTGTTGAGTTAATACTTCGCCCATTGCCGGTGCACATTCTAAAAGCTGCTTTTTCTTTAAAACTAGAACGTACCTTATTTTAAATAAGCAAAATCGCTTCACGCTAAAAGATTTCGATAAAAGTATAGCATCTAGGGTTACCATTCCTATGTTCATCTAATTTCTGATTTCGTACTTTTTATTCATTGTTAATTTTAGTTATTTTTGTTTGTTGTTGAAAGAAAGCCACAAAATGAATGAATTGATTGATGCATCAAACCTACATATCTGATTAATATGAATAGTGGATCATGAGCTAATGAAACAGTTCCCTTATTTGGTAATGCTTTTCAAATGTGTGCTGATTTGTTTTGATTTGATTCGAAACTATTTCAGCTTTTTCAACTGATTCTATATGATCAAATGCAGCATTTCTACTTTTTGCAAATACTCTACTTGACTATTGATCACCATCTTAGAAATACAATGTTTATCGATAAGAAGTCCTAGAGGATTTTCAGAAGCACTTTTGGGCTGTATTTCTACTGATCTGGCAATACTAGTATGCTTCTTTCCAAAATGGTAAAGAACCAGACCTGGGACCTGGTAGTTGAAGTTAAACTACCTCAACGTTTTACCAGTGCCCAGGGGGCACTTATCGTGACAATATGCACCAAAAAAGTAAAGGCGCATATGATGTGCATCATTATACCCCATAAAAAACTCAATATATTTTGGATATTTTGCTATCAAACAAAATTTCTCGCAACACTAGAACTTTTTTCTTGGATATTATTTACTGTTAAATGAATCAGAAGAGCAGAGTATCGAACAAAGCATAACAACAAAAACCAACCACGATATCACAGGGAGATTTGAAAGCTGGGGCCGTTTGATCCGTATGCTAGTTTTCATGGCAGCTAATAGGTTTTATGAAGGTTCTCAAGTGGTCATAAAATCTTTCACTATAACGTTTTGAATGCCTTTATGGTCTTATAAAGGTTTTATTAATTTGTTTTCACAACCGTCTATAGAGTGAGCCACTTTGCACAAATTTCGTATTCGAAGAAGCATAGAGAATGTGTTGGTAGACAAAACAGTTTTAAATGTAGTTTTATCAACAAAGTCGGGAGTAGTGCTATGCGACTGGAATAAAACTAAAATTTTTGCTTGACATGGGCAACCAAATTAATGCTGGAACACTGAAGTGTAGCTAATCTTAGCTCTCTATAAAGAACCGGATGCCTAATCGCTTAATGATGTAGAAGGAGATGTTCGCTCATCACCATGAGGCACCAAGGGTGAACAACAATGTTTTTTTGGCTAGAATGAAAGATGTGAAGAGAAAGTGTTGAAAGTTCCGTCAGAGTGCGGCAGGTAGGAAAATTAACAGATGTTTTTGAAAATTGAGCGAAAGGGCATGTATCCAATGGTACTCGAACCATGGACGTCAATCTTTGCCTAATATCCCACTGCGGGGTAGCATTGGATACATGCCCTATCGCTCAATTTTCAAAAAAAAAAACATCTGTTAATTTTCCTACCTGCCGCACTCTGACGGAACTTTCAACACTTTCTCTTCACATCTTTCAATCTAGCCAAAAAAAACATTGTTGTTCACTCTTGGTGCCTCATGGTGACGAGCGAACATCTCCTTCTACATCATAATCGTCACTCCTCGCACGGAGAATACATAACATAACAATTAATGTATAATCGCTTAAGCCAAATGTCAAAGAGGTGAGAATTAATTAATTCTCAGCTTCGCTTTTTCGCTTTACAGGCGCGCCACCAAGCGTCAATCTCCCAAAACTCGAAATTTGATTAATCTAGTTAACTTTCTAAAACAACTTTTAAGAGCGTTTAATAAAAAAAAATCTATTTAAAAACTAGGAAAATTTGAATGGAATTACACTTTTTCTTAATAAAATGCAAAACAAACAAACTTTTTTGAAAATTAATGATGTACCAAAAAAAAACAAACAGTTTCACTTTTGAAAAATAAAACACAACAATCTTGAACATTTTTTCAAAATATCACTAGTAAAGTGAGTAAAGTCCTTCAAATCTGACGCGTGTTGAGTGATAGATCGAAAAAATCTGTGAGTCGCAGACAGAATGAACAATATGGCCTGGCAGAAGACCATGAAGCCTGGCACTCCGTTTTTTCCAGATCAGCTGTTATTACACAGAGAGTCAACAGATGATGCTTGGGACTAACAAACATCTTCAATGTGTAAAAACTGGTGATCTCTAAGGCTAAACTAAGGCTATACCGGTGCTGGCCCCGTCCGAATGCAGGCCAAGTAAGGAAAGGTTAGGAATATGTTGACGTGATACTCGCTTTATTGGAAGCCGAGAACACCTCTGCACTTCCACGAGAAATCACTGGGATGTTGTATAACAGGATTGCGTAGCAGCAGGGTTCGTTTGTGTGGTTTTTCATTGGGAATACCAAGTGGTTTTTTAATAATGCTGAAAAGCCGATTTTGACCGGTTTAAACCAACAGTAAGGATGCTATTGGGGCCACTCACAAAGCGTGATGGTGGTTTTCATTGGAAAACTAGAAAATGTTTTAGAATGCTGGGAAACCGATTTTGGACCGATTTAAACCAACAGTGAGGATGCTATTGGGGCCACTCACAATGTGTAATTGTGATTTTCATTGGGAAATCGTAGTGATTTTTAATAATGCTAAAAAACCGATTTTCACCGGTTTAATCCAACAGTAAGGATGCTATTGGGGTCACTCACAGAGTGTGATAGTGGTATTTCATTAGGAAAACGAGTCAATTCATCTCAACGCCTGAATGCCAATTTGGGCCGATCTACACCAACAGTACGGATGCCGCTGTAGTCACTTAAAAATGGGACAGTAGTTTATTTGTTTCAAGATAGGGTAGCCTGACGAGCATGGCGAACGAATAATTTGGATCCCAACCAGGCCTTTCCATGCTCACTCGGTCAACCACGACTTTTCATGCTCAGTCGATCACTCGCGCTACGAACAATAGGTAACCGAAACAATAGACAAAACCCTACGCCCGATAACAAAATATTGCGAAACGAAGTGTTGACACAACCGATTCAACCAATTAAACTGATGGTCAACGCAAACCTATAAAAAATAGATTTTATTTATATAGTTACAATGGGTTACAATTTCCTGTCTTGCTCTTTGTCCTTGAGAGCACTTACTACCTCACGAGTCTGCCCAACTCTGCAGGCGTCCGTCCAGTTTCTCATAAAACTGTTCCATATAATGACATCAAAACTTTTCCGCAAACAACAGAACGAACACTCTTTTTGTACCAAGGGGCTTGTTCAGATCGAGAGCGCACACAACTTCTTCGAAACAAATAGATACCGAGCTATGCCCTATAGTAAAGGCAGTTCGCAACAAAGCATCGAACACGCACTCACGCCACCAAACAATACATGACCGAAACAATAGATAACGCGCTATGCCCGATAACAAAACCGACATCAAGGTGATACGACGCATACGGTGAACTAATTATATAGCTCGGAATTAACTAGCTAATTAATAATGACCAAAACCACTCGATCACAGTACAATCTCAATCATATCTCACTATTTTCATTGGGAAAACAAGGAAATCCTTAATCTGGTGATTCGGTTGCGACAATTGTGTACCAATAGTAAGGTATTTATCCGCAATAATCCGGCCACCTCAAAACATGAATACAACATAAATTTCGCATTATATTTCCGTCGTAGTTGTTCATTTCAGATTCATGGGATGAGTTTTAACAATTCGTGAAGACAAAACTTAGTTATTCGGTATTTGCATAAATTTTTCGAACTTTGCGCTTAACTCCGTCCATTAGGGTTTGTACAGACTCTTCAGAAGTCGTAGACGCCGTCTTTGTTCAAATTTGCTGGAAGTGTTTGATGACTTTGATTCCTTGCTTCTTTTCAGAAATCTTCCGCTTCATCAGAGCCCAATAACTCTCGATTGGTCGTAGCTCTGGGAAATTTGGTGGGTTTGAGGTTTTTGGTACAATGTTCACTTGATTTGCTTGGTACCACTCCATCACAGTTTTAGCATAAAATCGCATAAATGCCAAATCGGGCCAGAACAAAGGTTTTTTGTGACTTTTGATGAAGCGTAGCAATCGCTTCTGCAGACACTCTGTCTGATAGATCTCACTTATTGATTGTGCCTGTTGTGACGAAAGATTTGACTGCTTTACTTCGTTCTGAAATGCTCAGCTGTCAGCCCTGGAAGCTGCTTGAAATCCTCCAGGACATAAGTTTCATCGTCCATAGCAACGCATGAAAACTTCGTCAAATATTCGCAGTACAAACGTCGAGCCCGTGATTTTGCTGCCAAGTTCTGTTTGTCGTTGCGATTTGGAACTGGTTTTACTTTATACGACTTATGTCTCAAACGTTGTTTTGATATTTGAACAAAACCAGGCGACATCCCTATTTTACGAGCCACCGTTCGAATGGAGAGATTTGGTTTTTCGTTAATATCCTTTTGACCTTTCAGTCCATGACAGGATCAGCACGTCCAATGTTTTTGTCACTTCTCGGTTTCCTCTCCACCGTCAAACGTTCCAAAAATGATTTGAGCACATCGTGAACAGTGGATTTAGGCAAATCTAATGTTTTTGCAATGTCCCGTATTGACAAGTCAGGATTTGCTGAACGTCCGTACAGAATTCGCTCGTGCACTTGTTTTTCTTTCGTCGCCATCTTGAATACTGAACATGAAATGTAAACATCAATCATAGACTTTTTCATCATAGGCTCTCGGCTATACCACAGTGAAATTTTTATTCCTACGTGTAATATCTCAAAAGTTACAATGATTTGAAGGTGTCTGGATTAATGTGGATACAGATTTTACGGGTCAAAACCAACCACAAAATCAATCACGATCTACACCCACAGCAACCACCATATATCATCTGACCGCAACTTTATGGTTCTATTTTTTCGCTCACTCGAACAATAGATAATGCGCTATGCCTGATAATAGAATAGTGCGCAACAAAGAATCGACACAACCGTTCACAGCCGATGCGCAACGCAGACTTAGAATAGGCCATATTGTCAGAAGATTAGTTTCTCTGGTGGCATTTTAAAGAATTTTCTCACGTTTCTACTGATAATTGTAAAAAGAGTTTCGGTTTTCTAAATATAATTTTAATTTCAACAAGTGAAGTTTTAATTTATTGGGTAATCTAGTCAGAATCATAGAGCGGTCAACAAGTGAAACTCTAATATCAGTAAAGTTCAGCCACTTTACGAAAATCACATTCCAGTGTGATGAACTTCCATGCGAGTTAATTGAAAACCCAAACTGGAGTTATCTGTCCTCATCGTGTGGGTGCCACTGCTTCTGCTAATCCCATTGCGGGTAGCATTTGCACGTGGCATGTGAACACTTTTTTTTTGTCTCTCCTAGCGTGTCGAACATAAAAACCAGCACCGCACAGCAGCGTCGGGTGCCTGGTTCGGATTCTTCGACAACCCTCAACCGGTTCGGTTTACCCTGCTCCCGGGCAGGATACAGGGAAAACATTGTGACAGCATGCAAAAATACCCCCAACCACATGGTCCGCAGCAGAAGATTATCATAAACACATTATTATTTAAGCAGCCAACATTCACCACACAATTGCGTCATTCCATGTGGCGATGGATGATGGTCGGTTGGAATGCCCGGTGGGAACCGAATGGCGTGTTGTCGAATTCAATTCCGCACTCCATGGTTAGCGTCATCCTCATTAATTTGGGGTGTTGTCCTGTTCAATTTAGAGCGTTATTGGTACTTCAAAGAGATGTGGTAATTGAACTAACTTAATTCCTATCCAAAACACACACACTTGCAGTATCGATCGGGATCCTCCCCCTGTACTTCAGCTGATAACCGTACACAATTCCCGTAACGATTGGAAAGATAATTCCCTGTTTGGTGGACAAATGCGAGAGATTAATCCGATTTTGCGAACCAAAATTTAATTGAGACTAAAAGCTATAATAAGATTATGCAAATTCCTGGTGGGATGAGTTTGAGTTCAATTTATGTGCATCACAGCCGGAGATAGAGCAAATGCGGCTGATTTTTCCCAGGCAGCTCTCAATTTACGGGGGGATACACCATGTCCAGTTAGCTAAAGCCTACCTATGTTCGAAGAATTTGAGTATTTTTTCAGATTTATAAAGTTGCATTGAATGATGGAAGTCCTCCTCGTAAACATTATTTCACAATAATTAACTCAGTGCTAGTCAAGATTTTTTCTGCTGTATATGTGATTTAAGACCACTATAGGCTTCTTCCTATTGGCTAAGTAAATGAAATAAAATCATGTCAATAATCGATTACCTTCTTATTCCTGTTGATAAAGTGGAACATTCGGTTTGGCATACTGATGACTAAGTTTTGCAGTACTATTTTCTCAATATTTTTCAATGCCTCTGAAATAGCTGTTTTGAGTTCAATGATAGTGGCGTCCTGTTTACCCTCAGCATAAATTATGCTTATCAGAATTTACCGGAGGTTTTCCACTGGATTCAGGTCAGCTGGCCTAGTAAGTAGATCTATTTTGTGATCCTTTATCCACTGCTCGGTTTCCTTGTTCGTCGGAATTGCTGCGTCTCTAGCTGAAAAGATAATTTTTGCGTTGAAAACTGGCAGAAGACGCACTTCTAGCACCTGGACGTAGTCTTTGCTATTAATTTTGAATGACGTGCAAGCAAGGACTCGCTTTCCAGATGCACAAAATCCGGCCCAACTCATGCATAACCTGCCTCCGAAATACCTGATGTTAAAGTGTTATTCTTCTTTGCTCAAATCTAGCCAGTATTTGTCAATCTGTTGGTGCCATCTGATCGTGCCTCAAGTCAGATTTATAATTTATTTAACACTGTGAGAACCACCCTAACTGGTACACGTTGAATACAAATAATGTCGCACACTATGGTCATTGTACTGTCAATGCAATAGGCCTATAGGACCCGATCACCTCATAGGCGTAGCCAGGAGGGGGTGGGCGGGGGTATGTGCAGAGGGGGCCAAACCCAGGCGGTTAGTCACTGCTGTGCCACGTTGTGTTTGTGTTGCAGTATGTCGGAAGCTGTTTCTGTGATTCAACATATCTGGCAATACTACAGTTGAACATTTTTGCTAATTGGCAACCATGGATTAATTAAGGAACACAAACGCATCATCTGAATCACACGAGTGCAAGCGAGAGGGAAACAAAACTGTGAGAAAACATACAATTAATTCTTGTAAGTGGTACCAGAAATTAATTTATCTTTTATAAGGTGGCGAGTGCGTTTGAAGTGTGTTGGAGTGTGTTTTTGAGGGTGGTACCACATGGTGGCCGAGTGACTTATCCCTGGCCAAACCAATCAATGTTACCCGTCTGATCAAGGTTTTCTCGTTTTACGGGTTTTACTGTTGCTTCGTATTATTGAGAATATATGTTAATCATATCTTACAGTTTAATTCAGTATTTTAAAATATTGTTTCCGTATCCAAGAAATTTTACTACACATGCTATTATAATCTACGGGCGAGACGAAACGACTCATATAATCAGAGCAAAAAGTTGCAATTGTTTCATCCTATTCAAAGATTTTATCTGTTGCTATGAGCATGAGTAAGATAATAAACATAACTCACTCGATCACTCACATCGCTGAATTATAGATAGCCGAACAATATGCAACGCGCCATGATCGATAACAAAATAGTGCGTTATAAAGCATCGACTCAACCATTCACAGCCGATGCTCGAAGTAAACTTTATTTTTGTAAACTTTCAATTTTAACAACTGTTCCAATCCTATAGAAGCTTCTTAAGAACAATCAATGCGAATACATTTAAAATTGCAATTTAAGGATTTGGTAAAATTAAGAGTGCTAAGATGAATGTTGTGCTTTCTGGCAACTTTATGCTTCTATTGATGTCCAGGCTCATTGGTTCAGCACCAACCGGGAGAGACTTGATCCTATACTCGATGATATCATTATCTCAATCATATCAATCTGCTCAATCAATCGCTTTGTTTTGTGATACATTGGATGGATTAATAATATTTGAGAAAACTCATTACAGAAGTCATACAAATTTTGCATATTGACAGACAATCTGTGAAGACCCATCTAGTACCTTATAATAAGATACTTAGAGGTGGACCGGAAGATTCGATGAGCTACCTCAAAGATTTTTTTTCCTGTTTCTATGGGAGAAAAACGGTGTTCTAGCGGTGTTGGTTTGTCAATATATACACTGAAAAAATAATTTTGTAAGTTAGCTTTCACTCGTTTCGTAAACATGAATTTTGTACATAGAACAAATGCCTTGTAAATTGTATGAAACATTTTTATTGCTTCTCATTTGGTAAAATGCTTACATTACTCCTCTTTGAACAATGCACGAAATGAATTTCATGAAGATCAACCAATTGCTGCTTCTCTTCAATCGTACTCATACAAGTTGGTATTGCTGCTCGGGTGCGCTGAAATCATTTTTTTTTCAGTTCATTTATTTGTACAGGCTCAATCGATTTAACGTTACAGAGCCAAGTTTTCATATTTATAAACATCAATTATCTTAAACCTAACGTTAAGGGGATACGACCGATTACCCGCGGCCGTCTCGAGGTTAATAGGAATAACAACTGAAAGGATGGGAAAGTGGGCTGGAATGTGAAGTGTGGTTTATATAACACTATATTTTTAAATACTTAATTGTCTAAAAAACTTAAAACTATACAACTTTTAGCTTCTTTTGACTTCAACATTTTTGAGAAAGAAAAAAAAACACACACACACAAACACAGATAAAAAAAAACTTAAAGTAAACATACAGGTTAAACTAACTACAATCTAAGGTAATGTTAGTCAAAACCATATAAATGAGTTTCATAACCTCCAGGTCACGCAGAGCCCGAAGAGAATCATAAAGCTCAGATCTGACTCCACGATGCTCAGCACATGACCTTAGCCATAACATAACCTTGGCCACATTCACAGAGATTGTTGTCACTCAGCCCAACACGGTGTAAATGAGCATTCAAAGAATAATGATTGGACATGAGGCGAGACATCACACGAATGAAGTCTCGACCCACATCCATACCCCAAAACCATGGTTTCTTCGACATCTTTGGAATGATAAAATGTTGCCATCGCCTCAAATATCCTTTACTCCATTTATACTGCTACCCAACGAGTGACTGTTGACGAAAAATAGCAAAACATTCGTTGAAGGCGATTTGTCGATCATAAATATCGCTTTCCATAGCACCCACCTTTGCAAGCAAGTCCGCTTTCTTATTGCCCAGAATTCATCAATGAGAAGGGACCCATACAAAGGTGAAAATAAAAAAACGCGAAGATAAAGCACTTAGAAGCTCCTGTATTTTCATGAGAAAATACGAGGAGTGCTTTACCGGCCTCAATGTGCGAATAGCCTCTATAGAACTGAGACTATCCGAGATAATGAAGTACTTATCCGATGTTATTGAGGCAATGATTTCTAGCGTAAAGTGTATTGCCGCTTATTCAGCGACATAAACGGAACAGAAGCTTGAAGTTTACGGTTGGCGCTATAAATTTCATCAAATATACCAAAACCTGCTGACTCCTCTATCAAAGATCTGTCAGTGAAAAACGATTTAGTGGAATCAACTTGGCCAAACTTTGCAGCAAATATCACCGAAGCACGCATAGAACGATGATGCTCTGGGATTCCATGAAGCTCCTGCTTCATGGATAAATCAAACTGTCGAAGTCGTAGAAGCAAACACGATTGGGAATATTCGCCGAAGGGCTGACATCCTGTGTTATGTACAAATGGTATAAAGTCATGAAACGAGTTTGAGGATTCAACTCAAGGAGCTTCTCAAAGTTTTCGATTACCGATTTCAATTACATACTGAGTCGATATAGAAGATCTGTCAGTCAATCATGCAACCATCACAGAAACGTTTCGGGGGCGACCCCGGCGTAGTGGTTAGCATCCATACCTCTCACGCCAAAGTCACGAGTCCGAATCTCACCCCCGGACACGTTACGAAAATACCCATAAAGGTATTTGAGTGACTACGATGGGAGATGAACCACCCCAGGGCTGAAAACCTCGGTAAGACAGGAAAAAAACGAAAGGGTGAGTTATGTCAGTGACGTTACTGCAAAGTTGACGTAGGACTGCTTGTTGATGTGAAGAAATTGATTTCATCGAATTGATAATTTTCTACGTTATTTTAATCAGTCTAAAGAACCATGAAACCATATGCTATCGGTGTGTGAGGCTCCAGTTCTTCTTCCGCTTTTGGTTCTCCATGAAAATTTATAGAAACTGCAGTTCGGCTCGAATTTACTGTTAATGATAGATTGTTGAATGTCCAGCGTGCGTGCTAGTGTTTGAAGGGTCCTGTGTTTACGGAGGGAACATGGTTCGCGATTGATGTGTTCTTATCAGTCTTCTTGAGCTGCAGGACAGCCTGAGTGTTTGGCAGCACGTAATATTACGATAAAAATAGGCATTTACATCATCTTTAACTGTAGATTGTTCAGACTGAACAATGAACATGCACCCAAAAGTTGAGAAGCTGACAAAAAAATGCAATTGTTTGTTATCATATCTTGAGAAATCCGCATGATTCAGAAGAGGCAATTTTGTCCATTTTGATCCACAAAGCGTTTTATGGTTTAAGCTATGCATGTGTGTGCAATCGACTCGCAGGCACAAATAGCGCGAAACAAATTTATCACTGTAGTGTCCTTATTCAATCATCATCAACATATCAATATAATTTGGATGAGTCGATAGCACAAAATTGTGCCACGCTATTGGCCACTGTTGTAATGCCGCCGTCAAGTGTTCTATTTTTGTTCTCACTACTGATCATCGACAAAGCGTTTTATGAAATAAACAAAGCCATGCAAGTGTGTGATAGCGACAGGTTGCACACAGCTTGGTGTAAAATGTATCCATTTGCTTCAATGCTGTACCCTGAATTCCTCGCCAAGCGAACCAAATGAAATATTTCTGTTACACTGCTCTTAGATTGTCAAAGTGGCTGAATGGTTGCCATTAAGGGCCGCCATATGGACAACCACGGTACAAATCTCGGTCTCGATTTTCACATTTTATTTTTGTGAGTCATCTGACTTTCGGGCTCCCATCTCTTACTCAACCACTGCCGCACAACATCACGTACATATTTAATTTTTCAAAGCGAATTGCTGTGTTGCTTCTTTGCCCGCAACCAATGTTGGATTTTTCTTTCAACTTACGATCCATAGGAACAAAATCATGCGGTATTATATTACAATCTTGCTTTTTTATTTTGGGTGTAGAGCGAATTACAAACAACTTAACCTAACACCCAGTGGACCAGTTTGGACATTTTCGTTTTGCAAAAAGTTCCACAGACTGGAGTGGCAATCGAAACCTCAACTTCATCACAACCACTTGAACGACGGGCGACGCCGCTAATAACTTGACCACGAAGTAACGCCATGTTGAGCCGGTGCGAGCTCAAGAAAAATTTCCATCAAACAACTCGTTAGTTGGCAGCTTGATTTCATCGTCCTGAAAGGGACGGATTTTAGTTGTTTACGGAGGGAACATGGTTCGCGATTGAAATTTTCTTCTCAGTCTTCTTGAGCTGCAGGACGTTTGGCAGGACACCAGCCTGTGAAATTGTCAGAACGGAGTAAATTTATTCAGCTCCTCGTCGTTGCGGATGGCCAGCAGCAGGTGACGTGGATGATTTTTCTTGGTCTGGTCTTCTTGTGTTCACGGGCGGCGTTTTCTACCAACGTTCTCCGCAAACACGTCTGTCGCAGGCGGATGCACAGCAAGAACTGATGATTGGTCGGTCATCCCCACATGTTTGATAATTGCTGGCACGGTAACTGTGGCAGTATGAACCAATCAGAGTGAGGCGCAAACATGATGCCATTTTCGACCAATAGCTTTGTGCGTTTGGACATTTAAACAAACGTTATGAATTAAGTTTGCAACAGGGATGCAGCTTTGATGTTCTACCCTACGAATGAAAAACTTATCGTAAAATTTCTGAGGGCCACAGAGGAGATATTATCGTTCAAAGTCTCCAAACCCGCGTAACGCTTGCGATTTCAGAAATTTTAGAACGGCGCCCCTATACAGGAATAGAAAATAGAGACGTAAGTCGAACGTCAAAAAAGAGAAAAACGTTTCTTTTTTATTGATAACAAAATATTTGTAGCAGTTTATATTGTTTTCGTACAATGCACGAATGTTCTTTCTGTGTCAATAAATGCTTCTTGTATTAGGCGGTTACACGTGTGGCATTGAGTACGAAGTTAGCTTCTTGAAAAGTAGAGATCAATTTTCAACGAATGGTTGAAGACGGTGTAATTCTCTCTCTCTCTCTCTCTCTCTCTCTCTCTCTCTCTCTCTCGGCAACATTGCGTACCGATAAATTCGGATTTTGCTGTCGGTCATACAACATGCGTTTGCGGACTTACAATTGCATCGACGCCATTTTACTGAATGTAACAAGAATGATAACATGTTGTACCACGAAATAAAATGGATAGTTTCAGCTGTCATATCACGTACCGAGTCTATACAAGCAATGTTACCAACGACAAAAACGTTATACCGTGTCCAATATATTCTCATACAAAAAATAACTCTATTTCAAATCGATAATCCAGAATTTATTGATAACTTTACCCATTATATTGCAATATAATACTGATCAACTACAGCATATGTATAGGAATAACACCGCCTTTAACCTTCTTGACCAGACTTCCATCGGCATTTCGTCCCAAATTCGTTTGATTACGGGTTTGAATATTAGACACCCTGTGGTCACTTACCTTCGCCAGCATGTATAACCATACGAAATAATCCAAGGGATTCAGATCTGGTGGACTGGGAGGCCATTCATTCGTCAACGTTGGAGACGACGAGAAAAACTGTGATCGTCAGTCGTTGCGAATCAAAACAAATCCAAAAAAACTAGAAGGGACAGCCCAATGGGGTTGTATGCAAAGTTGACGTAGGACTACAAAGCGATGTGAAATCTAGATCGCTTGATTGTTTAAAGAGTGGCCGAAATTGGTTTCCTTCCAAATCGAATTCCCATACACTAAACGTTCGCACTACAACCTTTATTGATATAGCCTGTCTTGGTATCTACACTCATAAATTTTGATTTCACTGGAAATAATATGTATGTCATTTGATATCAAGATACTCTATATCACGTAATATACCTTGTAGTGCGAATGAGTTATTGGTCATTTGGGAAACTTTTACCCAAGAGGCTGGTTTCGTTCACCTCCAATTGCATACGGTTTCTACTAGGCCTATGTGTGTACAACACTGCTAATGTCGAAAACATTACAGCTTCGGCACACGAAAGAACCAAGCCCCAGGCACTCCCAAAGACATGTCAACTCTCTTTCCAGTTGTTTTTATGGCCCTGCAAAGGGCCACTTTGGGTTCAAGGGAACAGTTACGGTCACCACCTCATTTCGTCATGTAGCTGATTTACCTCGTCAAACCTCGGGTTTGGCTAGCTCTCCCTAGGTCGATATAGTGCTAATTGAACGATAGACCAGCATTGGGAAGTAAATATGTAAGAAAATTCTATTGTTAACACTTAAGATAGCATTTGGTGGCCCTAAAAAGGACCGTTTGGTTTCAATAATGATACGGACCTGGTTGTATTTTCTACGATGGTTGAGAGGGCCACAATATTTAAAGCGTAGAAGATAACTATGGAACCACATTCTTGCAGCCATATGCTGCGACATTTCACTTCCTCAAAATTATTTGATTCCTATCGAATGATTGAAATTTTCAACAGCACTAGAGAAATATTCAACCAAACAAACCCTTTAGTAAGCATACTGATTTGGTCGTTCTGAAAAGGACGGATATAGTTGACGGAAAGGAAACATTGTTCGCGATTGAACTTGGGTTTTCTTGGTTCAGCTTCTCGTCGGTGCGGGTGGCCATCTGCAGGTGACGTGGGATGATTCTTGTCCCGTTGTTGTCACGGGCGGCTTTTTCCCATCAACTCGCAGGCTTAAGCAGCCTTCTTTCTCGCAGCGCATTAACGGGTGGTTCATGGAACTATCGGCCCAAATAGCCAACTGCACCAACCTCCCTGGATAACGACTACTCACTAGTGCTCGCTCGCCTATTGCGTTGCATCAGCAGATTTTGCTCTGCACAGAACTTTGACTACCGTAAGACTGAATCAAATGTTCTTCTAAGAGCTGGTAATGGCGTTGGATACTTTCAAATGGCACCCGGTATAGAAAAAAAACGTAGTCCTACGTTAAAAAGGAGAGAGTTCCTCTCCCATGTGCGCATCAATAAACAGAGTGCACATAATAGTTCACTAGAATAACTATACATACTATAGCCACAGTGGTACATGAGCGTCTTTCCATGCGTCAATTTTTGCTTGTTGCAGTGGCGGACTTGGTCCGTCCTACAACCTACCCCGCAGTGGGATGTGAGGCAAAACTTGTCGTCCATGGTTCGAGTACCACTGGATACATGCTCTTTAGCTCAATATTCCTAAAATAAAAAAATCTGTTCTATTTCCAGCCTGCCGCACACTGACGGAACTATCAACACTTTCTCTTAACATGTTTCATTCTAGCCAAAAACATTAATGTTCACTCTTGGTGCCTCATGGTGATGAGCGAACATCTCCTTCTACATCATAATCGTTACTCCACGCACAGAGAATACATAACATAACAATTAATGTACATTCATTCTTGTCCAAAAAGTCGGTCAAATTTTCTCGGCACCAGCCCTGAACGAGATTTGCAGTATGCGATAGCGCTCCGTCCTGCTGACACACATAGTGATCATCTCCAAACACCTCTCACCTACATATAGCTTGACAACTTTCTCCAAAACTTCCGTTTTTTAATATGCGGCATTCATTTTAACGCCTTTTTCGATGAAAATCAGTGGTAATTTGTTTCGCTTGCAAATTCCTCCCCAAACCATCACTGACGCAGCATTTTGGAACCGTGGAATATACCTATCACTATCTGGGACAGTTCTCGACAAAAAAAAGAGCCCACAATCTGTCGTTCTTGACGTTTTGGGATCGTTGCAAGACAAATAACTTTTTGTCGGAAAAAAATTTCATGTTTTTTTATTCATTGGGGCGAATCTAACATTGAGAGATTCTCCGGGCTTACTCTTTTTCATTCATTACAGCGCCATTATAACACTTTCGAGGCATTCTTCAGAACGAATCGAAACACAACAGTGCTGGTTAGCATACTTTACAAACAGTAGAATGAAAAACATAAAGGTGATTGAAGAATATGAATGAAAGTAGTCAAAGAGAGTCTCTCAATGTAAATGCGCCCTAATGAAAAAAAAACCCTAGAATTGTTACCCACCGTGCCGCGACAAAAGCAGACTTGCTCTTCCGAGTCATTTCTGCTTGGAAGGTTCCGAAACTCCGTAAAACTTATGTTTCTTGAAAGCTTGGATTCCGAGGTCATTTTGTAGTAAATTGTGCATTGACGATCTCGAAACATTCAGATTTACGGCAATTTTTCGTACAGAGCGCTGTGATTTTCGTCTAATCCGTTCCCTGACCACTTTAACAACTCGTGCAGTCCACACCGTACAAGTACGACCGGATCTCTTCCGGTCATCCAACAAGCAGGTGTCACGATACGTTCGGACTCCGAAGTTTTTCAAATTTCTGAAAAAGAGCGTGCTCACCTTTCAAAAACTCTTTTATCACCACAGCACGAAACTCCTTCATCGCTGGTAAAAGATAAACACCGAATGAAAACAATCACACATAACCTAAAAGCGTTTGAATAAACATAGTGCAAAACTACACCAACACATACGTGACGCATGTTGAGTAGTTGCACGACTCCAATGCAAGGAAAAGTGTGTGAGAATATATTGGATACAGTGTAAATCACGTTTCGCAATTCAGCCGTCCTTCAAATAAAGCCAATCAGTTGAAAGCTTTCCTACTGCAATATATTCTCTGTTGATCTTAGAACCAATATAGCTGATTTTCTTAAGAAACACGCTTTTCTTATGGTACACCCTATTTCAATCAGTAGTCTTAAAAGTCCTTAAAACTGTTCTATATGAGTTATTGACAGCATTCATTTCCAATGGTTATATTTCCGTTCAGAAGTCATCACAAATATTCTCTTATGTGAAAGTTCTGCAAGGAACAGTTTCCACCATAAAACCTTGTGGAAAAAATTGCGTGCAATATGTTTGTATAACTGTAGCTATTAATATAGAAACAATCCAAGCAGAAAAGTCCTCGGAAATGTTTATGTATATAAGTGTGCTTCCAAGCCATATCCGCCTCGTAGTATCAATCTTCAAAACTTTCTTCGTCCTTGGTCCCAAAACACGCAAACAATTTTCATAATTCCTACCCTGACAACCCACTCAAACAAATCAATTAGCCGACAATCCCGCTCATCGCCGCCAACTACCGCTGTCGCCTGTCACATGGCTTCATAATTCCCACGCATTATGCGCGATTATGACACTATGGAAACAATACTGTCGTCAGCCGGAACAATCTGTGAACCTCCGAACAAACCACGAAAACAGCGGATCAAGAAGCGAAGACGTGTCTCATTCAACATTAATTCACTAAACAAGCATCCGACATCTCATCACCAATCCTGAGCCGCCCGTCACCGGTTGTTGTCGGAAAAATAAAACTTCGTCGAACCGTGCTCGATTCGAGGAACATGGCATCATCGACAAGGACGAGGACGCCGTCGATGGAGCTGAAGGTTTGCGGTGAACCACAATTTTTGCGGTTGCCAGGGGAAATTAGATGAGGTGAGGAAGAAAACACAAACGGCACTTGAGAGTCAAAGCTTTCTGCGAAAATTCCAATACACGCGAGACGCTCAAGTAACTACCTTCGAATGTTTCGAGTGCGGTTGAAGGATCCATCGAGAATAAACATCCTCACGCCGCATCGGCTTCACAAACGTAATTTTTTTTCCACTTCTCAAATGTAGGATTCACGATAGATGCACGGAGACACGGAGAGAGATTTTTTTATCAGAATGTGTTTTTGCCATTGTGTTGATGGACTGGGGAAGCGGTTTTTTTTTATCGAAAATTGATTGGTTTTTGATGTGCTGGCTTGAAATTGAAGATTGGAATGGAAGGGGAAGGGAATTGTGTAGAAGTGGAAATGGAAATTCTGTCAACAGAAGTGGCACGGTATCAAGGAATCCTGTCAAAGTTTGCGTGACACTGCCGTGTCGAAGATGTTTCGGAATGCGATGCCCTTCTGCTTAAGGTGATGGTCGTTTGAATACAAAAATATCAAATGGATTGCCATTTCGAATTTTCGGTATTCATCAATCTAAGAATCTTCAAAGATTTCACACGTCAATATTCAATAGGAATCTTGCTTCACTGCAGCTGCCATGTTTGTATACCGATGACATTCACCTTAAAAGAAGGATGTCGTGTGGAAGATGTCGCCATGTCTGTGGGTATGAGTTCGAGTAAAGACAGAATTATTGGCATGAAGATCGATGAGAAATAGATTAAGTGTGTGAGAAGCAATCTATTTGTGTTTCTAACGTGTGTCGATTATTGGTTATGGGATGGAAATTTCCAACCAAATCGATACCGGTGATTGATGAATCTAGAACATAATTTACAGAATTGATCGGTTTTCCGCAGTAACATTTTTTGCTTTGCAAGCCAATATTTCAAGCGTCTTGCGTTTGAGAAGCGGCGAGAAAGGAAAATACGATAACAAGTGACAGATTTAGAAGAGCGTTTAATCATTTTTTCAATTTTTCGGTTGCTTTTAATAACAGCATGTAAACAAAAAGAAACAAGGCTACTTCGACCGAAGGGCGAAAAGCGTAAATAGAATGGTGGACTGCGGGCATTAAGGACATCATTCTTTATTCGAAGTTGACTGTTGCCAGCTTATCAATATGAACAGAAAATAAAGAGCGAACACGAAATTATTGCGACACCGAAAATGTCATGCCAATTTTCTTATAATGTTAAGAATCAAACCAAAATTTTAGGGTAGTTTTATACATATATATACTTTAAAAATCAAAAGAGAAGTTAATCGATGGAGCCTTGAGTGTAAAATTGAACGCATTTTTACTTGATTCTCAGTTTTTTTTTCCATTTTCTTAACATGTCCTTCTCGTCTTTGACTGTCTTCTTGCTCTTCCGAAGTTCCCGCTTCATCATTGCCCAGTACTGCTCCACCGGGCGCAGCTCCGGACAGTTTGGCGGATTCATGTCCTTTGGAACAAAATGTACAGAATTGACCTCATACCACTCCAGGACACTTTTAGAATAGTGGCATGATGCCAAATCTGGCCAAAATAGCGGAGCTTCGTCGTGCTGCTGTAAGAAAGGCAAAAGGCGCTTCTTGAGGCACTCAGATTTGTAGATCTCGCCATTTACTGTGCCCTTTGTCACGAAAGGCTCACTTCTCAGTCCGCAAGAGCAGATGGCCTGCCAAATGAGATATTTGGAGGCGAACTTCGACATTTTCTTCTTCTTAAATTTGTCGTCCACATAGAACTTGCTCTTGCCGGTGAAAAACTCCAACCCCGGAATTTGCCTAAAATCGGCTTTTATATACGTTTCGTTGTCCATCACACAGCAACCATATTTTGTCAGCATCTTCTCGTAGAGCTTCCGTGCCCGAGTTTAGCCGTCGATTGTTGCCGCTCATCGCGGTTTGGGAAGTTCTGTACCTTGTATGTATGTAGTCCAGCTCTCTTCTTTGCATTCAGGACGTAGCTCTGCGACATGCCGATCTTTTTAGCCAAATCACGGCTTGAGACGTTGGGATTTGCTTTAATCATCCGCTTCACCTTTCCCTCCGTCTTTTTGTTCTCCGGTCCCGGTTTTCTTCCAGCACCTTTGCCGTGGTCCAACGTCAACCGCTCCTGGAACCGCTTCAACACTCTGGAGACGGTTGAATGGTGAATGTTCAACATTTTTCCCAACTGCCGGTGCGACAGGTCAGGAAATTCCAGGTGTTTGGAAAGAATTTGTTCTCTCGACTCGCGTTGGTTCACCTCCATTTTCGTTGAATCGAAAAACACGACTACGAGTCAGCATGTAAACAATACACATCAATGAGAAACTGTGCAAAATTTAGTTGATTTTTACCCAATGGTAAAAAAGTTATGCCCTGTTGAATGTGTCGCAATAATTTCGTGTTCGCCCTTTAGTTCGAGAAGTTTTTGAGATCCACTAGAATACACTGCTACAAATTATTATAAGCGCATGGTCACTTTCTGACTGTTTTTCGATTCAAAGGCTACATACAATAAAGGGTGTTTCGATCAAAATTTGATCAAACAGTAATGTGTGTGAGTCGATCCCCGAGTAGCACATTACGGTCTTAATTAGTTGTTATAACTTGATTATGAATTATTAAGTAATATTTTTGTCATCTCAACCGAATGGAAACAAGTGTGCTACTAGGGCAAAGTTTTTATCAATAAGTCAAATTCTTTTTCTTTTTCAAGTTCAGTTAATACAGAATACAGGAAAAATATTCAACTTAGCTTCCTTTTTATCGAATGCGAATTGCCGGATCTTTCGTTTAACACCTGCCATCAGATTTTGTACAGTCTCCTTGTCCGCTTTATTCGCCGCAGAACACCAGTTTGTCTTGAACCGTTTCTCGCTCACAACAGCTTTTTAAGTCTTCTTAAGGTTCCGCTTGACGATGGCCCAATATTGTTCGATTGGGTGGAGCTCTGGTGTGTTGGGAGGCTTCTTGATCTTGAGCTCCACTTGAACGTTGTTGGCAGAATACCACTGCATGGCCTTTTTTCCGTAATGGCAAGATGCCAAATCTGGAAAAAATAGAACGGAACAATTGTATCACTTCAGAAAAGGCAGTAGACGTTTTTGTAGGCACTCGCTCAGATAAATTTCCTGGTTGGCGGTTCCGGTCTCAATGCAAACGTTGCTCTTCAAGCCACCGGTACTGATGAGCCACATGAGATATTTCTTCGTGAACTTTGATGGTTTAATGTGTTTGAAAATATCTATCACCTTTTCCCGTCCGTTTTGAGTCTGCCTTGACGTAAGTTTCATCGTCCTGTACCACGCAATCAAACTTCGTCAGCATCGTCGAGTACAACGCGATCTTGCTTTGGCCGACGTGTTTTGTTCATCGTCACGATTTGGAGTCACCCTTTTCGTGTCCAGTCTGACAGTCCAGCTCGTTTTTTAGCTTTATCCACGGTTGAAGGTGCCACTCCCAGCTTCTTTGCGACATCTCTGACGGAGAGGATGTGGTTCCGCTCGAAATAGCGGGCAACCCTTTTTGTCGTCGCTGTGGCCTCCGGCTTTCGTTTTCTCCCCGATCCAGCTTTCCTGGCTGTTGAAAAATGTTCACCATTGTGTTCGGTGCAATACGTTGGTAACAGTTGATTTAGCCACATTTTTTGCAAAATTTTTTAATGCACGATGAAAGGAAATGCGTCAAGTTTAAGTCGACCAAATTTTGATCAAAACACCCTTTAGCTGCATTGAGCGCTACTTCTAAGCTATTTGAGGTGATCGTTCTCCAGAAGCTTCTTCAGTGCTACACACGTTACATCTCTTTGGACCAGCACGGATTTTTACCAAAACGTTCGACGACAATCATGCTTGACATGCTTCACATCGTTTGTGATACGCCAGATAGAGAATGGTCAACAGGTAGATGGCGTTCGATAAAATGAATCATCAAATCACAGTAGCTAAATTTGGAAAAACAGACTGGTTAAAACTTTCATACCCCGATGATCTTTAGCTGTATTGCATGCTTAAGAAACCTTATGACGCGCTATCCCTGCATCAACAACTGGAAGATTTTGCTGAATGGTGTCATATCAATCGAATGTCTCTGAGCGTGTCCAAAAGCTCAGTTTTATAATTGGCCGGAAACACTAACTTTTCCACTTCAACTATGCATTGGAGGGTACTCAACAAAAGCGCGTTTGTCTCGTGTCTTCAACAGGTGTTTCAATTTATTTAATTTCCACTTGTCCCGAGAAACAAATAAATGTAGTTTTAGACGTGTTTTATGATAAATTTTGTTAGATACTATAGGTGTGCTTTTTTGTGATTTTAGTTGTAGTGCAATTTGTCATTGGAGTAAATATTTAACCTGTTGATAATAATAATAATAAAAAAGTTTCAATATGGAGATCTGCTGGTGGAACAGGAACTTATTCAAGTCACCGCAGGAGTTCCGCATGGTTCAATCCTGTGTCCAGTGCTGTGGAACATGAAGTTGAAGTTCCCCAACGGGGTAAAGATTGTCGGCTTCGCAAACGACATCACCTCAGAAGTCTATCGAGAATTCATAGAAGAGGTTGAGTTAATCGTGACACACTCCATCGATATAGTCAAGTGATGGATGCGCTCTTAGAGACTGGAGTCAAAATAGATATTACTGTGATCAGTAACAGAAAATCGGAGCAACGGACGACAGGCTGCGGGTGCGGAAATAGCACCTCTAAGCGGTCCCAGTTACTTGAGGGTTATGATCATTCTATCTGTACTCAGGTATAGCTGCCGGCATGCTACCACCTTGTGTACTATGAGCTACCTTGGTAAGCTCGAAATTGCGCACAAGCTAATGTGCGTAAGAGTGGTCAGCGCATACCGTACTGTGCTACGCGACGCGGTCTGCGCCTTATCGTAGATAATATCCATCGCCATCACCATAAAACAGGACGTAGAGTGTTTCACGAAACGAGGCACCAGAGGTATCCGTAAGACAACTAGAGCAGCATTAATGGTCAAGTGGCAGAGAGTATGAAATAACTACATCTAAGGTCGGTGGACCACTGACTAGTCCCGGAGTCATCCGGGTAGGTCTGTCGGTGACACGGGGAAGCTACCTTTCACTTGACGCAGATCCTGTCCAACCATGGCTGCTTTAGACAGTATCTGCACAAGTACAGGCACGCGGAGTCCTTCACGTATCCCGTGTGCGTGGATGTCACGGAAACCGCAGAACATGTGTTCTTCGCTTGCCCTCGCTTCAACGAATCGCGAAACAGCCGAACGGCCTTGAGCGGTAGGGACACGACTCTGGAAAACCTTGGCCGGAAAATATGTCAAAACCGGGACACCTGGGACGTGGCTTCAAGTCAGATGACGAAATAACCAGTGCCAGGTCAGTGGGGCCAACTAACATTTCTAATGTCCTTTGTAGATAGAAGTCGCCAGAAATGGCTTAATTCAGTCTTCTCCGTGTACGCCTTAGCCAATAAGAACACCATTATATGAATATTACTGTACGTGTGCAATGCTAGAGAACTCGTAAAGCCATAGTCACTGTTAAGTGGCGTCGAATCAAGAACGCGTGCGCCAACGAATTTTGCACAAATTGGTGAAAAATCAGGATATGTTGCACGGCGATGTTGCATAGTCGTTGAATATCACCAAATCGAGTACTAAAGTACTAAAAAACTTTCAGCAGCGTTTAACGTTAAAAGAGAGGTTGGATCCAGAGGCAGCCGTGAATCTCGATTCGTTGCGAAAAGTAAAGCAGTAGTTAGAGAATTTAAGATAAAACCGAGTATCTCAGTCCGAAATGTGAGCATCTGCATCAGCATAAGCATGATTAACCACCCGTGGATGCTACTCCATTGTTGCCAGCTGTTATAACACAGAGAACCAACAAATGATGAAAATTTTCCTTATTCACTTATTTCTCAATGTGATATGTTCAATAAAACTGGTATTTTTTTATGGGAAACTCCTAGTCTTTTTATGTAAACTGGTTAATGTTTTATTACAATTGCGATTTTTCATGTAGGACTACGTCTTTGTTTTCTATACTGGGGCACAATTTAAAAAAAAATTGCATTGCGACCGTCACGAAAAGTGGTCAGGTCTGGATTCTTTCTTCAAACTTTTTGCACAAATCGATCAAAAATATTTCTTCGCCTCAAAAGAAAACAATAACAATTTGATTTCGGGCCATGTTTCATTGAAACAATTATAAATGTTACGCCTTGTCTTAAATATGTTAACTCCTTTAGGGCTAAGGGATCAAACATGACCCTTAAAGGAAAATGGCTGGATAAAATCACAGACTTAATAAAAGTGTACACTGTCCTGGGAAAATTTGTTAAACATCAGTTCTTTTGTCTGGGAAATATAAAAAAAAAACACATTTATTGAAGGCCCAATTGACGACCTAGAACATCCTGAATATGAGAAAGTTCAGGAAAAAAATAAATGCCTTCTTAATAGTAGAAAGCGTTTATTTTTTTTAGAATATGGTACATATGCATACATATGATTAAATTTTTGATGATAAACGTTAAATATTTTTGTATCTTTCTGGGATGTTCCAAATTATCCAAAATGCACTTGAGTTCAGAACTTCAAATCTACAGTAGTTTTTAGGGCGATATAAGATTATCATATGTATTCAATCATATTGAATGAACCTTTTGGAAGGTCAACAGTCATTATATGATGTAGAAGGAGATGTTCGCTCATCACCATGGCACCAAGAGTGCACATTAATGTTTTTGCTAGAATGAAATATATGAATAGAAAGTGTTGAAAGTTCCGTCAGTGTACGGCAGGTTGGAAATCGAACAGATGTTTGAAAAAATGAGCGAAAGTGCATGGGTCCAGTGGTACTCGGACCATGGACGTCAATTTTTGCCTAATATCTCACTGTGGGGTAGGTCGAGGCACGGACCGGATAAGTCCGCCTCCTCAACAGGCAAAAGATGACGTTTGGAAAGCGCTCATGTACCACTGATGGCTTCGTGATAGTTATTCTAGCGATATATTGTGTGCACTCTGTTTTGATGCGCACATGGGAGAGGAACTCTCTTCCATGTCGCAGACGTTGCGAATCAAAGCAAACCCAAAAAAGACAATAGCTTGATACAGGGATAGGCGACAAGGAAGTGCTACACAATTTTTTTGTACATGTTTTCTTCATTTCCGAGTAATAAAAGTACCTTGCTATCTGTTTGCTGTGCTTCATGCGCTTCGATCGTGAGAGAAAAAAGTACGTTCATACATGAAACTAACACAAATTTGCTTGGAAGAAATTTGATCAGTTTGTAATGTAAAGTCAGTAAGGTATAAAACATTACAGGTTTCGTTTTTATTGTATTGTTAACATTTCATCTGCGATGTTTCATTGGAGTGGTTTACTTGTTTCTTTTGAGATAGTCTTTTAGTAAAAAAATTAAAATAAATTCAAAATTGTTGACATTTGATATTTGTTTATATATTTTTCTATAGTTATGTATGTGTATGTATGCATTAATGTAAATACATAAATATATTTGCATATAGTGATGTAGAGTAAAGTAAGGTTTTAAATATTACCTTTACATTCTGATGGTAAATACATACACATACTGTATGAGTGCCTCTAGTTGCTGCCAAAATACAATGCTTCGGACGGTTGCCGGAAAACATAGAAAATACAATTTTTATATCAGGATATTGACTAAAAATCGATAGAATTATTCAGTATTAAAATATATATATATATATATACATAATATATATATATATATATATATATTATATATCCATGAGCCCAATAGAAACCACCACTGATACTGTTAATACTCATGGAGGCACATCCACTAAAATACACCGGTGCCTCTCGCCTTAGCATTTCTTTTGCACCATCTCTATAGAACCATCTTCTCTGTTTTTTTTCTGCACCTTTTTCTCCAACCAATTCATTCTACTATTGCTTCTCTTATTCTCTTTTTCATTTTTGCAGCTTTTTTTATTCCACTTTATATCTTGTTCTTCTCGTCTTCCGCTCAGGTTTTCCATTGTGTATAGTTTAAAAGATTTTTCTGTTGTATTTTTGTGTCCTAAGAATGGTGCATAAATTAGGCTAGAGTAGAATATAAAGTTCACCATAAAACTTGCCTCGCATATGAAATATTTTAATCATATTTTAATCGTTTTTCATCTTAGGTATAAAATTCATTATTATATAATCGATTTGGCACATTTGGTAATGAATATCAACAGGTAGAAAATGTGTTTTCCCTAGCACGGTCGTTGGAATCGGGTAGATAATGTCTTCTTCTTCTTCCTTCTCCTTCTTCGTTTTCTTCTTCATCTTCTTCTTCTTCAAAATAACAGTTTTTGTTGCCGGTGTCTGATTTTTCAATTGTGGTCCGTCCCCTATTATTAAATTTGCTTCGTGCTGCATTTTCGTTACTCCGAGGCTTTGCTCTCCCGTCACAGTTCATCTGGTTGTGGTATGGGAGACAAAGCAATGCCGGATATTTTTTCATTAGAGCGAATCTAACATTGAGAGATTCTCTCCGGTCTCGCTCTCTTTCATTTATTACAGCGTCGTTATAAAACTTTCGAGGGATGTTTTAGCACAGATCGAAACTCAACAGTGCTGGCTAGCATACACTACAAATAGTAGAATGATAAACGTAAAGGTGTTTGGTGATTTGGAGGTGAATAAAAGAGAAAGTAATCATTGTATCGTTCTTATGAAAAAAAAACCCTAGAATTATTTCCCAACGCGTTATAGGGTAAGGAACGGCTTAATCAGGGGTCACCATTTTTATCAGTTGTTAGGAAATAGATCTAAAACTCGTACATTTTCCAAATTATTTTACTTTTAATGATACGATCATAAACTCTATCTGTCGGGCTTATAAGTCTATGATTTAATCATGATTCCTAAGAATGGTGCATAAATTAGGCTAGAGTAGAATATAAAGTTCACCATAAAACTTGCCTCGCATATGAAATATTTTAATCATATTTTAATCGTTTTTCATCTTAGGTATAAAATTCATTATTGTATAATCGATTTGGCACATTTGGTAATGAACAATGTATAAAAAGAAATAATAATACAAAACTTTATTTTCAAATTCAAACTGCGTTAATTTATATTGTTTGAATCCTAGAGGGTTTCAGCTGTTTAGGGGAATACCTGTAACTATAAATGAGAAAAAAAATTAGTATTTTCCATTTAATTCCAACTACCATTGCTTATCTTGACAGACACGCGTTTTTCGTCTACAATGTGCAGACTTCTTCAGTGTCTCGTACTAATAACTCGACTTGTTCTAGGTCACCAAAACTGCCCTTGAGTTCCAAAGTTAGAATCTACAGTCGTAACATTAGCTGTTTAACCGATGAAAGGTGACGGTATGCATTCAAACACATTGAGTGAATCTTCATTAGGGTCACCAGTCATTATCAGATTATATTGGAATGTTCAAGTTCATAAAAACTGACTTAAGTTCAAAACTTAAGATATACAGTAGTAACCGTAGCCTTTTAAGCTTTACAAAACTACGATAACTTTTCAAAAATATTCAATACATATTATGAAATGTTCACAAAAATCATAGGATAATCTTGTTAGTTTTAGTTCATTCAAAACTTAAGGTCTACAATTGTAACAGTAGCTTGATTGGCTTTGCAAGACTAAGTTAGTTTGTTTGGCATGAATATCTCAAGACTATCTCATAATGTCTGTTGGTCTTCCAGGGCATTCAATGAATATGTTTGAATAAATATACATCATAACATTGTAAAGTGGATAAAGCTACTGTTACAACTGTAGATCTTAAGTTCTGACAGTTTAGAACAGTTTGGACGACCAAGCACAGCGTAAAAAAAGATATATCCAAATTTTTTCAATCATTTCAATGTTGTTGAGCACCAATTTAATCAGAACACATCAAATTGCTTCTTTAAAAACGCTTGGAAAATTTGAGACCATAAGGGCTTAATTCAAAGAATGTTGTATTGTACAAACTGAATGGAGGTTGCGTAGTTCTACGTCATCATTCCGAATAACCCAATGGGGTTGTACCTTGTAGTTTTTTACTTTATAATCAAAACATTATGGAAAGGTGTAATTTAGTTCTGAGCATACTAATTTCTCTATGCGTATTTTCAAATTCTTCATTGCTATCATGTATAAATGAAGCGTGAAAGAAATGAAGAAATTTGTAGCTTTAAATCATTACTAATGGTAATTTCCAATTTCTATGTAAGTTTATATTTAAGTCATTTCTTAGTCTACTTTTTGGTACTTATCACCAGAGGCACCAGTATTTGTTTAATGTTTCAGCGGTCCATCTTAAAAGTTTCGTGACTGCAATTTCGTTGATCGGTCCACCGTTTCAACATGATTCCATCAAAGGATATCATTTTGAGTATATTAGGCCCTCTTTATAGCTCTTTATTTATATGAGTACTGATTTTGCATAACCCTATAACCCGCCTCAGTGCACCTTTCGATTAAAGGTGTTTTAAGTATTTTGTATTTCCAGAAAATATACATTAACAATACAACAATGCTTCATGTTTGAGAGGAACTCCGGTCCAAAATCTTACCATCGAACTTGTAAATTCACGTCCCGTTTCCCGTTGCCCCATTTGCCAGTGCTAAGTCAAAATATCTTCAAGGGCTTATTCCAGCAAAAGCGTCTTTCACCTAATTTTCGGACTCGCTGAGCCGGGAAATTGCCTCCAAATGGCACACAATAGCTGAAGATGTCCTCGAAAGAATTATTCCTTGTAGGTACCGGGCCGCACATCTACCGACAAGAGCGGGGACAAGTGGCACCACCGAGCACGGCAATCGTCCGAAAAAAAACAAATTCAATTTGTTTAAAAATTCTGTCAGGCAACGCTGAATAAGCGTGAATTAAAATTAACTTGCGGCAAGGCTTTTTTTTTCTATTCCTGCTCGGTTTGGTTCGGTCTTCCGGTCCGGCAAACTTTCATAGGAAGACAGCGGCAAAGGATGTTTCTCAACCACTTGGCACCAGAAGACGAGGACAGCACATCCGAAGGATCCTGCCTCAGAGTGGCGAAAGACAAGCTCCGGCATGCTTGCCCGATTTCACGCCTTTTTAGATTCAAGTAAAATGGCGTAGAATAAGTCCACTCTGCACGGCTGTGGATGAGTGAAAGCCGTTCCTGAAATTGAGTTCAGTAACTAAAGGACGGCAAAGTTTTCTCAATAAGGATGGCATTGTTTGAGATTCCTGGAATTCGAGCTCGCTGCTCTAGTGAGAGGTATTTAAATTTAGTTAAATTTCGCTCATAGAGTCAATCTCAAGTATTTCGGGGGATAATTATTTGTGATGGGAATTTGGGCTGATGCTTTCTTGCGGTTGGGATCATCAAAATGCTATTGGCCCGTAGCAAAGAAATGGAAATAATTTCATCGTGAGAAAAGTGAGACTCATCGTTTCTGACAGCTGAACAACAAAAAGGAAAGCGAAAATCCTTCTGTATCATCGCCGGCGGTGTTATCCGCCTTCGGAAAAATAGGGATTTTCTTGGCCGAATGAGCCTAAGGCTCTCCTCATTGGTAGCGGTGCTCACTTCCAGGCTTATGAGCAGGCTTTTTTCTTGGCATCTGCTCAGAACTGGAAAATAATTCCGAGGCAACATCTGTGCCAGTGGACATCGTGAACTATGAAGCTTGTTTTTTGACCCAGATTCGGTTGCTTCTTGCTGTGGCTTGTGGTGGGTTGCCGATGACGCAATGGTTTCTCTAGGATTGGCTTCAGTTTCCAGTTCCAGTGGTTACATGGAAAGTTTCGTTGGGATCAATTGGGGTTAGCCAATTTTCTACTGAGAATCGAGGCTCCTTGGAAGCTGGTGGAGTGCCGCGGTTTTACGAGTATTGTATAGTGAAAGGAAGTGAATTGAGTACATAGTCTGGATATCATTTATCTCATGGCGTAGCTGAGCTGTGGTGGAGTAAATTTTGCTCATAGGAATTATTTCCAACAGACCTATTTGCTCGTTAAAATAACGATTCTCTCTTCCTAAGCAATTCAAGTAGCAATCGACTTTCTCAGCCACTAATCAAGTGCCAAAATCGCTTGTAGACAGTTAATTATTGAGTGCAGTGATCGGAAAAATTCAATCATGCGTTAATTTATGGCTTTTGGAGTGGTTCATTTTCAGTTAGTTTTACACACTTTGCATTATCCAAGAAATATGAAAAACATCTTCTTGATCAATATACTAAAATGTCGTTACACAAGAATATTAAAAATGAATCAGAAAACTTACATAGGTGTAGCCAGGGGGGGGGGGGGGAGGTTTATTGCCCCTCCTTAGATTTGATTTTATTACTAGAATTTTAATGTTTGTTTCAATGTATAGTTCCTTATTTTTAATTTGTGTTAGATTGCTCCTTTGCTTCAATGAAAAAGCTTAATAACGCGTGAAGTTGCCTCGATTTTATGACAAGTTTTTTGTTAAATAGCTGAAAATTGAAAAAGCTATGGTGAATTAAATGTTTAGTTCTTGGAATTAAAAAACGGAATACTTAAAACAATGCTTTAGCTTTTAGAAGCCAAATAATACTAGATTAAGCAACATAGTTGATAGTATGATTTTGTAATTTACCTGAATGTCAATCAAATTTTCGTAACTTTAGGAGAGGATTATGTAGCAAGTCAGCTACTTTTATTAGAACATTAAGTCAAATTTAACAGAAGTATTCTGTATTTTTTTTTAAATATTTGTATATACTAGTTTAAATTATTATTATTGCTGGATATTTTATGTGTTCATCAACGTCACCATTGTCTACGTGTATATGTTCACCAGTTTGAATGTTAGTCAATTTAAAAAAATAAACAATTCCATACCCATTTTAAACTTGCATGGGTCGTCAAATATCTTGCATCAAAGTTGTTCATCCAGCCCGTTGGTTCATTGGTCATTTCCTGAACTTTTAAGACCGCTGATCTCACCAAGGGGAAGGACTTATAGGAATTCAGTTAAGAATGGGAAAGAGACAGCTATCTGAACGTTGGCTAAGGAAGAAGATGGTATCCACCATCGGTTCCGAATATTACTTTTAATGATCGGGTTCATAAGGTCGTCGAACTTCCTCAAGTAGTTCAACAACCTCAGATTACCACTGACTACTAACCGAGGAATATCTGAGGGTTTACGGGACTACATCGGAACAGATTACCCTGGACCGATGAGTCAAACGGTAGTGCAATTTGTTTGGTTAGATAGAGTCGCGAGTTTGAATTGCGATAATACGTCGAACGATGTGAAGGTTTTTAGTGTTTAATACATTACGTTAATTTACCTTTCCCAGACTAGGAAATAAATAGTAGGTTTGTGCGGTGATAAGTCGTGTGCGTGCAAGTTTGTCAGAAAGAGAAGGTAATACTTTTTAATGTGTGTAAAATGTAGTGTGTCTCAAAAATTCCGGAACAGCCGTTCGACGGCTTCTCTACAGGTTCCAGAACAGATCGAATCAACCGTTCCACTCTCCACCGACAGAAGTTTCTGGCGTGCGGAAATACTTCCGAATACCAAAGGGGTTCGCAACGCCATCATAGCGAACCATAAAGCGATACGAGGCCATTTTACAACATCTCGGTAACCATTTTCGCCATTGTTGTTCATCCGTCGACTACTTGATTCGTCGTTTATGGAGGAATGTACACTGATAGGCAAAATAAAGTAAATGAGTAAAGGCAAAATAAGGTAAATAGTAAAGCAAATGAAAGTAAACACAGTGTAGTTTTTTTTTCTTATTTTATTTTTTATATTCTTTTTAAGTATCATTTATGGAATACTGAAAAAAGGAGTTTTACTTAAAGAAAAAAATATCCATTTGTGTTGAAAAAAAACAGTGACAAAATAAAGTGCCCACTTCAAAAATCGATATGTTTTCGATAAGTTTCCATTGGAAGAAACTTCGATTGTTTATGTTTTGATAAAGGGTGTCCACGATGAAATTGCCACACTATGAAATTGCTCTAACTTTTTAACCGTTGGGTAGAATTTAATGAAAATTTGGGTGGATTTAGTTCATAGTGCATTATTTACATCCTGCAAGTTTTAAAGTCCTGTGATCAAAACTCGTGGAAACGGAGTCAAAAGAACAGCTCGTGCGTGATAAAATCTTGCGCATTCATCACGAGAACAAGGATCTCTCGCATCGTTCCATCGTTAAAACGTTGGGAATCGCGAATTCCACGGTGTCGCGAGTGATTAAGCGGTTCGAAGAACGGTTGACCACAGATCGGAAGCCCAGAAGTGAAGGAAAAAGTATTCCGTACAACACCAAAAATCACAACCACGTAGTTGGGGCCTTCAACCGAAATCTGAACGCCTCCGTTCGGGATGTGGCTAAGAAGCTGCACCTAAGCCGAAGTTTTGTCCAGAAGGCCAAAACTAAGGCTGGGCTTCGAACGTTCAAGGTACAAAAGGCCCCTAATGGCGACGAGAAGCAGAACAAGTCCGCCAAAACCCGTGCCAGGAAGTTGTACCTCAACATGCTGACGAAAGTTGAATGCTGTATCATGGACGACGAAACATATGTGAAGGCCGACTTCAAACAGATCCCCGGCAACCTGTTTTTCACGGCCAAGGATAAGTTCAGCGTTCCGGGAGCATGTCCGCACTCAGAAGATGTCCAAATTTGCGAAGAAATCTCTGGTTTGGCAAGCCATCTGCACGTGCGGGAAGCGGATCGCACCTTCGTGACCCAGGACACGATGAACGGACAGGTGTACATAAAAGAGTGCCTCCAGAAGCGGCCGCTTCCTCTCCTGAAGGCCCACAACGTCCCAACAATCTTCTGGCTGGATTTGGCCTCATGCCACTACTCCAAGGACGTGCTGAAGTGGTATGCGGACAATAAGGTCAATTTCGTGCCTCAAATGTTCAACCCTCCCAACACTCCGGAGCTCCGCCCCATCGAGAAGTACTGGGCGATTATGAAGCAGCACCTTCTTAAACGACCTAAGGTAGTGAAGACAGTCGAGAAACTGAAGAAAGTGCGGGTTTACATGCAAAAACGGTTGATTCACAGGTTGTGCAGAATCTTATGGCCGGAGTTAAGGCCAAGGTGCGGGCATTTGCGTATGGACTATAGATAAAATACGAGTAAAATGGTAAAATGAAGTTTGATAACTATTTCTCAATCCCTGAAAATTTGATGGAAATCGGATGAAAACTCGAATTTTGCGAATCAATTTTGTGTGTGGCAATTTCATCGTGGACACCCTCTATTTTGACATGTTTTGAAGCAAACGGCTCAACCTGGTGCATTTGTATACGTGATCGCATTTGATTCAATTGAAAAAAATGGAGAACGCAGTTCTTTCGAAAGCAATTCCCTTGTGTATCCGAAAATTGGTCGTTCGTGATGTGCAAAACGGTGAATCGCACCGGGCTGTCGCTAAAAAGTACAGTATCAGTAAGGCAGCCATTGGCAAAATTCTTCTGAAGCTTAAAACGTTTGGATCAGTGGTGGATCGCCCTGTCAGAGGCAGGAAGCGGAAAACCGATGCGAGAACGGACACCAAGATCATGCGCGAAGTCAAGAAGAACCCAAAGGTAACTGTCCGCGAGATCCAGGAAACCCTTCAGTTATCAGTTTCCAGTCGAACTGTTCGTTGCCGTCTCGTAGCACAGGGGTTGAATTGCAAACTTGCCCGGAAGCGCCCATTTATCAGCAAGGCAAACAAAGCCAAACGGCTTAAGTTTGCTAAGGAGCATGCTGATAGGCCCCTAGAGTTCTGGAAAACGGTTTTCTGGACGGACGATTAAAAATTCGAGCTGTTTAACCGAAAGCGGCGGGTTCGTGTTTGGTGCAGATCGGGAGAGCAGCTTCAAGAGCGCCACATCCAAGTCACGATGAAGCGGGAGGAGGAATTGTGATGGTCTGGGGGTGTTTTTCGTGGGGTGGAGTGGGAAGCATTGTGAAAATCGACGGTATAATGACGGCAGATTCTTACATCAACATCCTGCGAGAAAATCTAGAGGTTTCGCTGATCCAGACGAGCCTTGAAGAGAAGTTCGTATTCCAGCAGGACAACGACCCGAAGCATACTGCCAAGAAGGCCAAGTCTTTCTTCCGGTCTTTTCGGATCAAACCACTGGAATGGCCTCCACAAAGCCCGGACCTCAATCCTATCGAGAATTTGTGGGCGATTCTCGATTCCAGGCTTGACAAAACTGGTGTTACCAATAAAAATAACTATTTTGAAGCCCTGGAGCGCGCCTGGGAAGAGCTAGATCCACAACACCTAAAGAACCTGGTCGAGAGCATGTCGAAGCGCCTGCAGGAGGTCTTGAAGGCCAAAGGAGGACGCATCAATTATTGAAATGCATTTATTTTACTTTAATATATGTTTTCTGTAGCCTAAATGAAGTGGGCACTTTATTTTGTCACTGTTTTTTTTTCAACACAAATTGATTTTTGTTTTCTTTAAGTAAAACTCCTTTTTTTTGCAGTATTCCATAAGTGAAACTTAAAAAGAATATAAAAAATAAGATAATAAAAAAAATACAGTGTGTTTACTTAAATTTGAACCAAGTAAATGAGAGAAATTGAAAAAACGATGAGGTGGGCACTTTATTTTGCCTATCAGTGTAGAAAGTGGCGGAATCTAACACCACCGAGCAACCGATTCCGTGCAGAGGCCGCGATACTTCGCCCGCGGTAACTAGGAGTCGGCAAAGAAGCTCTGCCGCAGCTCTAATTAAAGGAATGCTCGGTAAAGGCGAAGCAACAAACAGTGAGTAACCCATGCGCATGTGAACAACAATATTTGAGACACGCACACTATAAAAATAGACAGGTATAAATCGGAAAATACGCACACGTAGAAGGCAGTATACAAAACAGGGAAAGGCAATAAAATGATAAAAACCTAGGTTTAATTAAACAAATCAAATAAAATGTTGTTTATTCGTTTCCACCACCAATATTGAATGTTGTTTGTGTAGCCATTATGCCTTACGTGATGCCTAGATGGTAAGAGTTTTCTTGTCGTTCGATCAGTTCGGTTTTCGTGCTTTTTCGGTATTTTTACTCAAAGTGTGGAGTGCTTGGGAATTTCTGTCTCTCCACTCTCGTTGCGAAGCGAGAAAGGAAAAAATTGTTTCAGTGAGTTCTGCCTGTGATGAAATAGGCACTCATACTTCGAAGTTTTGGTAACTAATCGAACGACGATCATTAACCGTTATACTCTAGCCTATGGTGGAGCCATCTTGATGTTGATAGCGGAGGTACTTGGGTTGACCGTTCAGTGAAGCTATATCTTCCCAAAACTGAATTTATATGATAAACCTGCCCTGAGGTTGGGATTTCTTGCTTTCTTCCTCGGAGGTGGCGCTTAAGTCACTCGTTTTACGATTCAGGGGACGGATAACCCCGCAGCCACACTCAGTGTGCTATAAAGAATATCAACGGAAATCGTTTACTTGAACTATTCATGATATGGGCATACCGATCAATGTTACCTCGCTGAACCATGTTACCCCGTTTTATGGTACTGTGGTTTCATATTATTGAGAATACTCTCTTGATGCATTCCTGAACAACCAAGTCGAATGGTATCTGATGCTGTAAATGTTCATCCTCGGCCTTACTGTTTAAATCTGGGACGCACATCTGGGACCGCATTTTGGAAGTCACTGTTCTCTCTTACTAGTCAAGCCGATTCCTGCCGCCGTTCAGTATAATCGTCCTAGACCTGTGGATGTGGATCTGGGAACTTCCAGCTTGCTTCTACAGGCAAGTACAATCAATATACTGAGCATTCACCGCCTGATACCGAACAAATTTTCAGAATTTGGGGTTAACCCTCGTGCCACTGTAAGTCCTGAACCCAGGAACCCGGAACGCATCATAGAAAGCCTCTCTAAAACCCCTTATCCCTCCGACAAAGTCCTGCCTATTGCTGCCTTCGTTCACAATAGTCGTTCCAGACCTGCTATCGGATGTTGAGAGGGGGTCTTCCAACCCATTCACTATGGTGAGCAGAGCGGTTGCTCGACTCCGTGCCGTAAGCAGTACGTCGTGATCTGAACACCGGTGGAATGAATTTTGATGTCAAAAAGTACTGACTAGCTGTATCGAATCTTAGCTATGACGTTATTGTCCTGTGCGAAACATGGACCGATTCCCGAACGCTTTCCAGTCAGGTTTTTGGTCCTGATTATGAAGTTTTTTGTTACGATCGAAATTTCAACAACAGCCAGAAAAAAATCTGGAGGAGGTGTTCTTGTTGCTGTCCACTGCAGATTGCGCCTGATCAAGTTCGGGACTATGATCTCATTGATACTCACTGCAGGTCTATTTACTCAGGTATCGAGAGTGCGACTCCAATTGATGAGATATTCGTTTTCGGCGACATGAATTTGCCTGGCGTTTCTTGTAGGCCATCCCATAGCGGATTTCTATATCCAGTTCCTGACGATTCTACATTTCATGCAGGTGCTATTGATCTTCTAAACAACTAAATATCTGCTTCGTGAGCACTCAAGATAAAGCTCCACCCATTTCCATGGCGCCTTGTCCATTAATTAAACCAGTTCCACACCACCCTCCTTTGATTGTCACTGTTGAAGACCAACTAGCTCGCGATTTTGACGACTTTCCTGCTGCGGTTTTGTACGACTTTCGTAAAGCTGACCAACGTAGCATGCAAATGTGTTATCTAACATGGATTGGGAGAATATCCTTGATCCTAAAGACGTTGAGGCTGCAGCGCAAACTTTTTCACGTGTCTTAACATATGTCATTGACATACACATCCCGAAAAAAACTCATCCCAATGTTTCTCGCGCTCCCTGGCAAACGAGCTAATTACGACAGTTGAAGTCAATCAAAAGAGCAGCTTTGAAAAGATTTGAAAAGAAACTTCACTATGTGCGGCTAAATCACATGTACCAACGAGTCAGTCACCATTGCTTTTTAGATTTTCAACGCGGCATTCAGCGCAAACTCAAACTGCACCCGAAGTTCTTCTGGAACTATGTGAACGAGCAACGTAGGGAGTCTGGTCTCCCATCGTTCATGGAATTCAATAGAGTAGTTGCTGCCACTCCTCAAGATATATGCCGCCTGTTTTCCGACAAGTTTTCCGGTGTATTTACAGATGAGCTATTCAATGACAACGATGTTATCCTGGCAGCTATGAATATTCCTGTAGTCGGTCAAACGCTCGTTGCAATTGATGTCAACGTGGAAACAATATCCAAGGCCGCGACTTCACTCAAGCCGTTCTTTCGAATCGGCTCGATTGATGACTGCCACTTTCTTCAACGTCAGCTGAATGCGTTCGCCAGTTGGTGAAATTTAAACCGAATGGAAGTGAACCTCTCCAATTGCTCCGCTATCATGTTTTCACGAAATCATATATTTCAAATCTTGGTATGGAACACGATGAGGACTTTAAGCATCTACCATGGCTAGCACAATCTCCGGATTCGGACATCATCGAGCCACTTTGGTCCACATTGGAAGCTCGAATTCACAGTGTTCTAATCCAAGAATGGTGCCGAATTCCAATTGAAACCATTCATAAGCTGTATTAGTCAATTTCAAGACGAATCCAAGCGGTCATCTAAGCAAATGGCGGTCTAACGGCGTTTAGTATGCATTCCTATTAAACAGTTGAGAAATATAGAAAACTGTCATTTGTTATAGGTCATACTTTTTTTAAGGGCTATTCTTGAATGCGATAAATAATAAACAGGGATGTTCCCCCAGGGATGTTCTGGTGATTTTTGGAGCAGCCAGTGTGCCCAAAATTTCCACTTTAAGGTTTACAAAAGCATTGTGATCAAAAAGAGGAGAAGAAAGAACTGTCACACGGCATGTTGGGTCTAAAAATGTAATTGGTCTACTACAGGTTCCCCAGGGGTCGTTCCGGTGGTTCCTGGAGCGGCAAATATATAGTCAGTATAGTCAGACACTCTCAGAATGTCTTCCGAAGACAGAGTTTTGCAAAATCATGAATTTGGTATGTCAGAAGCCAGGTTTTGTAAATGATTTGAATATGGCCACTTTTCTGGAAGAACTCGGACCCCACTCCAAGGGCCACTCCAAGTGGCCAGTATGGTGAGGAGTGCTCAAAATGTGCTCCGAAGACCTATTTCTGCAAAATCATAAAGTTTGATACATCGCAAGCCAGGTTTTAGCAAAAATTTGATTATGGCCACTTTCCCCGAAGAACTCCGCAGGGGTATAGAAATGTCAAGCGGGGTGTGATTCACATTTGCCTCACAATCAGTCAAACAAAACACAAGAACGAGAGCGCGATCGAGGTTATTGAGTACAAGATTCTTTTGACCGAGGCACAACAAATCCATACCGTCCAAAAGAGCGATGATGATGATGAAGATGATGATGATGTAATACTACCATCTATTATAGTGAGATAACTTTCCATATCAGTGAAATAATCTTAAGGACGATTTGGTCAGAGAATCACCTTTCATAAGCAAATTTACACTCACAGCACTAGAATCAAGCTCTCTATTAACAGAATAAATTCAATCGATGGGGTCGAAGAGCCCGCCCTTGTTTCGCGAAATGTTACAATAAGGAGAAGGCAGTCTCATGCTCCCTATCTTTATCATTTCACCTAGGTGTCTTAGTTGTCCCTTCCTTTCCTCGTTATATATATGTAATGGATACTTTTGTACATTTTGTCGTAGTCAATTGATTGCTTACCTTTTGTTAGAAAATTTTTATGCAGGGTCAGAACAGATAACAATTATCTATTTTTCCCACGATTACCACCTCTTAAGTGTCTGAAAACCTTTTGCCGGATCCACCCTCTCCACACCCGTGGGGTGGTTACCATGATGTTTCTGATTTGGAAGAGCTTAAATCAGTGATGCAGATCAAGTCCCACGACTTTCTTTATACGTGCTATTGCTCGCGGTTGTGAGATAGGGTTGAGAATAGAAGAAACGAGCAAGGAGAAAAGGCATTAGTAATTGATGAAGAAGGAGATGTTCGCTCATCACCATGAGGCACCAAGAGTGCACATTAATGTTTTTGCTAGAACGAAAGATATGAAGAGAAAGTGTTGAAAGTTCCGTCAGTGTACGGTAGGTAGGAAATCGAACAGATGTTTGAAAAATTGTGCGAAAGGGCATGGGTACAGTGGTACTCGAACCATGGACGTCATCCTTTGCCTAACATCCCACTGCGGGGTAGGTCGAGGCACGGACAAGTCTGCCACCTCAACAGGCAAAAGATGACGTATGGAAGGCGCTAATATACCACTGATGGCTTGTGATTGTTATTCTAGCGATATATCGTGTGCACTCTGTTTTGATGCGCACATGGGAGAGGAACTCTCACCTTTTTGGGTTTGTTTTGATTCGCAACGTCTGAGTATACATATATTGTCAAAACGAATTTCATGCAGACTAGCCAATCTCTGCTCCTCTTCTTTCGTATCCGTAATAATTTGTTGACCTTCACATGAAAATTAATATCGGACGCTTCTAGTCAAAGACTGTGGTTTACTTTCATAAATCACACTACCTCTCACAAGATAGTCAAGTGAATTCAATCACGGATTTAAAAGCAGCTCTTTCCAATCAATCAGGATCAATTCCAAAATCAGAAATATTACAAAATATATCCCATCGCCACGCTCTTTCTTTTTTTTCAGAAAGCAGATCTGTCAAACATTAATGCAATATTAGCACCAAAATGCGCATTATATTTTTCAACAAGTTTCGTAGTTTTTTGGATTGATTTTGCACAAAACACTTTGAAATTATACAAATGCTTCGACAGCGAATGTAGTATTGAATACGAAACCAACTTCGTGACAAAAAACAACGAATAGATTGGTGATTCAAACGATCGATTTCGTATTTCAAACTTAATTTATTTTCAGATAGATGCATATATAAGACAGCTTACATTAAGGTAGCTTCGTGCAACACACTACCAAAATCTCGTGTAAATTTCTGTCCCTGAGACCGACACATGCAAGCGTCCTTTAGCGCATAAGAATGTGTTGAAAGAGATGAGAAAATAAATTCAACCGAACACATCTGTTGTTCAATTGCGTATTTGTCAGTTTCAGAAGACATAATTTCACACGAAATCTTTCTATACGTCCCCCGACTATTACGTTCCCCGACTATTTACAAACGTGGATTAGGTCTCGTGTAAAATTCATAATTTCTAAGTGTGAAACTTTTATACAACAGCCATGCATTCAGGCTGCCAATGTACAGCAAGAAAAATCGTATATGCAAGTAAGATGCAGAAATAGTGCATATTTCAATTCTTATTGGTTATCTGGGTATATAGGGGTAGACTATCTTCTTGACGATAAGACATACCCAATCCATAGTTTCCTCCATTTCTAAAAACAAGCAAAACCACTCACCTCAATAACACTGCGATGGAATTTAATTACCAAATATTGAAACAATGCAAAAACCATGCTCCAGAAGTGCGCTCATATCATTGCTGTTATTGTTCAAGCTAAATTAGGAATGTAATCTATACCTACAACACACACGATCCACTACTTCCGGTGCCTCGTATCAATAATTCATTCGTGGAAATAATGAACAAAATAATAAGCAGAAACCAGAAACAAGATGTTCCCGCCCACGATCTCTTCCTTTTAACGCCTGTCATGGTCTTGTCACGAAATCTGTCAATTTGGTTTTATTGTGTTAATACCAGATTCAATTTGGGTAGGAAGGTTTCTTCCTCGTTATGAGATTAGGACATATTGCGTTACATTGCGGGCCATGGATTAGTATACGTTTCGAAGGTATTCAAGTGGAATTTCAATCATTAGGCATCATCATTTAATCAATGTATTAAATAGACATTGTTTGGATAGTTTGTCATCGTTTTTATTTATTTTGGTTTGGATGGGTTTGTTTGGAGTATGATATTGACTCGCAACTTTAGTGTGACAGGCATGGGCACTCACCTTGAAAGCGCATAAGTTGAAACATCCAAGGAGCCTCATTCACACATCTCCTCGCAGATTTTCTACCGAACCGGCTTCCAATTTCCTGCCTTCATCATCACGGTTCAGCAGGTTAATGTCTTCAATGCCACGATTGGAGCTTTGAATGAATATAAATTGCCGTTTCTTCCACCAAACCGGATAGCAAAAGCTACGGTGCTCGATCAAGCTACCTGAGTGTAATTGCCAAAAGGTAGCTGAGCCAATGAGCAGAATTGCGTCTGAGTTTGTAGACGAACAATACCAGCATCGAAATCGGATGGCTTCCTGTTGCCTTGAAGTTACTATTATACATACATGTAGGTAAGAAGCAAAATTCTTTTGTGGAGGAATAATTTGGGTCTGAAGGATATATAGCCATTTTCGAACCACTTTCGAACCAGCAGGATGGAAATCAAAATAAAATTTCGATCATTTTTACAGAGAAAGTCATTTGAATGTTGGTGTATATGTGATTCAATTGGGAAGAATTTTAGTATTATTTTAATATATCAATCATGAATCGTAAAAAATGGTTAACATATAATCCGTCTGCACAGATTTTATGCTGCTTATTCCGTTGAATCCAGGATTGTTAAATAAAACACATACTCCATCGATTATACAGAGTATAGAAAATTTTAAATTTCCACAAAAAAAATGGAGGTACATGTCGAAAATTCAGAGTAATTTGGAATCTTCGCAGGTACAATTTACACAAAATAGATGAAAACACGTGCAACGATGTAATATTACTTGTCTTGATTTTTGTTTGTTTACATAAGGCTTGTTCGCGATAAAATCTGGAAACCCCTAAATACGTTTATCTCTGGAAATACTTCATCAACGCGTGAAATATTTCCCAGACTAATGAACGTATGTCTGTTCATTGTATAAAATCAATTCTTGGTGATACCACAAACTTGTAGATCGAAGATGGTGTCGAAAGAAGAGCAAGTGCGAAAAGCAATTCTGTGCGGTCGCAATGAAAATCCGGATCTGTCTGTAAGAAAATTTTCAAATAAGGTTGGTTTTCCAGCAATTAGTCCATAACGTTCTGAAATCTTTCAATAAACCTGGGCTAGGAGCGGAACAAAAGCGGATCTCAGGAATTACCAGATGAACGCGAAGGTGAAGCAAATATTTCAGAAGAGACCAGATCTTCCGGTATGTATTGTGGCTAGAAAATTAAAAATGTCCCCAACTTTCGTGTAGACCTGTGCGCCGATCTATGTTGAATCGGCGGCGGCGTGTATGATAATTTTGAAAGGCGGCGGCGGCGCAGCCGGCGTCACGCCGCGGTCGTCCTTGGCGGCGGCGGCGGCGGCGTGGATCGGCACGGGTACAAATTATCCCCTCAACAGTTTCTTATGCTTATCCGTTTTAAATGTTCGGCTTTCTCGTGCACTATAAAGACTATAGGATCACTCCAACTTTTATGTATTGATAGATGGCCCTAATATCCATAGTGTTATATGACTCAGGTCGACGAATCGACGTGTGCATGTGTGTATCTGTATGTGTACAAAGATATGACATCTTAACATCTTAACATCTTAACATTATAGAAATTGTTCATGACAAGTCGACGGGGAATTCGGCTTATGGCTTTATTACTAAACTTAACCAGTTTCAAAAGCGTAAATATAAGTAATAACCATGGTTTATGGTTTATGGTTTTGATTCCTTGACATGAAAGTATTTATGTTATTATATTTGTTTTATCAGCGTTCAGAGTTCAATTGTCAGGAAACGCTCAGCACATTTCGTTATTGTCGTGTACGAAAATAATTTACTTCATATCTTCACGCAGATAGCGAGTCAAGTTTTCAGTGCTGGTGAAAACCGAATACGATGTCACGGGGAATCTATTCTAAACGAATGTTAATATATTCGATAAATAATATTTTAATGAAGGCTTATTACACAAAAAAGTAGATTAATGATTTCTAATTAGACATTTTATTAATTTTGTACCTTGATTTTATTGCTTAATTAATATCAAAATTAAATATCTATAAATCTAAACATCTAAGAAAAATCTTAAAATCTAAAAATTTTAATATATAAAAATCTACAAATCTAGAAATCTAAAAATCTAAAAATCTAAAGGTTTATAATCTGAAAATCTATAAATCTATAAATATTGAAATCAAAAAATCTAAAAATCTAAAAATCTAAAAATCTAAAAATCTATAAATCTAAAAATCTAAAAATCTAAAAATCTAAGAATCTAAGATTCTAAAAATCTAAAAATCTAAAAATCTAAAAATCTAAAAATCTAAAAATTTAAAAATCTAAAAATCTAAAAATCTAAAAATCTAAAAATCTAAAAATCTAAAAATCTAAAAATCTAAAAATCTAAAAATCTAAAAATCTAAAAATCTAAAAATCTAAAAATCTAAAAATCTAAAATCTAAAATCTAAAAATCTAGAAATCTAAAAATCTAAAAATCTAAAAATCTAAAAATCTTAAAATCTTAAAATCTAAAAATATAGAAATATAAAAATCTTAAAATCTTAAAATCTAAAAATCTAAATCTTATCGATTGCAGGATCGTTCTCAATATCTTGATCCCTGTTTTTCTTTTCGGAATTTTCACGAAGAACGGACCGCAATAATCAACACCGCAGTTGATAAACGCGCGCGACGCCGTCACTCGAGATACTGGCAGTGGTCCCATGATTTGACAGATGCTCCGTGGATTGCAACGGAAGCAGGTGATGCATTCTCTAACTATCTTTTTTGCAAGGTCTCGTCCCCTGATTGGCCAATAACGCTGACGTAGAGTCGCAAGAAGCAGCTGTGGTCCGGCATGAAGCATGCGAAGGTGAGTCTGCCGGAAGATGAGATCGGTCAAGTGGGCCTTTTGAGGTAGAACCAAAGGATGCTTAGTATCGTACGGGATGTTGAGATTCTGCAGTCGTCCAGTAATTCGAAGTAAGCCTTCAGCATCAATGAAAGGATTGAGAGTTTTTAGCTGGGACTTAAAGGTGAACTCTTTGTGGGTTGGTCCAGTGTGCTTCTTGAGGAAGTCGATTTCCATCGAAAAGTAGATGACCTGCGTTTGCTTGATTAAATGTTTTAACGCGTTTTCCAACTCTGAGTGCAAGAGTGGACCGAATTGGCGGTTTCTAGGATCATTGATGCGACAATTTCGAACAAATCTTAGCAGCCAGGCAACCTTTCGTTCTAACAGAGAGAGATGGAGTGCTGTTCGATAAATTTGGTCGAAGCCAGAGTGGTAGTAACGACGACAACAACTTGCCGACCCTCATCTGAGCGAGCTTGTTTGTGAAGTGGCGACAGTTGAATGCAATTTTCCGGCCATGCGTCCGAGCTTTGCCGAAGATAAGGCGGCCCGTGCCACCAGAGAGTGTCTGTTTTCAATTCCGACGGCAGAATTCCTCGAGAGATTTTGTCAGCAGGGTTTAACTCAGAAGGAACGTGACGCCACATGCTGCCTCCAGTCAATCGATGTATTTCGGCAATCCTATTTGACACGAACATTTTCCAAGCTGATGAAGACGAAGCAATCCAATGCAGCACTATTGATGAGTCGGTCCAGTATATAACAGGGCAGGTCCATTTCGTAGAATCAAGCACGAATTCTGCCAGTTGCGCACCAAGTACTGCAGCGCATAGTTCAAGACGAGGAATTGAGAGTTTGCGAAGTGGACTCACACGAGACTTTGAAATCACCAAATTGCACGACTGATTACCCGTGGAACAAATAGTCTTTACGTAAACGCAGCAGCCGTAAGCACGGTCAGAGGCATCCGAAAAGACGTGGAGCTCGATTGTACGATAGTTGTCCCCCATAAGTCGCCTTGGTATTCGAAGCAGCGAAAGGGTTCCGATTTGTGACCGGTATGAGATCCACCATTTCTGACATTCTTCCGGTAAAACGTCGTTCCAGTTGTACTTCTCTGCCCACAATGCTTGCAGAAAGATTTTTGCGCAGACGATTGCTGCTCCGATGAGGCCCATCGGATCGAATAGGCGAGACATCTCCGAAAGTACCAAACGTTTTGTGATGGGTTCCGACGATGCAAACTCAGGAACATTGAAGCTGAATTCATCCGACAGTGGATGCCAAAGAAGACCGAGAGCTTTCACAGATCCCGATTGGCTAATTTCGAGCTCGGTTCGGGAGTCACGAAGAGATTCAGGAATTTGAGAGAGAACATAATGACTATTGCTGCACCATTTCCGCATAATGAACCCACCAGAACGAAGGAGGTCAATCAACTGGCGGTTTGTTTCCACCAAATGCTGTTCGTCGTCGTCTCCAGAAAGATAGTCGTCAACGTAGAAACTCTTTCTAATCATCGGAGCTGCGAGCGGGTAGTTTGCTGCTTCATCTTCGGCGAGCTGGTTTAGGACACGGGTGGCAAGGTACGGAGCAGGTGCAGTCCCGTACGTCACCGTTTTCAAACGATAAGTCTTCAGTTTTTCGTTAGGAGATTTTCGAAATTGGATGAGTTGAAGCAAGCAATCCATCGGATGAACCCACACTTGGCGATACATTTTTCAGCATCAGCATTCACTGCGTATCTCGGAATACGAAAATTGATTAGAGTGCTCAAAAGTGGTGGTTGCACTGTAGGTCCGACGTAGCAAAGGTCGTTCAGCGAGATGTTGTTGCTGCCTCTACACGAAGCATCGAAAACCACGCGCGTCTTTGTTGTGGTGCTATCGGGTCGCTGGATCGCATGATGAGGAAGGTAGAAGTGATGTTTCGACAGATCGGGTTTGAATTCATCCATATGCCCCAAGGAAAGGTACTCGTCCATGAACTTTGAGTACTCAGCGTGTAGCAGAGGATCGGATGACAACTTCTTCTCAATTGCTAGGAATCTGCGCTCAGCGATCTTGAACGACTCTCCCAATGAGTCAAGCATCTCCTCACGAACCGGCAAACGAACCACATACCGACCGTCAGCGGCTCGTTGGTGTGTCTCTCGAAAGTGATTCTCGCAATATAGCTCCTCTAGTGAAAGCGCCTTGCCCTTTTCGAAACTCTCCACTTCCCAAAACTTGCGAACAATCGACTCCAGGTTGTCGATAGACGAAACGTTACATGCCACGGTTGAGGCTGATTGTTCCATTGCTTCACCGGCGACGACATAACCGAAAACTGTCTTGCGTAATACTGGCAGACCTTTGCCAAGAGTAAACTGTTCATTCTCTAGAATCGAAAAGAAGTTCTTGATTCCGATGATCAGATCAACGTCGTGAGCTATGTTGAATTTGGGATCAGCAAGAGGGAGGTGGCGAGGTATGACCCATTTTGAAATATCCACTGTGGCAGTGGGTAAGATTCTTGTCAATGTTGGCAGAATCAAGAAATCCATGCTAGAAGTGTACGATCCAAATCTTGAAGACACAGTTATATTTGTTTGGTGTTTCACCTTTTTGACCGATTGACTGATGCCGTATACATCGATATTTGCTGGTGTGCGTTTTGAGCACAGTCGTTGTGCGAGAGACTCTGTAATGAAATTGGCTTCGGACGCACAGTGTAACAGAGCGCGGGCTAGAATGTAGCTGCCATCAGCGTGTATGACTTTCACGTAGGCAGTAAGCATGAGTACAGATGACGTGCATGCTTTTGATACGAATGAATGGCTAGGAGTGACGGTTTGACAGTTCGTCACTTGTGAGGAGCTATGAGTTGAGCTTGACGGTATGTCTTGTGGAACCGGCGATGGAACGAACGAAATCGAATGATTGAATAGCCCATCCGACGACGACGGGGCTGATCCCTTAACCCGAGGGACCACGTGACATTGATCGGCAATGCACGAAACCGACGACGGCGATTCGACGACCGTAGCCGATTGTGAGGAATGCTGACATTGGCCAACCTGAGCTGCTACAGACTGGTTGTGGCTGTCTGTACTGGAAGCTACTTGCGCATTCAAATGCAACAATGTATTGTGTCGTTTGTTGCATGTACGACACGAACCAGCAGAACAATTTTTCATCAAGTGTGAGGATTTCAAACAATTTAGGCAAAGCCCTTGCCTTTTAGCGAATTCAAAGCGTTTTTGTGGCGTAAGCTTCCTAAATTCATCGCACTGTGACAATGAGTGTGATTGCTTGCACATATTGCAACTAGGCAAGTTATCACTGTTGGCTGAGTGGTACGAGGAAGTTTTTGATCGAGAAGGCTTGGACTCGTATCTTGGTTCGGTCTTGGTAACAGGTGGCGAAGATTGGGAGAGCGTGATAGATTGAAGTATACGAGAACGTTTTTGGATAAAAGCAACCAGTTCATCATATGTCGGTCGCACCTCATCCTCATGGTGGTTTTCCACTCCTTCTGCGTAACTGGATCAAGTTTGCTGCTTAGCAGCTCAACAAGGAACGAATTCCAGTGATCTCTGGAATCCTCCAACTTATTCAGGACGCAAACGTGCTTATCAAATTCGTCCGCCAGATTAGATAGCGCAGACGATGATTCCTTACGCACTGAAGTAGTGGACAGTAATGCCGAAAAATGTTGCTTTATTAGAAAATTCCTGTTATCAAAACGCTTCTTCAGCAAATCCCAAGCGATGACGTAGTTGGCCGCTGAGACTGCTAAAGACTGGACAAGTCGCAAGGCATCTCCTTTCAGTACAGTTTTCAAATACTGGAATTTCTGTACTGCCGAAAGTTGTGAGTTAGTGTGGATGGTGGTGGTGAAAAGATCGTGAAAATTCATCCACTCATCATAATTTCCACCGAACTCAGGAATTTTTAGTTCGGGGAGGCGAACAGAGGGAACGTGTGCAGGTGGAGCACCAGGACTAGTGGGTGGTCTTTCAACCCTTTCGTTAACGATCGCGAGTTTCCCAGCTAGAGAACCTTTAAGTTCAAAATATTGAGTTTCAAACCGAACTCGTTCGTCCGCGAGATCATCGGACAAGTCATCTTCATACTCAATTTCGGCCTGCACTTCATTAAATTGCTCCCACAGGCTATCGAGCTTCTCAACGCGAAACATCAATTGAGGGAAATCACGATCGAACACAAAATTTTCGTCAAATTGTTTGATCAGTTTGGCGGAACCAATAATGTTGTTCCGACGCACTAAAAACTTTTTTGTTCTCTTTGTGTTCCGCATGGCGTGCAGAGCGTATCACAATGGGGACGAAATTGAATGAAACGCACAAAAGGCGATTTATTTGTGTGGCAAATGGTTGACTCACCTGATTGCAGCTAGTGAGTGTTACCTGGGCTCGCTTGGCTAAACCTGCGTTCCGTGTTTGCTAGTATCCACGATCAAAGCCAATTCCGTATTTCCGTCTTGATGTCCAGGTCCAGAAAGCTGCCGATGCAGCAGAAAGTCCGGTTGAAGATTCCGTGGGGTAGCACTACAGCAGTGGAAGCGTCGAAAATAGCGATGGCGACTGCTCGAAAGGGTGACCCACGCTAACCTTGCAAGTCGGTCGATGATGGATGGGACCTGGCAGTCCCGGGTTTCGGCACCAAAAATGTTGGCAAACCTGGACGAAGCGGCGGTAGACACGGCGAACAACAGCAGCAGCAGAACAGGAACGACACCTTTTGCTGAATCCGGATTTTCTCTTGGATGCACTTCCGAAAACCAAACGAATGCGAACGGAGAAGCACTATTCTTAAGTGAGTTTTCTTTCACGATATTAGGAACACAAAAGGGATGTGTTGTCTCGAAAGTGATCGATGTATTACTGTCCTATTTTGTGAGAACCAAACGATTTTAAAGTTTCTATACCTAATAGATGATCGGGTTATCGAGGCACGATCGTTAAGCGATCGTATCAAAGCGAGAGAGACATACTGATAAGGGAATGAGATGATAGTCTGCCTATTCTAATCTTATCGGTTTGGCTCACTTTGATTTGGGGGAAACAACAATTGAATTTTAATGGGGTTCTACATTTGGAATTCATAGTTTAATTGGTTTATAGAAAAAAGCTTATAACGATTTTCAACAGAAGCCTTTTGGGTCCCATAATGTTTAATTGTTGGGATAAATTTTGTGCAAAAACATGTAAAAAATTGCGAATAAATGACCCCGTTAAAAATAATAGGTCCACTATACCGGAAGCGTGTGCAAAGTATCATCCAAACCAAAGATGCTATGCGCATGACATCGGCTTTCTTCAATGCCGAGTGAACGCTCCACAACAACGTGGTTGCTTCGCGCCATCAGCAGCAGGCTACAGACCATGCTGCAGGTGGCAGTGTTGTTAGGAAAAACAGTTCAGTGAGCCGTTCGTTTGGATTGTAATCAGTTTTAGCTTAATAACTTTTTCTACAATCGTCGGATCGCTTTGCAGTCTTAAAAGAAAAGTTTCTTTGAAAAATTACCAAGAAGAAAATTTGATTCACTTATTTTTAGATGGGAACGGGTCACCTCGCCAGATTATTCAATGTAAAAGTAAGTTTTCCCATATAAAATCCTATGTAAAATTAAAACCTCGAGAGCAAAAATATAGTTTCACCGATCGAGCTGAAATTTTGCACAGTTATTATGGGACTCAAAAGGCTTCCAAAAATTTTTAGGGAACTAGAATTTGAATTTTGACCCAGCTTAATGCACACTCGCGATGGAAATTTTCTCTGCATTCAAAGTGACATTTTATAATTATTAAATTCAAACTCACTCGTGAAATTGCTGAGAGTCGAAACACGAAAATGTACACTGGCAGTTGCTTGAACGAAACGACAAAGCTGATCACGCTCACCCGCTGGATGGTACATCGCATCGAGATGTCATAATTTGTTATAAAATCAGATTTCTAAAGGGTTAATTGGTTAATGAACATTACTAAAGGGATACATACGCGGTGAAAAATTTCATTGGCGCGCCTCAAATTGCCCGGCGGCGCGGGCAAGAAAATTGCAGCGGCGCGCCGGTCGAAAATCAGTGGCGGCGGCGCCATAAAAATCTTCGTCGGCGGCGGCGTGAGCGCGGCGGCGCACAGATCTACTTTCAGTGCATACTTCCAAGCATCGGCAATGGAGTCGTTCCGGTATGGAGTCTTTCAAGGTGAAAACTATACCTAACCGTAATGATAAACAGAATGTGGCGGCTAAAACCGGGACTCGCAAGTTGTACCGCGAATATTTGACGAAGTTTTCCTGCGTGATAATCGACGGCGAAACATATGTGCTGGAAGACTTTAACCAGCTTCCCGGAGTGCAATGGAATGGCGTAGAGGAGCATTTCAGGACGAAGAAAAAGGCCAAGCTTCCCAAAAAATATTTGGTTTGGCAGGCAATATGCAGTCGTGAAAGCCAAAGCTTTATCACTAATGGAACGGTAAACAAGGAAATATACCATGAAGAATGCCTAAAGAAGCGATTTTTACCAATCTTACGCTATTATGGCCCGATTTGGAATCTTGTCACTACGCCAAAGATGTTTTGGAATGGTATTAAGCGAATGGAGTCCATGTTGTGCCAGAAGAGCCGAATCCACCTAACTGCCCGTAGTTGCGACCTATCGAGCGGTATTGGGCTCTCGTGAAGAGAGAACTCTCTAAAAATTAACGACAAGCTACAACTATAGAAAAATTTCGAAAATCTTGGACAAAAGCAGCTAAATCGGTTGCCGAGAAGTCTTAACAGACCCTAATGGCTGGAGTTAACTCAAAAGTTCGAAGTTTCTGCATGCAGCCTAATTAAATAACTGTAATTAGTCTTAGGGTGATTTATAATGCACAGTCAAATGAATAAAAAATGCATTTTGGATTGAACTAACAGCAAATTTGTTTTATTCCAAATTTAATTTGTCCAGATTTTGTCGCGGACAAGAGTAATTGAAACGAAACATGTGATTTTCTGCGACATTTAATGCACATATGGGGATTTTTTTTTAATTATCGTACAGGTCTGGGCCAGAGGGTCGCAGATTGCTACGAAACTTTGTTCACGCGTATGGTTCATGGATATACATATGAGCAAAACACAATATTTAAAAAATCAGAGTTGCCAGTTTTCCTGGTGAAAACCAATAGAAGTTTTTCGATTTTCCCGAACATCATTAACTTCAAAAGTTCATAACGATTCATCGTAGAACACATTTTTTTTCTCCAAACTATAATGAAATCTTCTCAAAAAAATTCTGAATTCGGATTTCTCAAGATTTAATTGCAAAAACTGCAATTGCATTTTTTGCCACCTTTTAAAGTTTTTAGTGTAGAATCCTACATACCGCATGCTACTTAAAGTCAGGAATTAGTTAGTTAGTCGTGGGTGACTTCTTTTAGAGTGGGCAGTAGATAACAACTTCGTTGCTCTCAATGCTGGCTTTTCGACCCATTACCAAGCAAATTTAGGATATTTCTGGGCTATTGACATTCCATTTGATTCAAATCCTCTCGCATCCAAATTTTCTAAGACATGTGATGATAATCTGTACGACAGCGACCACTTTCCTATTCCTGTTTATCTTTACGATCCACCCCCAGCCACCTTATCATCAAAAAGACGGATTTATAAGGACGCTATTGGGTACAGTTTGAAAAACTAGTCGCTAGAAAAATTCCACCAAATGTTAAAACATCTATTGGAGAAATAACTCAACCCATTTGGTGGACAGTCAAAGCACGAAGAAAGATCATGACAAAACATAGAAAGCTGAAAGATGTTGACCAACGCAACGAAGATAGCCGCAGGAGGGGGGGGGGGGGGGGGGGAGTAGATATGGAGAAAAGTTAATGAATGAGGAGAGGGCGGTCAGAGATTTTCAAAAATGAGTCTACGTGGTTCATAAATAGGCCCTTACCTGTGACGAAGACTTCGAAAACCTTGGAAATTATCAGAAAATGGGCTGCCAATATTGGCTTCCAATTGTCTCCCTCAAAATCATTAACCATGCGTTGTTGCAATCTTAAGCGACATCTTAATGGACACATCGAGGGGACCAAACTGTACCATAAAGGAAATGAACTTACTAAAGGGTGTCCACGATGAAATTGCCACACTATGAAATTGCTCTAACTTTTTAACCGTTTGGTAGAATTTAATGAAAATTTGAGTGGATTTAGTTCATAGTGCATTATTTACATCCTGCAAGTTTTGAAGTCCTGTGATTAAAACTCGGGGAAATGGAGTCGAAAGAACAGCTCGTGCGTGATAAAATCTTGCGCATTCATCACAAGAACAAGGATCTCTCGCATCGTTCCATCGCTAAAACGTTGGGAATCGCGAATTCCACGGTGTCGCGAGTGATTAAGCGGTTCGAGGAACGGTTGACCACCGATCGGAAGCCCAGAAGTGAAGAAAAACACCAAAAATCACAACCGCGTAGTTGGGGCCTTCAACCGAAATCCGAACGCCTCCGTTCGGGATGTGGCTAAGAAGCTGCACCTAAGCCGCAGTTTTGTCCAGAAGGCCAAAACTAAGGCTGGGCATCGAACGTTCAAGGTACAAAAGGCCCCTAATCGCGACGAGAAGCAGAACAAGTCCGCCAAAACCCGTGCCAGGAAGTTGTACCTCAACATGCTGACGAAAGTTGAATGCTGCATCATGGACGACGAAACATATGTGAAGGCCGACTTCAAACAGATCCCCGGCAACCTGTTTTTCACGGCCAAGGATAAGTTCAGCGTTCCGGAGCATGTCCGCACTCAGAAGATGTCCAAATTTGCGAAGAAATTCCTGGTTTGGCAAGCCATCTGCACGTGCGGGAAGCAAAGGTGCGGGAAGCACGTGCGGGACAATAAGGTCAATTTCGTGCCGAAAATGTTCAACCCTCCCAACACTCCGGAGCTCTGCCCCATCGAGAAGTACTGAGCGATTATGAAGCAGCACCTTCTTAAACGACCTAAGGTAGTGAAGACAGTCGAGGAACTGAAGAAAGTATGGGTTTACATGCAAAAAACGGTTGATTCACAGGTTGTGCAGAATCTTATGGCCGGGGTTAAGGCCATGGTGCGGGCATTTGCGTATGGACTGTAAATAAAATACGAGTAAAATGGTAAAATAAAGTTTAATAGTTATTTCTCAATCCCTGAAAATTTGATGGCAATCGGATGAAAACTCGAATTTTGCGAATCAATTTTGTGTGTGGCAATTTCATCGTGGACACCCTTTAGAACGAAAAAAAAACTAGAATTCTCGGAGTGATTCTCGATCGAAAATGCAGCTTCAATCAGTACATAAAACAACTAAAGGAAGACTGTCGAAGTCGATTAAACCTTTTGAAGCGATTTCAAGAAAAGCAGACCCCAACACACTTCTGTATATTGGAAATACCATTGTAACCTCCGGGCTAATTTACAGCCGGAAAGTACTATGAGAGAAAATATCTTGAAACTAGTTCCAGTATATAATAATGTTATAAGGGTTGCTTCAAGTGATTTACGAACAAGCCTTATAGTTTCTCTAGTTATTGAATCCGAAGGCCTGCCCTTCGAACATTTAGCTACAATCGATATCCTGAAAAAAGCATGTACAATATTGAAAAGATCCGCTAATGAATCCAATCTTCTGTGGATAACGCTGTATTCCAATACCTTGTGGGTATTGAAATTCCTATGTTATGCAAAGTGGCATCAGTGCATGACAAAGTTTGGGACCAAATGGGCCCTTAAATTGATTGGTTAATCAATTCGACATTTAGAGTAGGACAACTAACACTTGGTGTATTTAGACAACTGGTTGAAGACAAATACCAAGAATGTGATCACTGGTATACTGATGGATGGAGGTGGGACGTTTGGAATATGTATGGACATTTGGCATATGGACCTTTGGTATATGGATCTTTGGCTCATGGATGTTTGGCCGAATGGACGATTGGCCGAAAATTGTCGATCAGCATATATGTATTGCCAAGAAAAGGAAATAAGAAACCAAAAACATATTCTCGAACGCATTAGGTAGCATCCCGATGTAATGGAATATTCACGACTTATTACATATAGAGTTTATCAATATGTGTGCGAATTTACAAAAATAAGTATTTTGATGAAATTTCAACCAAACCGAAATGTTTATGTTCAAAAAGCCACAAATTGGTATTTGGTCATTTGGCCGTTCTTTCGATACTTCTTTTGATACTTTGCACATGCGCCATTTATGGCGACATATATTCCTGTATCCGAAAGCAAACTTCTGAATCAAGCGCTTGCCCGGTTTATTACTCTTGTGTTAGATTTTTTCTTTTTTCAAACACGAGCAGTTCTTTGGAATTTCACTGATCAACGAAATAAAGCGCTGCATATTTGACGAAGCATATTCCTGTATCCGAAAGCGAACTTCTGATTCAAGCGCTTGCCCGGTATAAAACTCTTATGTGAGATTTTTCCTAGCTTCAAACATGAGCAGCCAAAGGTCTGTATGCCAAACGGTGTACCATTCTGATGGATCGCTCGCTGAAGTAAAAGTTTGATATGGAATAATAGGACGTAACACCAGAATCGGGGGCAACCCTGACGTATTGGTTAAAACCCATACCTTTCACGCTAAAGGCACGAGTTTGAATCTCATCCCGGAAAAGTTACGAAAATTCCCAAAAGGTATTTAAGTGAGTACGACAGGAGATGAACCAGCCCAGGGCTGAAAATCTCTATAATAAAGGAATAAAAACAACACCAAAATAGAAGCCAGTTTACCTACCAGTGCTTAGGAGGCATTAGTACTTGCTGAACCAGTTTAATATACGAATGATAAAGCAGTAATTTTCAATGACTCCACGAGTTGTCTGGCGGCTCTAGAGTCTGGAAGATCCAAAAATTATTACATTCAGCGCACTGAGATTGCAGCCAAAGGAAAACACGGTCAATTCTGTTAGGTACCAGTTGGATGTACAGGAATTCGGGGCAATGAGAAATCCGAGGATGCAGCACGATACTAAAGAAACCTGCCAACGCCTACCACGGCTGTCCTAAGACAAGATATTGTTGAATGGATGAAAAAAGCAGTTTGGAAAGCATATAGAAAAATATGGAACAAAACTACCAGGAACACTTTTAAAATTGGAAAACATAAAGTTGATAAGCCCCTAGACAGAAACGATAAATAAAGAACAAATAGTTTGAACTAGACTACGATAATGACCCGCTTGGATTACAAAAAAAACGTATTTTCGAGAAGAAACCTGCGGAAATGCACAGAAAAAAATATGAACATTAGCATTAGCGTATTCCAAAATATCATACAAAGTTACATAGTGTCATTATATATTTCGCGGGAATTTGAGCGAATGGATATGCACATAATTGGTACACTAAACAACGTTGAACTGTAATTAGTTTTTTTGTAAAATTTCTTTGCACTTCTGTGTAGTCAAACTATATTTACACGAATCTATGAGAAACTACTTTGACGTGTTGAAACGGTGATTTGCTTTTGATTCGGACGCCATATTAGATCTTTATCAGCAGCTTCAAAACTGCAATTTTATTAAATTAGTGTTACATTCGTGTAAAATATAGTAGAACAGATGGTCTTACTTATTCGGTGTGCTGACAACTGGTTCATCACTTGCTTTAAGATACTACTATATCTATAATGTATATAATATAATTACCGCATATCTTAATACAATTGAAAGTTTAATAAATAGTTAAGTTATCCTCACTACCATTGCGGAACATTTGAGGTTATTGAATGTTAAAGCTTTCTTTACTCTTTCTTCCCTTCAATCTTTCGCTGATTCCCATACTTCGTTATTATTTTATCTATTGTAATTAATGTTTACAGCTAATTTACTTTCTTACTTCACTTATGTAATCTTTTATCTTCGTACCATTTTTTCTTCTTTTTCTTTTTGCATTTCAATCTATCGTTGACACAGTTTGCGGTCATTGAATTTCAAAAATATCTACGCTCTCAAACAACTTAACATTAGTATATGACTACACAAATAGCAGACACCGGAAACCCTTCTCTAATATGATAATAAATAAAAATTAAGGGAGGTTCTTCATCAGTACAAGAATAAGCGGTAAGAGGATTTGCAAAACGACGTTCTTGAAAAACTCACATAAATTACCTATACAAATCGACATCGATGAAAAGCTTTGTTTGCAAATGCTTTCATTTCTTGCTCTTGCTGTGCGGATCCAGAACCTCTCTTTATTTCTATTTATGCGTAGGTTTGAACGAATTTTACATGTTCAACTGTTTTGCAAGCGTATGCATAAAATTACGCGATGGTATAAAATTCAGCTATGACCTTTAAAAGGTACTGTGAAATAAAAGTTAGACATGTAATATTAGTTTCTCACATAATTTTCCATCATTTATCGCTTTCCCATCAAGAGAATTCATCAGGTCATTTTCCAGTGTCTGCGTACCCGGGTAATGGTCACAGATTTTCAACCAACATTTCTCTGTAGGATTTTCACAGAGTAATTTAAAAAACAAGTTAAGATACGTTTTAAAATGGTTAGGAATAAGTTTCTTAACCTTAAGCGTTTTAAACATTAATTTAACATTCTGATGATAAATGCATACGCAGACAGTATGCGTTGCAATTGAACCAGCCAGAATACAATTTTTTGGCGGCTACTGAAAAACATTGAAAATCCAATTTAAAAAGTAACATATTGTTCCTTGAAAATTAAACACGGGTCAGAAACTGCGAGTTCTTGATTTTCACATTCTAGATTAACTGCGCTTGGAGTTGCTGGCTCGTTTTCTTTCTTGATAAAGCGATAAAGTCTGCAATAGCAGGTATTACAAAAGTAGGAATAGCTTTTATCCAACTTTGTTCTCCTTTCCACTGCATAACCATATAGTTTAGGAGTAGGTTTCCTGTAACTATTAATTTAAACATGGCAATTTGAGCAGTCGTGTTTCATTGTATTAAACGTTTCTTTAGTAAGGTTTCAGTTCGGTTCACTCAATGTGGATTAATTCAAAATATGAGTTTAGTTTACTCAGTCGTGGTTTACGCTACAGCTCAAATTCGGCATGAGTGCCCCTGCAATCCTTATGAGCACTTATCATGTATTTGGACGCTAACGGACCATTGTGGCTCCAGTTATAGCGTAAACCATGGCTGAGTAAACCCTAGCAATGTTGGTATCTGCTTTTAAACAATTTGAGGCTGATTTATAGTTCTTACATTTAATGGGGTCAGAATTGAACCAGCCTCCCCTACTTTTGATGGGTACAATACTTCACAAATAAAATTAGATTTGTAAACATGGTTATCATGAATTTATTAGGAATAAGTTTGATAACTTCAATGAAATGATTCCCGCAGTTATTTTGAAGTGATGGAAAATGATGTTCATTCCATGTGTGTATAGGCAAAAAACTTGAAATTTTCAAAAAATTTAACTCAAAAACGGCTCGATGAACATTTGAGTTTTTTTTATATGTTATGTAAAAATGTTTGAATTTTTATAAAAAAATATAAAAATAAAAAGCGTTTTTTGGTCAAACATTTCGAAAATCATAAAAAACAAATATATTGACCATTTTAGCAAATTTGAGTGCATTAGTTATTTTAACAAATATTTTTAATAATAACAAGAAGTAATATTCTTTCTATTTATGAAAAAACATTGCAAATTGATCAAGCGGTTCAGAAGTTATGATTTTTCAAAAATAAAAAATTTCGAAAAATGTCGATTTTTCTGGTAACCCTATATCGAACATGGTCACCCTAATGAAAAAAATAAAAAAATACGGATCTGATTATTTTCGATGAAGAACCTACCAAGCGATTTTGAGCAAAATCGGACACTCTTCTGGGATTGCGTTGCTCCCTTTGATATGTACTCGCCATCTTTGTTCGTTGAATTTTCTCCCCTTGTTAGGAGTGTTTTGTTTGGGTGTTTTCTTTTGTTTCTTCTCGTTTTCGTAGTATTACCTAAAATAATTTAAATCAAAATTATATGAGTAGTTTCACAATAATAAATTATTCCATTGGTGCTGTTTGTGTTCCAGTAATAGAAATGTGGTTGTTTTATGTGCTCAATGACATTGCTTCTTGTTATGGAACATAGAGAAATGGCCAGATTTTTTTTCTTGCTCTATTCATTATTAATCGTATTGGCGTAATTGTTTTTATTTTTTCAAATCAACTTGTTTCCTAAGCTTTCTTTTTTTAGTCTTTGCCTTCTAGTATACTACTCCTGACTCTGACTCTTCTTCACTACCAATTGTTTTATAAATATTCTCCGCCTTTTATTTTTTAACCTCCTCCGTTTTTCTTTCACAATTCTTCTCCATTTCCCTTCTTTTATATTTGGTAGCTTGTTTTTGTCTTCCTTAATTGAATCGTTCCATGTTTTTGCAGGACTACCTATTTTTTTATTGTTACACCTGTGTTTTTCTGCTATTTTTAGTGGGTGGCCATTGGGTCTTCTCTGTATATGTCCCCAAAAGCTTAGTATCATTACTTGATACTGTTAATCTTCCTTTTGGCCTCTCCCTACTATATTTAAACATTTCTTTTAGGATTAGCATTTCATATCTACTTATTGACCTTCTATTTCTTTTAACTAACGCTGCTGCTCTAAGGCCGTAAGTCATAGCAGGAGCAATTACTTTTGTTTGGCTCCATGGGGGTTTATATTTCTTTATTATTTGTGCTATGATTAAAATATCATCTGAAAATACTAATTTTGTCGGTAGATTATCATTATGTTCTTCTAACAAATTTACACTTAGATATTTTGTTTTCACTTCTCTTAACAAATCTTGAATTATAAGTATAAATATGTATGGTGATAGTGGACATCCTTGTTTTATACAAATCATTTTGTTTATTTCCTTTGTGCGTATTCCATCCAATAAACATGTTTTTTCTGCATTACGTGCTTGCATTACTCTATTTCTTACGTGTTCTGGTGAAATTGTTTTTGGAGCACTTTAGGGATCGAGTCTAATCTTACATTGTCAAACGCTTTTTTTAAATCTATCGATGCTGCAATTGTTGTTTCTCCACCATTCTATCTTTCATGTGATAAAAATTTCATCGTCTGTAGACCAATGTCTAATGACCGCTGCTTGATGATGACCAGAGTCTCCTGCATACTTGCTTAGTCTCTCCATTAATCATTTTGCGTAAATTTTGTACCCTAGAATACATAAACTTATCTCTAAAATCTTGTGTTTCTTTTACTGCTTTACATTTTGGAATGGGTATCTGGATTGATTGTTTCCATTGATCTGGAATATCATTTGTTTCCCATAACTTCTCTTTTATTTGATACAATACATCTGCTGTTTCTTCGTTAGAACATATTATATTCAATTTTTACTCCATCCTGTCCTGCTGCTTTTCCATTCGATAGATTTCTGATTATATTGTTGATTTCTTCCTTACTTAGTCCCTCCGTTATAATATAATTATCTTTTCCTAAATCAAGTGGTTTCCCTTCAGATGTTCTTAATTCCTCCATCCATTTTTTCATCGAAATGTTTGGTTTTTTTTACTCTTTTGTTGACATAAATTGTTTCAGAAACTTAGATGATTTTTTTTTATCTTTTCTCCTATCTCGTAGTGTTTTAATTCATTGTAAAATTGAACAACTTCTTTTTCATTGTGTTCCTTTTCTTTGATTACATAATCTTGTCTTCGTATATTTATGTTTTGCCTAAACCACTGTGTTTCCATGCCCCAATCTTCTACTTGCCTCATTTGTTTCCTTACCTTCATCAGACTTGTCATGGCCCTCTTTCTATTAGGTGTTTAAGGAAATTTTTCTTTTTCTAAAACCTTTCTTGCACTAACCGTTACTTTTTCAGTAAAAGTTTCGTAGGTTTTTGTAGTATCTAAATTTTCCACCTCAACTGGCCTGTGCTTACCTTATTCTTCTTATTTTTTATTGTTTTCTTTGTTTTTTAATGCCCTAGGCTGGAATATTCTTTTTCGTACTTTTTGTTTTCTGAATTCATCTTTTTGCTCTGTATAAATTCATACTTTCCTTAATTTGGGATCGTTCTGAATTTCTGTCCATGCAGCCCTCATAAATTTTATCTTCACCTTCGATTGTTGTGCTTCCTTCTTCCATTGGACCATGTGACTAACACTGACTCATCAAATCTCATTGAAATTACTATCATTTTATGGATTTCTAACAGATTGTTTATGTATTCCCCATTTTCGTTTGTATTACCATGTCCTATGAATTTACCTAGCCTCTTTATTTCCTCTTCGTCCGAATCTACTGACACAATGTGAGAGTTGAAATCTCATATGATGATAGTTCTATTTTTCCTGGGGTGCCCATTAATTAATGAATATGAAAAATGAACACGAAAAATGAATATGAATTTCTGGTTGGTGCATGGACATGTATTATTAGCCAGTCCTCCGATTGACCTTTGTATTTTTATCTGTGTATATAGTGTGCCAAAAATAACAGTTCACCACGTGCTTGCTGCTTGGACTACTAGATAGGAATACGAAATTAGCAACCAACCATACCGAATTAAAGGGCGAACACGAAATTATTGCGACACCGAAAATGTCATGCCAATTTTCTTATAATTTTTAGAATCAAACCAAAATTTTAGGGTAGTTTTAAACATATATTTACCTCAAAAATCAAAAGAAAAGTTAATCGATGGAGCCTTGAGTGTAAACTTGAACGCATTTTCGCTTGAAGCCCTCCATCAAAGTCTTTACAGTGTCATCCGGTACCAGTTTCTCAGTTTTTATTTCCATTTTCTTAACATGTCCTTCTCGTCTTTGACTGTCTTCTTGCTCTTCCGAAGTTCCCGCTTCATCATTGCCCAGTACTGCTCCACCGGACACAGCTCCGGACAGTTTGGCGGATTCATGTCTTTTGGAACAAAATGGACAGAATTGGCCTCATACCACTCCAGGACACTTTTAGAATAGTGGCATGATGCCAAATCTGGCCAAAATAGCGGAGCTTTGTCGTGCTGCTGCAAGAACGGCAAAAGGCGCTTCTCGAGGCACTCAGATTTGTAGATCTCGCCATTTACTGTGCCCTTTGTCACGAAAGGCTCACTCCTCAGTCGGCAAGAGCAGATGGCCTGCCAAATGAGATATTTGGAGGCGAACTTCAACATTTTCTTCTTCTTAAATTTGTCGTCTATATAGAACTTGCTCTTGCCGGTGAAAAACTCCAACCCCGGAATTTGCTTAAAATCGGCTTTTATATACGTTTCGTCGTCCATCACACAGAAGCCATATTTTGTCAGCATCTTCTCGTAGAGCTTCCGTGCCCAAGTTTTAGCCGTCGATTGTTGCCGCTCATCGCGGTTTGGGAAGTTCTGTACCTTGTATGTATGTAGTCCAGCTCTCTTTTTTGCATTCTGGACGTAGCTTTGCGACATGCCGATCTTTTTAGCCAAATCACGGCTTGAGACGTTGGGATTTGCTTTAATCATCCGCTTCACCTTTCCCTCCGTCTTTTTGTTCTCCGGCCCCGGTTTTCTTCCAGCTTCTTTGCCGTGGTCCAACGTCAACCGCTCCTGGAACCGCTTCAACACTCTGGAGACGGTTGAATGGTGAATGTTCAACATTTTTCCCAACTGCCGATGCGACAGGTCAGGAAATTCCAGGTGTTTGGAAAGAATTTGTTTTCTCGACTCGCGTTGGTTCACCTCCATTTTCGTTGAATCGAAAAACACGATTTCGAGTTTGACAGCATGTAAACAATACAGATCAATGAGAAAGTGTGCAAAATTTGGTTGATTTTTACCCAATGGTAAAAAAGTTATGCCCTGTTGAATGTGTCGCAATAATTTCGTGTTCGCCCTTTATATGCAACGAATAACAAGAAGATACAATTATAATTTTTATATCGAAAATTACAATAATATATATATTATTTAAAAAAATTAAAGTTATCAATAAATTCGCAATAGAGACGAATGCCCCTTCACGGTAAAGTCTCGTTAAACACAAACAAAATATCGCCTGTATGGATTGTATGATTTCCGTTAGTTTATACAGTTGAAAAGAAACACGTAATGTTCTGCGTTACCTAATGTACTTATATAGAGTGCTAGCTTTGGCATACATTCATTGGCTATTTCTTGTAAATTTAACCCAGATATCGCCTAAATGAGGTCTGTTGTATGAAAGATAGCAATTGAACGAGGATAAATTTCACGCGGCTTAACGTAAAAATTCATATTTTCTTTTCTGTGCAGCCATTTAATTCATATTTAGGTGTGCATTGCGATCTTGCGTTCATACTTTGTAAAGCTTACTGTATTGGTTTTAAAATGATTGTAAATCTTTGGATCAAGTTTGTTAATGGCCAAAAGGCTAATGTATAGACTATTGAATACACAAACTCCAAAGAAAACTGTAATCGCCTAATCCTTGTACTAATTACAAACTGTCCAAAAATATTCACAACACAAGGTAATACCAAAATAATGAATCCATCCATCCTAATATGCTATCAACTTACCGAACACGGCGATGCTCAATAACAGTCAGAGCGCGTTGTTATTGTTGTCAATGACGACAGCACCGAAAGCTTTGACGCGGGAAAACAGAAGATTACTTTCCACCGGTTGACGTTTTTTTCCGCCCAAGTTGCTGCACACCTACCGACCTTTCCTGATGGGCTGATGGGTGCGGCAAAAGTGAGCTTGGTAGGTATGTTCATTCAGGGGGATTTAATTTAAACATTACTTTTAATTAATTTTTATATTACAAGGCATTTCAACCACGTTGTTGATGTTGCCGCTTGAGTGCGTTACTGTATGTGTGGTGTGGTGTGCCTATCTTTTTCGTTTTCATTGATGTAGCCTGGAAGGATCACAGAGGGAGATCCGTAAAAAAACAAATAAAATTCAAAATTGTAGGAAAAAGTGCCTCAGATTGTTCACTTATGATTACACCTAATTTAAAAGCATGTTCCAGTATTTAATCTACTATTCCAGTTTCGCACAGAAGAAACGGATCGAGCGCAGTTTTTCGTAGACGTCGTCGTTGTCGTGGGTGCTCGAGGGGATTGAAAAATGGCTTGAATCACGCACACGTAATTCCCCCCCCCCCCCCCTTTCACTTCCCAGAGCTCAGGTCGACTTTTGACGTTGCTCGGCAGCAGGTTGAAGGTGTGCCATATAGTTTAATCAAGGCTGCTGCTCGACTGTGTAATTCTCGGGGAAAAGTGTTGTCGGAATGCTGGGGGAAAAGTTCCGAGCTGTCGGAGACTGCTCAGGCTAATAAAAAGCGTTTAATTTAAATCTGATTAGTCAAGTTGTTAGAATATAATTGGAAAATTGAAGTTTGTTGGTGGTGGTTTGTTTTGCTTGCCGAGCGAGCGGTGAATGGCAAAGGGAACGCCAGCTTCATGATCGTAATTGGTTGCGGTACTGCGACGACACTCTTCCTCCGTTTGAAAACCACTTCCAAAGGCTAATTGGAGCGGCTGCAGCTTGAGCAGCGATAAATACCTACCAGGTTGTGAATTCACGGAGTTCACTCTGTGGTCCCTTTTATTAATGGCGGCAAATTATGTCTGATAGTACAGTGATTAATCCTAACGTGGATAATGTTAAATAATTGCCTACAGTATTGCAGGTACGGTATCGTTAGTGTTTGAATCGATTCTGTTATGCAAATTGCTGGATTATAGACTGGGAGTAAATTGAATTCCGCTTGTGTTTTTGGACCTTAAGCAGCCTAGTTGGTAAGGCACGATATTAAGAAGTCGGAGGCGGGGTTAGATTCCCGGCCCGGTCAAGGGAATCTATCAGGCTGGAAATATTGTCTACTTTTCTGACACAGCACAGTGATTTAGAATGCGAATTTAGCTGGAAAGATACATTTTCACCCTAAATTTGAAGTTTTTGAGCAAAACTGTCTTCCACAAAGTTGTTTCTAATAACAAGGCGCTCCTCTTGTTGTGAATGAAAACTAGGAGGGTCCTTATTTTCAGGAAAAGCGAAAATCTAACTTTTTATTTGCAGTAATAAAGGCATACATTATTCAGAAAAGTTGTAAAACAAATAATTTCAAGCAACTTTGATGGTATAAACCTTTCTGTACCTTTTTATAAGACCGAATTAGAACATTTTTTCCTACGTTGCTTAGGGTGTCCCTATAAACATCAGTTATTTTGCTGTAACTTTTTTTTTTCAAATTTTTTAGCAAAGTTGTTTTCCCAGTGATTCTGGAACAATAAAAGTTACTACTTTTGGTGTACTAAAATTGTCTCTATCGTATGTCAAACAAAAGTTATTATGGTTTTTGTTTACAGAATAGGCCTTTTTCAAATGATGGTTTTTATAGTTGAAGCAAACCAAAAAAAATGTCTTTTAACAGTATTTGAAAGGATTTTTATTTCATTATTTGGAAAAGTTGTAACAAATAATTTCAAGCAACTTTGATGGATCCTAGAGGGTTTGAGCTGTTTAGTGGAATACTTGTAACTATAAATTAGAAGAAAAATTAGTAATCTCCATTTAATTCCAACTACCTTTGCTTATCTTCGACAGATACGCGTATTTCGTCTACAATGTCCAGACTTCTTCAGTGTCTCGTACTAATAACTCGACTTATTAGTACGAGACACTGAAGAAGTCTGCACATTGTAGACGAAATACGCGTATCTGTCGAAGATAAGCAAAGGTAGTTGGAATTAAATGGAGATTACTAATTTTTCTTCTAATTTATAGTAACTTTGATGGTATATATTTTTCTGTACCATTTGATAGGGCCGAATAAGAGCATTTTTTTCCGGTGTCCCTAAAGAAAATAACAGTTTTTTGCTCTAACTTTTTTATTTCAAATTTGCCAACAACGTTATCTTCAGAGGATTTTTATAACTTGTATAATAGTTTTGACGTGTAAGTCATTACCGATGTATCCTACCGTTAGCGAGTCGTTAACGATTTTCTTATAAAATTACGCCCTTTTCAAATGTGTTTTACTCAATTTAAAAAAATAACCTATCTCCAGCTTTCAGACATGATATGCAATAATAAAAATTCTTTCAAATACTGTTAAGAAACATTGTTTTGGTTTGTCCCAACTATAAAAACCATCATTTGAAAAAGGCCTATTCTGTTAACAAAAACCATAATAACTTTTGTTTGACATAAGATAGAAACAGTTTTTATACACTAAAATTTGTTACTTTTATTGTTAGAGAACCACTGGGAAAACAACTTTGCTGAAAAATTTGAAATGAAAAAGTTACAGCAACATAACTGATGTTTTTAGGGACACCCTAAGTAACGTAAGAAAAAATGTTCTAATTCGGTCATATAAAAATGTACAGAAAGGTTTATACCATCAAAGTTGCTTAAAACTATTTGTTTTACAACTTTCCTGAAAATGTATGACTTTATTACCGCAAATGAAAAAGTTATATTTTCGATTTCTCTGAAAATAAAGACTTCCCAGTTTTCATTCACACCAAAAGAAGCGCCTTGTTATTAGAAGCAATTGCGTCGAAGACAGCTTTGCCCCGAAACTTCAAACATAGGGTGAAAATGTATCTTTCTTGCTTAATTCGCATTCTGGACCACTGTGCATTGTGTTTGCATAATTGTGAAAGTAGTAAGTTTGAACTGCTAAGAATGATTTGTATCCATAACTGTATGATTGTGCAGATTCTTGGGGTCTTTTATAGAAGGACAAGTTTCAGGCATTCTCTACTTAATAATGGAAACAGTCAAAATGCTCCTACTTACGGTTACGCTCGAACAAATATTTACTCTAATGTTGAAAGATATCATACGATTCACGTACAATCAATAATTTCTTCATCCAGCCTTGAATCAAAATACAAACTTATTGCAAGTACATTACACTGATGGAAAAAATCCGCCAATGCCAATTTGCTTTAACTTGGGTCGCAAAACCACCGAAAATCGTATTTTGATCTTCGAAAATTTGCATTTCTCTTCACAAATCGGCATGAAAAATTGAAATTTTGCTAGTTTTTGAGAACCATTCAAATAACTGACTTTGCTGAAATGTAAATGCTCCAGGAGTGTTTTTTAAATATTTCTTAGCCTTTGACGAGTAACGTAAAAAGATATAACCGTTTGAAGGCAGCATATTTTGCCAAAAAAAAGTACAATCAACTCCCAGACTAACGCGGATCGCTTTGAGAAGGGTCTCGAGTGTTATATGGGGTTTGACCTTCTTGGTTTCATCATTGAATATCTCATGACCAACCCCAATATAGAAAATTACTTTTGTAAGCATAGTTGTTCAGCATATCAAAGCTTTAAGGATTGTAAACTTAAAAGTTCAAAATTATCTCACTACGCGGTGCTAGTGTGCATGCAAAAATACTGAATACCCCGAATCTAGGCATCCTTGACATACAGGAAGTTGGCGTCTTCGACACACATATGTTTGAGTGGACCTTTTGGATACTGTAAACATTAGTTGAGAATTCGTCCACTACGTGGTGCTAGTGAACATGTGAATGTTTTGTATTACCTGTATCCTTAGATTTAGATCATTTATGAATTTACTTTCTTCGGGAAAGTTATTTGAGAAGTCATGACCTTCCAACTTAAAGCATCAGTTGAAAAGATCAGTAAGGAACAACTTAAAAGATCAGAATTATCTCACTGTGCTGAGCTAGTTTGGATGTTAAATTATTGAATAAAGTTGATCTCGAGATCGTTAACATATTGCAAGATGGCATATTTGGCAAATATGTTCGAGTTGTCTTTCTGATGGTTTAACCATTAGTTCAGAACTCATTCGCTTCGTAGTGCGAGTGTACAAGTGCACTATTTGTATCACCTGTATTCTGAGATCTGGAACAACTCTGAATTTACTTTCTGCATTTACTTATCATCAGGAAGTTGGCTATTCAACTTTCTCTATCCATATTGCATCCATCCGGTGCCCTGATGGTCCCTTACTTACCATTGCATTCAAATTATGTAGGAAAATAAACATGAAAGATAGTAATAATTTTCATACGTGAGCTTTAACGCTTGTATACCTATTCCTTGAATGGATAGCGAGACAACCCCGGCATCTGTAATGGATGTACTTCAACGCCCGAGCCATTCTGGTATCCCACGTCTGGATTTTCGATAGATTTCCCTAATCAAATACACGCGCTTGACGAATCTTTGGAGTAATATACAAACTTAGTATCACACTTTCCCCGAAGTTCTCTGCAGAAATTCCCTGAAGTTCTCTGCAAACCTCCATAAAATTCTTTTCAGAACTCCCCCGAAGTTCTCTGTAGAACTTCCATGAAGTTCTCTGAAAAACTTCCATGAAGTTCTCTGCTGTACTTCCCTGTGGTTCTCTGCAGAACTTCCCTGCAGTTCACTGCAGAACTCCCTGAAGTTCTCTACAGAGTTTTCGGATGTTCTCTACAGAGTTTTCGGATGTTCTCAGCAGAATTTCCCTAAAGTTCTATGAAGAACTTCCACGAAGTTCTCTGCAGAACTTTCCTGTGGATCTCTGTAGAACTTCTTCAAAGTTCTCTGATGAACCTCCATGAAGTTCTCTGCAGAACTCCCATGAAGTTTTCTGAAGCACATACACACTTAAAAAATTGTACAGTATTCGGTAATTTTTTACCGAACTTTCAACAGCTGAACGTTCGGTAATTCAATTTACCGAATTTCGGTGAAATTTTACAGTATTCCGGCGAAAAAATTACGGGAACTTGCCAAATTTTACTGAAATCCGTTAAATTGGATTACCGAACGTTCAGCTGTTGAAAGTTTGGTAAAATATTACCGAATACTCTAAAATTTTATATGTGTGTTCATGAAGTTCTCTTAAAACCTTCTCTTAAGACCTTCCCTGAAGTTCTCTGAAGAATTTTCCTGAAGTTCTCTGCAGAACTTCTCTTTGGTTCTCAAAAGAACTTGCATAAAGTTCTCTGAAGACCTTCTCTAAAGTTCTCTGAAGAACTTTCCAGAAGATTTCTGCAGAACTTCCCGACAATGCTCTGTAGAACTTCACCGAAGTTTTCTGCAAAACTTTGCTGTGATTCTCTACATAAATTCTCTGAAGTTCTCTACAGAATTTTCTGAAGTTCTCAGCAGAACTTCCCTGAAGATCTCTGCAAAACTTCTCTGAAGTTCTCTGCAGAACTCCCCCGAAGTTCTCTGCAGAATTTCCATAAAGTTGTCTGAAGAACATACATGAAGTTGTCTGGAGACCTTCTATGAAAACCTTCCCTGAAGTTTTCTGAAGACCTTTACTGAAGTTCTCTGAAGAACCTCCATGAAGTTCTTTGCAGAACTTCCCTGATGTTCTCTGCAGAACTTCCCTGAAGTTCTTTGCAAAACTTCCTCGAAATTCTCTGCAGAACTTCCCTGAAGTTCTCTACAGAATTTCCTTGGAATTCTCTGAAGAACATACATGAAGTTCTCTGAAGACCTTCCCTGAAGTTCTTTTAAGAACTTCTATGAAGTACTCTGAGGAACTTCCATGAAGTTCTCTGAAGAAATTCAATGAATCCTTCAATTCTTTGAAGGATTTACCCGAAGTTTTGTGCAGAATTTCTCTGAAGGTCTAATCCGTTGTCAGTAGAATGTACCAAAAATACCCATATTGAGGTTATCAGCCTTTTATATGCACTAGCAATAAACATTCATTACATAGTTCACAGGCAGACCAGTGCCACACAGTTAAATAATTTTTAACTATGAAGTCGATCGTCTGGAAGACCATGGTTACCCGAATAAATGTCTCGAAAACAATGAGTTCATATATGATCTAGATATAAACGCTACCGTCACGTAGCGAACAAGTTCTGAACTATCTTTGTCAAAGACGCCAACTAGACGCCATATCAAGCTGAACAATGCATTAGGTCCTAAGTAACATTGAGAGATTTTCTTCGTCGACTTTCTCTTTGGTTAATAGCTTGTCTTGAACATGTTTTTACATAGCCGTAGGAACGCAAAGAGAAAGTCGACAAAATGAGTCTCTCAATGTTACTTAGGACCTAATGCATTGTTTAGCTAGATATGTCAAGGATCTCAAGATTCAGACGCTCACGTCGTTCGCGAAACAGATGGACTGGATGGACGGAAAATCGTACCCTAGTAGTTGATTTCGTGTTTCAAATGAGCCCCATATTTTCACATCACATATTTCCATATTTTCACATCATCCTTCATGATCAGCTTCCCGGAAAAACCAAACTAAAAAAATACTTCATAATTTTTCTTTCACTCGTTTTGTAAATATTATTTGATTTTCGTTCATTTAACACACACAGCAAAAAATAATCGAAATTACATGCGATGTAAAACGCTTGCATCGTAAAAATATATCAATGTAAAGCATTGCATTCGTTAATTTTAAATTAAAAACCGTGCACAAAACCGGAGCATTTACAAACATTGAAAGATACGTCTTTTTACATTGTTTTTTTACATTAGTACATGTTTCAAAAATTATAAATGACAGTGCACTCATTTTCCAATTCTTTATCATACCATTTAAATGATCGTGTCAATATTAAGCTACTTCCATCGTATTGTATCGAATAGAACTACTGTTTTGCTTAGCTGTCATTCTCCATCCAAACAGAGGACACAAGAGACTTTTATTTGCAACTGCAGCTTCTTAACCTCAAATCTGGTGTTAACACCTGGTTTCGTGATAAATTGTTAACGGAATATTAACTATAGTGTAATTCAAATTGATTGAATTGAACTGATTGAATTGCCGTCTAGGAATTCATCGTGCTTTTACTCGCGAGCAACTGTCTATTTTCCGGTTTTATCCAGCAAAATTAATCTGCCTTCGTAGAATTTTTTAACTAAGTTTTAAAGTTTTTCTATTATTTCTAATGTCTGAACAATTTACAACATATTTTGCATTTCAGGATCAACCGAATGAAGATCATATATAATAGATAGGAATGCTTGTAGTATTTTTCATTTGCATAAGTATATAACACTATTATATGAACATTTCATGGGTATGGGAGGGACGATGGTCACCCGATTGAACACTCTGCATGGGGAGAGTGGGAATGCCAACGCCCCATTGCTAACAGTTTGTGAATAAAGGGCGGGCTCTTCTCCCCGCCCATTGGGGCATCCTTATGTTAGATAGCTTGCTCTTGTGACCAATTGTTCAGTCTTGTTGTTGGAAGGAGATTCTTTATATCCCTGTGGATACGTATAAATGATGTTGCCTATCGATCCACCTAAACCCTTTTTGGCCCTTCATACAATGGCATGATTAGGATAATCAGTGGTTATTAAAGCTTGATCAAGTCTAACGTAGAGGAGAGCCCATTGCTGTCGGACTTAGTTTCCGTGCTACAATGGGTGGTATAATCATATTTCTAATGTCTGAATAGAATCTGAATGAAAGTATAATGTCGTTTTGAATTAAACTAACCAATTGAATGCATTCAACTTTCCTTCAATGTTGAAAACATATTTCGGTGGCCCACAGCCTCCTGAAAACATTTGAAAAAAATAAGTTATTATAAGTTGACGTTTTTAACCATAATGATTTCACCTCTCATTTGATGCTGCATTAGTATACAATGCTGCCTTAGTGCAGCATTGTATGCAAATTAGTGTACAATGAATGGGAATTCTCTGAATGATCTGAATTATATACCGTATAAAGAATACTTCCATTTTTCGTGGAAGGGTAAGATTTCAAAAAGGACAACAGTGCCCAGACTGCACTACCAGCTAAGTACGCAATTCTTAACTGGTGGTCTTGACCCGTGGAAACACGATTTAGGAACCTGTCAGAACTAGTGCTAAGACTGTATTCGATGAAATTTGGACACACGCAATTGTTCGTAACTTTTTTGCGTGTGGGTCAAAAATGATTGAAATTTTAACTGAATGTATTTCATTGTGTTGTGTCAATTGTGTAATGAGTTTCGTGAAAATCGGTCAAGTGATTTCAGTGATGGCTTCGAATGAAGAAATAGTGCCCCAACAAATAAAGCACTCACTTCGAAAACCCAAACGCTTCTCATCGATGGATCGGAAAACAGCTCGGAATCGCTCATTCAACCGTATCTCATGTCATCAAAACGTTCAAGGACCGTAAGACAACAATTTCCGCTTGGTAGTGGCAAAAAACTTGGCACATCAAATCCGGAGAAGGCCAGGTTGGTATTGAACCAATTTAAGCGTTATCCCAACATTTTGATAAGGGATGTTACGAAAAAAGCGAAAGTTTCAGTTTGTTTTGTGCAGAAAACATTGAAACGTTCTGGATTACATGTGTACAAGGTCCAGAAGGCACCGAACCGGAGCGATAAACAGAACTCGGTGGCCAAAACTCGTGCAAGAAAACTGTACAGGGAGTGGCTCACAAAACCGTTCTGCATTGTGATGGACGATGAGACCTACATTAAAGCCGACACCAAACAAATGCCAGGACAGGAACACTACGTCGCCACCTCTTAGTTGGCCGTTCCGGAGAGTGTACGGAAGAAGAAACTGTCGAAATTCGCCAAAAAATTCCTTGTCTGACAAGCGATCTGCGGATGTGGCAAAATGAGTCAGCCCTTCATCACCTCTGGGACCGTCAACGGACAAATCTACAAGGACGAATGCGTCCAAAAACGACTTCTGCCCTTCTTGAGATCTCAAGATGGCCCGACACTATTTTGGCCGGATTTGGCATCTTGTCACTATGCCCGGCCCGTCTTAGACTGGTACAAAGATAATAATGTAGTTTTTGTACCAAAAGACGTCAACCCTCCAAACACTCCGGAACTTCGCCCAATTGAAAAATTTTGGGCAATCATGAAGGCAAAGCTCGTTAAAACTCCTAAACTGATAGAAAATGAACTTAAACTAGAGAAAGCGTTGTTTAAAGTAAGTAAGCAAGTCGGCCCTATCATTGCCCAAAATTGGATGAAAGGGGTCAAGGCAAAGGTGTGGGCATTTGGTTTAGGAGAATAAACCAAAGATGTCAAAACTTAACCATTTAGTAGTACTTTATTTCCAGAAAGTTTGAAATGAATCGGGCTCAAGGAAAATTTTTGGTGACCTATTTTGTGTGTCTAAATTTCATCGAATACAGTCTTTATGTTTTATGTCTTTATGTACGCGCGCAGTTGTGGACTCTCAAATTTACTCCAAAGTTATTATTTGAGTACAGTTTACACATTTGATAAATTCATGACTTCTTATGCAGTTCTTCAAGTACTATTAGTATATCGAGAAAGTCCCAACCAAAAAGGTTGATTGAAATTTATTTATGCAACAATAACAATCTGCTTAAACAGTTGAACTAACCTCTCCATATTTCTTTTTTTTTACAGGTGAGAACGGAAAGCTGAACATAGCTTTAAACTGGTATGTCAATGTCTTCACACCCATGCACACCCATCCATGCTTCTACTCAGACGTGTGAAATGGGCCTGAAGGAATGTGAAAATAATTATTTTCAACGTTGATTGCCCTTAAACCATAGTCACCCATGCAAATCCGCTATGCTCCAAATTTTGCACATAAGGTGATTTTCTGCTTTTTATTCTATACTTACTGTCGATTGAATTTATACTGACATTGTTTCTCAATTGAAGAATTTTCACATCCGATCAACACAATTCCTCGCACTCCCTAATCGTTATAACCTCTCACCATTTCAATGCAAACAAGCTCACAATTGAAGTTGTGCTCACAAGTGTTTTGTTCAAATGAGTGCATTTTCAATTACTTGTTAAAACCATTAACAGACTACATAAGGTTCAAATAAAGATACCGTACAACTTGTTTGCTGCTTAGGAAGTTTAACAAGCGAAAAAGCAAACTGCAGGTTCAAAAGAGTTGCCAATCGTACTCTAAGTGTCATATAACACTCTTAAGCAGTAATCAAGCTGTTTAAGAGCTCCACGGTCTCTTCTTAAGAATTTCACTTCAAATTACCGTACTAGATTCTTATGAACGTTCAAGTAGCTTGAACGTGTAACCGTTCGCGGAACAACTCGAGGTTAGATAAAACACAGTGGCTTTCGCGCCACTCTCGTTAGAGAGACCACTGGTCGTGTTAGGTTTGCCCGACAAATTGAGACTACCTCAGGGGACCTCTTGAACGGTGGTTACCAATTAAAGAAATATTCGGAAAACGCCAGTGCCTGCTTTGCTATCGACGACCGTTCTCGTAACTGGTTATTCGACGCACTCTGACTTACCCACTATCAACAAAACGGAAAAAGCCCGAAGGAATGCTTACTCAATAGAGCAGAAGAAAACGGAAAACGGAAACTTGGTGTAATAGCAGGCTTTATTGTCGCGTGGTTTAGCTTCATGCAAACTTGAGCTTTAACTGCACTATATTTTTATATTCGTTCGTATTGGACCTCTCGACTATTGGTATGTGTGTGGGTGTACGGGTTAAATCATGGCCATGAAAAACTGGGCGACGTACCTGCACGGGTTTGTTCCACGGTGACTCACTGATGATGGCTGCCGGTGGATGAGGTTCGATGAAATGGCGACGAAGGTGACGATGGCGGCGGGACTAACGACGCCGCTGGGCTGCGATCAGCGATGGACGATGACCCGTGCGCAGTATGGCCGAAACTAAAGTTGCGGAGGGAGTGAGTGGCTGGACGAATGACTTCCGGTTTCGGTTTCGTCGAGAGCGTCCGGATGTTCTTCTCTCCTTCAATATAAGGTCCCCTTTTGAGCGACCCGGCTTCGCGTACCTTTCCGCTATGACCGGGCGGGGTTAAGAAAGGCTACTATATTTTGGGGTGAGTCCGGTTCGGTGTCCGACACTTGACAACGGATCACTGCAACCGCGCTCTCGATATCGTTTCCACAGGGTTTAACGTTGAGTGGAATTCCGACGGATTAACGAGCCGTCGGGTGAAAAACTCGCACAAAATTCCTTGCGATCTTCCTCCCTCCGTTTGACTACCTCGAAAGGCAGGCCTTTGCTGGGCGCACGAGTCGATGTTGTCCGTCTCACGGGGAAAAACACCGTCGAGACACCGCTGGTATCCGCAGGAACGGTGACGTAGTTCCAGCCCGTACAAAAAAGCGACAAGCGCTGGAAGTCCAACGCGAACTGCATTAAAACTTATAGTGCAGTATTTAAAAATAACGGATTTACCTTTTTTTCGTTCGAAACTATAAATTCAAATTTTAACAAGAACGCGACTAGTTTGAAATTATGTCCGCTGAAAGGACGAACAAACGTTAAAACGCTTCTGAAAAACAAAACTCACACTACCTTTACCTCTATGTAAAACTATTACGCAAAAAATAACCGAGTAGTTAAATTTACAACCTACAAATTAACACGCGCACTTCTGTTCTCCAGCCGATTTGTTAGCGAAATGGCTTCCAGTCAGAGCAACTTCACGGTCAATAAACTTCTAATCGTAACAAACAAGGTTGTCTTTCTAAAAATCGAAGTCTTTATGCTTGAAAAAAACAAAAAGAATGGCGGCATTTTGGCGCCTGCCGAAATTATCTCTGCTATAATGGGAATATAGCTACCTACGCGCGGCTCCCGCGCCGTCGCCATCCAGCTCCGCCGCTCTGGTCATACCTGCTTCTTCTCTCTTTGAGGTTGCAGGTGCAATTCTTTATGGCAGGCTAAATCGAAAACGTATAACGTTACATCCCACACCACCCAGTTTTATGAAAATTTGATCAATGAATATCTGATCAAATTTTTATAACTCAAATATTTTTGAAATTCACTCCAACAGTTGAATCATTTTTAATGTAAATCGCAAAGTTACTAAATTCTTCATTTATCACCTACACAAAATTCGATCAGTACAGTAAACCCTTTCTACCATAATAACTTCTCGTTAACGAATCTGCAGTCGATCACATCATCAAAACTTGTTGACACACTCGCAATCAATACTGCCTAAAACCGGATCCTCAAGAATACATAGAACAATATTTCAAATCCCATCACTGAATCTCCTCAACTCAAATAAAAAACTCTTAGCTCAGATACCCAGGCTTCATTTCAAACTCAACATCTGATTTAAACCCTGACTCTCTAAACGAAACCTAAGAACAAATTTTTCACCAAACTGATTTATTCGAACTATAACAAATTTTCACGGATCTTCTGTCTCCTTACCCTATATTGCACAAAATGAAAACTCACAGCATGAAACTTGCACGCAAGTCATGTGAAACTAGTACGATCAGACAGCTCACTGTCACTTGACGCGCGACTATGTAAAATTGGTCTCAAACGAAGAGACAATAAAACCACTATGGCAGAATTTCCGGAAGGAATAAAAAATAACTATCGTGTGATGTGAACGTAGAACGGCAAACAGACGTAGGTCGATAAACCGGGGAGTATTTGGTACTTTCTATTTAAATTTATAATCACTAATTATTTTGTTTTATATTTACAGACTCGTCGTGGGACACAAAAAAAACAGAAAAAAACCTTCCAGGTAGTTACTTGACCTTCCGACGATCCACCGCGTGCAGAGAACTCATAATTGCTGGGTTGCTACGATTTCCGGGAACGCCCCCACCGAGAGGAATATTCGCTGAAGGCGGGAATTCTAATGCTCACTCGAACAAAAAAACTTTGACTCCATCGAATCGGTTGCTGCTCGGAATGTACCCCAGCAAAGGAAAGTGTTCACTAATCGACACCGCCGGACACCAGCAATAGCCCGACGGACCAGTGACCATATATACATTAATCGCTTAAGGTGCGCGGATTCCGTTAACCAAGTTGTTTACACGATCAAGGGATGGAAGATCTTGGTGATAATCATTGAATTCCGTATACTCATTTCTTTTCTTCTCATTTTAGGTATTATACCACGCGACGACAAATTTAGAACCGAAAAACCACCTAAAGTTAAAATTGTTTGCCAATGCGTATTAAACGGAATGGAATTATTTACAGGAACCCAATCGTGAGTAACATTCAAACATCGACTAATATATCTAAGTACTAACATAGACTAAGTAGATTTGCGTTTTTGTTGAGGTTAAGAGCTACTATGTGAAAAACGATGGAGTATACTAGTCTTTGAGAACTTTCGCTAACTTCCATCAATTATGATGTTTCGTTTCCTATCGCTGAAGCGAGACCTTTCTCGTATTATACCGTCCTAGTCTGATTGGTATCATAGCTGGAACACCCATTTCTTCTAAAATTTCTTTAAATAATTGGCGTGAAATATGCCCAGTGTATTACCGTTTGATCCTCCAACTCTGCTTCTCCTAGAACTCTTTTTATGACTGCTTCAATGTATTTCGGTCTAATTTCGCACAGTAATCCTTCGATTGTCGGATTATGCAGTATTTTTTTAACACATCTCCTACCTGGTAGGTTGGTGCTTTTTGTTCGACCGCAGGTTATAGTACCTGCTTTGTTTCTGGTACGCTTCTGCCAAGTTTTTGCGCACCTCTTGGTACAGTTTCTCATGTTCCTGATTTGTTAGTTCAGTGCTAACTTTACCATTGAGTGTCCCGTATTTTCTCATATTCCTTACCATTCGATATTTGGTTTCTGCCAAACATTAAAAAATAGGGAGAGTATTTTGTTGACTCATGAACGGATGTGCAATTGCATTGCTGACTTGCTGCAGGTTTATCGGACCAATTCTTGATTGCCTTTAATAGTGGCTCTGATGGCAGTCGTTATTACCCGATTAACCCTTTCGGTATTATTTACCTGTGGGTGATAGAACGGAGTCAGCCAATGCTTTACTCCAAAACGCTGTAGAAGGCCCGCAAACTCCCTTGAGGTGAACTGGGTTCCGTTATCGGTAAGGATCATTTCAGGTACTCCAAACAGCAGGAAAACCGCTTGTTCTATGAACTGGACCAATGTCGAAGCTGTTGCTTGACGAAACGGTTGCACCAATACAAATTTGGTAAACACGTCTGTTAAGACCAAGAGGCAAGTGCTTCTACTTTTGCCTGACGCCGGAAATGGTCCAACATAATCCAACGTGATCAGTTGCCAGGGATGATCGCAAAACCTTTTTTGTGATCCCATAGGAGGAGTTGAGTTAATGTTCGGTGACTTTGCTGTTTTACATGGCAAACACGCTCTGCAATACCTTTTCGTGTCCTTCGCCATCGAAGGCCAATAATATTTTTCTTTCAGCGCATTTAATGTCTTGTTATACCCAAGATGCGCCGGCTCATGAACTTTCCTTATAGTTTCATCCCTCTCCTGTGTTGGAGGATAATATTTCCATTCATACCGCCGATCTGTGAATTTTTTCGTGTCCACCCCATATTTATATATACGATCGCTTTTGACCATGAACTGACTATAGTTCACCGGGTCTTCCAGTATTTGCTCTTTGAGATGTTCATAAGCTTGGTCCACGGTGGCGATTGTTTCAATCCTAGATAAACAATCTGCTAATATGTTTTCTTTACCCTTGCGGTATTCTAGTGTGAAATCATACGATTGCAGCTTCAATGCCCAACGTAACAATCTTGAATTAGCGTTGGCAGCTGAGAGCGAAAACAACCAAGTAATGCTTCTCGCATCAGTTTCTACTATGAAGGTAGAGCCTTCAATGTAATGACGGAAGTTCTCGACCGCCAAGAGAACTCCTAAACATTCTCTCTCAGTTGCTGAATATTTCCTTTGAGTGCTCGACAGTTTTTTACTGAAATACCCGATAATTCTCTTTCCCTCGTCAAATTTTTGCAGTAACGCTGCTCCTACAGCCAGTTGAGAAGCATCGGTCTCAATTATAAACGGCCTAGAGTAATCCGGATTTGCTAAAACTGGAGCTGAAGTAAGAACTGCTTTCAATTGGACAAGTGCCTCCTCTGCTGCTTCTGACCATCTAAATTTCTTTGACTTTTTTAACAAATCTGTAATTGGAGCGGTGAGATGACTATACCGGGGAATGAATTTCTGATAGAAACCCATAAGTCCCATCAATCTACGGATTTCCCTAACAGTTTTTGGTCGGGGGTAGTTGAGAATCGGTTCAAGTTTGTTACTTTCAATGCTGAGTCCACTTTCCGTGAGTAAGTATCCTAAATACCGTACTTGCTTGCGACAAAATCGACTTTTCTCGACTGAGATTGTTAGTCCTGCTTTCCTCAATCGAGCCGCAACTTCCTCTAATAGTCGGAAATGCTCATCGAGAGTTTCACTTACTATAACAATGTCATCTAAATATATGAAAACTTTGGGTTCTAGATCAAAACCAATAGCTCGATTCATCAAGCGTGTCATTGTGAATGGTGCATTTTTGAGCCCAAATGGCATAACTTTGAACCTGAATAACCCTTTAGAGGTGCGAAAAGCCGTAAAATTGCGTGAATTATTCTTAAGTGGTATTTGAAAATACGCATCTTTTAAATCCACTACGCTGAAGTACTTGGCTTTTTGGAGGCGATGAAAAATTTCTGACATATTCCTCATAGGGTATGCATCCTTCTTTGTGATGGTGTTAATTCTCCTCAAATCGAGGCATACTCTTATTTTCCCACTAGCTTTCTTGACTGGAACTAGCGGACTCGAGTATTCTGTGATGCATTCTTCGATTACATCTAATCTTTTCCAGCGCTCTAATTCCTCTTCAATTTTCTCCCATATTTTTGGAGAATAACGGTACATTGAAATTCCTTCATCTTTGCGCCTTCAATTAACTCGATTTCATGTTCAATCAATGATGTTTTCCCGAGATTGCCTTCACCGGAACACGCGAATTTTCTAAGAACTTCCTGCAATTGAAATTTTTCTACTGGTGTTAATTCATGTTCCGTTTCTAAATTATCGATTGCTTCCTGCGGATTTTTGGGTAGATCCAAAGTGGGTACATCTAATGTTTCGTCTTCTTCTGATTGGGATACAAGAGTGTTTTTTCCATCTCCGTTAATTTGCACGACTCGTAACGAAAAGTTGATCGGTTCCTTGTCCACCAATACGTCCCCTTCTACTTTTAGATAATTAATAACAGACCTTTCGCTCAAGTCTGACGTCCACGTGAGATCCAACTCCTCAATCCTGTTTTGACAAGTGATCATAGGACGAATTTGAAATGCTTTCCAGAAATTCATCCCTAAAATCAGTGGTTTCCTTATCTCTGGAACGATTAGTGTGGGAACGACTCTTGTCTCGGTTCCTAATGTGTATGGTATGTTTACGTACCCTAAGCATGCATGTTCGGTGTCATCTGCCGTACATATCTTAATGTTAGACTTCAAAATCTTGAACCCGTGCGATTGCACAATGTTGACTGCACTCAACACACTTACCCCTGCTCCTGAGTCAAGCAGTGCAATTATTTCCGTTCCTAGAACGTTTACTCTAATGTGAGGACACACACTAGGATCGATTCGAATTTCTAAAACCGAATTATTCTTCTCGGGAATTCTCTCTAACAGCGAGGCGGCTGGATTCCCATTCAAACACCTCGCATTTAGTTTGTTGGATGTAAAACGTTCTGTGTTGCCCTTTGCCGTATAGCCTGATGATTGTTGTCGCAATTCCTCGTAGTTTTCCCAGGCTTTCCACACGCATAACAAAATATTTGTTTAGGTCCAGTACAGTTCCTCCAGGCATGACCTACTCTTTTGCAGTTCCAACATACTAATGTGGAACTTGTATTTGATCTGAAATACTGTTGCTGTGCATGCTGCTGATGTTCCTCCTGATGGTTCACAGACGGCATTCGTTGTTGCGACGTTCTTTGCTGAGTAACATTCGACCTAGTGTTCCTTACGTGGCCCCTATGTGTTACCATGTTATTCGCAACAGGTGTCTCTTCCGAACAAGCTCCCAAGGAATCCTCGACATCCAAGTGGTGGAGTCCGTTCCTGACATCTTGAGGTGGTTTGAAAAAATTTGGATCATTCGAATCTATTTTATGGTTTATTTGAATCAGATCTTCGAGATCGTCTACATCCAGTACTGATAATCTTGAGCGATAATACGGTCGCATATTTTCCCAAACTAATTCAAAAAGTGTCCTCGATGAAAAAGGCCGTTGTAGACATTGGTTTAACTTTTCAACCTCTGTCACATAGGCTATAAACGTCTCTCCTTTTCTTTGCTTCAGTCCTCTAATCTGTGCTCGAATTCCTCTATCTCTATTTGGATTTCCATAACGAAATCTAATCTCATTTTCAAACTTCTTCCAACTGGTTAGGTGGCTTTCTCTCGTAAACCACCAATCATAGGCTTCTCCCTTCAATCTGCGATGAATATTCATCAACAATTCGTCCCTTGAAACTCCTTCGTGACGCGCTAGTTTTTGAATCCGGTTCAAGAAATCTTCGACCTGAATTGATCTACTGTCTCCCGAAAAATTTAGGTCCCAATTTTCTACCCGAGATTTCCGAAAACATGGTTTTTCATACTCAGAACTTGAGGACTCATATCTCCTATGTCTTCTGCCATGATTATCTTTGCCTTTCTTCGCCTTACCTCTCCTCCTTGTATCGTATTCGCTACTCAATTCACTTTCGCTCCTCGACCTATCTGAGCTACTATCCGCACTATGTTTCTTATATTTGTTCCTATATCTATTTATCCGCTCTACACTCTCATCTTTCCGTGATCTTCGACTCTGAAAACTCTCTGGTGGCCGTCTATCACCACTTTTCTTCTCTTTACTCTCATCTTTCTCATTTTTTCGTGACTTCCGGCTCATAATCCTTCTCGGCGACCTTCCATCACAGCTGTCCTCTGTTTCACTCTCAAAAGCTCTTATTTTCAATATTCGGCCCTTATTGCTCCTCTGCGGCTGTTTCTCAAATTTTCTTCTTAAATCATCATCATCCTTCTTAAAACGTTCACGATGAGGGTGCTGACTCTCAATGCTCTTCGGCGGTCTTTCACTCTCATCTCTACTGATGTCTTCTCTAGTCTCATCTCTTCTTTTCCCTTCTTGGTTTGCTTTCCACAGCATAAACTCGTGCCACTCAGCCTGAAACTTCTCTGAATTCTCCTTCTCTATCACCATTTTTTCTGCTATGTTTTTCACTCCGTCATTCTGTTCTATTCTTTCTTCTCCTTCCTCCATTTCCTTGCCTTCTACTTCTTCACGAGTTTTCTGACCAAAATCGTTTAAAATTTTCTCTATTTCGTTACACACTTTCTCCTGATCTAGTTTTTCTGATTCTTCCATAGTCATAGCAGTATGTGCTCGAATTAGATAGTGGCGCAATCTCGAAACTAAAGAATGTTCGAAGCGGTTATTTAAGCTTTCCACTATGTCCCTAACTTTTCTTTCGATTGTAAAAACTTCATCCTTGAATCTATGTTTTCCGTTCACAATCAGTAACGACTTTTTTTCGTTTTTGAACAATCTTCGCAACAACCTTCTCTTATCTCCTAACGTTTCCCTTTGATCCACTGTCTGACCACGTATCCTCAATTCAAAATCCACTTCTTCCTCCAATAAGTGTTCAGATGTTGGCAAAATAAACACACCACTCATTTTGAGTTTCCTATTTTTTTTGGACTCAAAACAAAATCAAACGAAAAATTCAAACAAACGCATAAAATACCTTAAAGACGATGAATTTAAGTCACCTTTAACCTATCCTACAATCTACGCCTACCTAACGAATCTAATTCAAAGATATGTTTCAAATACCCTAAACTAACTCCCAATTGTAATACCAACACCAATTTAAAACTAACTAAAATAAATCCTATATACCAATTCAAAATTAAATTACTCTAAAATATAGATTCAGATTCAACTGTTTAAGAAAAAATGCAAAATTTTGACGTTGGGACGCCCCACGTTGGGCGCCAATGTAACCGTTCACGGAACAACTCGAGGTTAGATAAAACACAGTGGCTTTCGCGCCACTCTCGTTAGAGAGACCACTGGTCGTGTTAGGTTTGCCCGACAAATTGAGACTACCTCAGGGGACCTCTTGAACGGTGGTTACCAATTAAAGAAAATATTCGGAAAACGCCAAATTCTTTCCTTCTGCTATCGACGACCGTTCTCGTAACTGGTTATTCGACGCACTCTGACTTACCCACTATCCAACAAAACGGAAAAAGCCCGAAGGAATGCTTACTCAATAGAGCAGAGAAAACGGAAAACGTAAACTTAGTGTAATGTGAGCTTTATTATCGCGTGGTTTTAACTAAAAAAAATACCAAACTTCAAACTTTAACTGCACTATATTTTATATTCGTTCGTATTGGACCTCTCGTGTAAGTGTATGTGTGGGTGTACGGGTTAAATCATGGCCATGAAAAACTGAGCGACGTACCTGCGCAGGTTTTGTTCCACGGTGACTCACTGATGATGGCTGCCGGTGGATGAGGTTCGATGAAATGGCGACGAGGTGACGATGGCGGCGGGACTAACGACGCCGCTGGGCTGCAAATCAGCGATGGACGATGACCCGTGCGCAGTATGGCCGAAACTAAAGTTGCGGAGGGAGTGGTGGCTGGACGAATGACTTCCGGTTTCGGTTTCGTCGAGAGCGTCCGGAATCGACCTTCTCCTTCAATATAGGAGTCCCCTTTCCCAGGCGACCCGGCTTCGCGTACCTTTCCGCTATGACCGGGCGGGGTTAAGAGAGGCTACTATATTTTGGGGTGAGGTCCGGTTCAGTGTCCGACACTTGACAACGGATCACTGCAACCGCGCTCTCGGTATCGTTTCCACAGAGGGTTTTAACGTTGAGTGGAATTCCGACGGATTATTGGCGACCGTCGGGTGAAAAACTCGCACAAATTCCTTGCGATCTTCACTCCTCCGTTTGACTACCTCGAAAGGCGGGCCTTTGCTGGGCGCACGAGTCGATGTTGTCCGTCTCACGGGGGAAAAACACCGTCGAGATTCCCAATTCAGCGATGATGATTGCCGAACAGTGACGTAGTTCCAGCCCGTACAAAAAAAGCGACAAGCGCTGGAAGTCCAACGCGAACTCACATTAAAACTTATAATTGCAGTATTTAAAAATAACGGATTTACCTTTTTTTTCGTTCGAAACTATAAATTCAAATTTTTAACAAGAACGCGACTAGTTTGAAATTATGTCCGCTGAAAGGACGAACAAACGTTAAAACGCTTCTGAAAACAAAACTCACACACTACCTTTACCTCTATGTAAAACTATTACGCAAAAAATAACCGAGTAGTTTAAATTTACAACCTACAAATTAACACGCGCACTTCTGTTCTCCAGCCGATTTGTTAGCGAAATGGCTGAGTCAGAGCAGCTTCCGCGATTAATAAACTTCCTAATCGTAACAAACAAAGGTTGTCTTTCTAAAAATCGAAGTCTTTATGCTTGAAAAAACAAAAAGAATGGCGTAGCGTTTGGCGCCTGCCGAAATTATCTGCTATAATGGAATATAGCTACCTATACTTTTTGGCTCTTATAGCAAAATTCTATCTAAGACACACTGCCAAAAATCCGAGCTCTTATAATTATAGTATACTTAAACTACCTTGCCATATAGAAGAGGGTTACCCAGGTGCAATTCTTTATGGCAAGCTAAATCGAAAGAAAACGTATAACGTTACAAACGCTCGATCTACAAAAGACTTTGTTAATATAAGGATTCAAGTCTTTAACATTCAAGGTTCATATACTTAAGCAATCAATATAATGCGACACTATTGTTTATGAAAAATAAATGTTGTTTATGAGAAAAAAAACTAAAACTAGTGTTCAGTTTCAATACATGAAAACTACATGAAAAACATTTGATTTTCTTCCACACAAAACACGCTGTAGTATATGTGATGGAGAATTTACAGATTCACTGTTTATTTGAAATCAATGACTTTGATAGGCTAAAGGGTGTTCCGATCCAAATTTGGTCAAACAGTAATGTGTATGAGTTGTTCAAAGTTTTTATTAATAAGTCAATTTTTTTTCTTTTTCAAGTTCAGTTAATACGGAATACAGGAGAAATATTCAGCTAAGCTTCCTTCTTACCGAATGCGAATTGCCGGATCTTTCGTTTAACACTTGCCATAAGATTTTGTACAGTCTCCTTGTCCACTTTATTCGTCCCAGAACGCCAGTTTGCCTTGAACTGTTTCTCGCTAGCAACAGCTATTTGAGTCCTAGAGGGTTTGAGCTTTTTAGTGAAATAACTGTAACTAGAAATGAGAAGAACAATTAGTATTTTCTATTTAATTCCAACTACCTTTGCATATCTTGACAGATACGTGTATTTTGTCTACAATGTGCAGACTTCTTCAGTGTCTCGTACTAATAACCAGTCGAGTTATAAGTACGAGACACTGAAGAAGTCTGCACATTGTAGACGAAATATGCGTATCTGTCAAGATAAGCAAAGGTAGTTGGAATTAAATGGAAAATAATATTTTTTCTTCTGATTTCTAGTTAGCTATTTGAGTCTTCTTTAGGTTCCGCTTGACGATGGCCCAATATTGTTCGGTTGGGTGGAGCTCTAGCGTGTTGGGAGAGTTCTTGGGCACCACTCGAACGTTGTTGGCAGCATACCACTCCATGCCCTTTTTCCGTAATGGCAAGATGATAAATCCGATCGAAATAGAACGGAACAATTGTGTTGCTTCAGGAAATGCAGTAGATGTTTATGTAGGCACTCGCTCAGATAACCAAGACTGGGATACTGTTCTTTGCAACGCATGATACCCAAGCATACTCATAGAGGCCATAGAAATGCAATATAGTAAATTTCTCCCCATACAAGATGTTTTAGGTTCTCCACAGTGTGCTGGAATTTAGATAGTTCGTTGTTATTAGTTCAACCAAGGTTAATGTAGTGTGACTAATGCAATATCCGTTCCTGACTCGCGAACTGCCTGACACAGCAGTTGCTGGGCCGCCTCACAGTGGCTTAGGTTCAGTTGTGTTACCCGTACTGTGTTTAACTTTTGGTCTACCCTTGTAGGCCGAGCACTTGGAACCTCGCGTGACGCGCTTGTCGTCTGGTTTCCCAGAGCACGTCATGCATTTGGGGGGCTCTTTGCAGTCCCGAGCCTTGTGCCCTTTTCCTCCGCACCTTCGGCAAAGATCGTTCCCATCGGGGCCTTTACATTCACACGACATATGCCCGCTTTCGAGGCACTTAAAGCAAGCCTTTGGCGGCTGGTACAAACTCAGTGAGTAACAGACCACCCCACTTTGTGTTTTTCCACTTTTAGGATAAAGTCTGCGGCTGCAGCTGGCAGTCGAATTCTTGCCACTTGGGTCTCAAGTGGACCCTTTTGCAGCCGTATGGCTGTCGTGGCAACCTCTATCCCTCACTGGGCCATGATTGCTGTGGAAATTTCGCCTGCATTCGTGATCTCATCCAAGTTTATAAATTGGAGAGTCACTAACGTGGCCAAGGCACGTACCTCCAATTCCGCTCCTAGGGCCTGTTTGGCCAGCTTCTTATACGCTGGGCCCTTCAGCTTGGTATCCTTCTTGAGCTCGAGGATCATTTCGCCAGTGCGAGAGAGGCGTACACTCCTCACGTCGGCGCCTAGATCCGCGAGCTTAGCGTCTCCGCGCATCGCCTTGAGGACTTCGGAGTACTTAGTTTCGTCGGTCTTAACGATGAGGGCCTCACCGGGTTTTTTTTCCTCGCGTGGAGACCATCACTGACGCCAGGGACATGACTCCACCTCCTGGACCTTACCTATTGACTCATGACTATGAATCGTGCCCAACGGCTTTAGTTCCCTTCCGAAGGAAGACGTGAGCAGATTTTTTCGCCTCAGAAAAACAACCGACATCGACTGGGATTGAACTCAGACCCACTGGAGTGTCAAGTAGCAGTCACGCTTACCACTGCACTACCGAAGCCGGCCTCACCGCGGTCACGCTTTCGTGCCAGGCTTCGATACTCTTTTTCTTTCTGAGATCTGTTTCTCTTTTTTCGGACCTTGGTCCAAAGGTTTTCCCTGCCTCTGGAAGGATCATCGCTCGTTCCTCATAGGTTATCCCGTCCGTTGCTGGGACTGGCCTTGTCACTTGGGCTGCTCTTAGTGCTTGGAGTTTGGCGCGCCATCGAGGTGGTGTTGGCCTCTCCAGTTTTACCGAAGACCCCTGCTTCCGAGGTTGTCGCGCTTCCGCATGTATCGGATGCGCTGCCAGTTCCTGTCTTCTTACCAAGTGGGGATCTCGTTAGTCCTTTTTTGTCGAACCGGTTCGCCTCCTCTCTCTGTGTCATTTCATTTGGAACTTGTTTCATGCTGAGGGGTCTCCCTTCAGCCGCTATCCATAACCACGTGAAGTTGTCGCCATAGTGATCCCATGGTTATCTATGCAAGCTTGGGGCTTGCATAGGCCATGCTAGGGTTGACGTGGGCCTTCATGGGGACACCGCGTTCAGAGCCTGATCGGCGATGGGAATCAGGATGCCAAAGCATAGCCGGTCGGTGGAGATGGAACGTACTGAAACTGTGCCTGTGCCTGAAACTAGAGCCATGACGCAGACGGCCTCAGTTCGAATCTCGATTACGTGAACCGTTTTTGCTTTTTTTTGTGAGCCTTTGAATTTCCGGACTCCAATCTTATACTCAACACTAAAACACTGCAAAATCTCACTCACACCTTGAATTTATCAAAGCGAATTGATGTGTTGCTTTTTTGCCCACGACGTATGTTGCACTTTTCTCCAAGTTGCGATCCATTACGAGAAATGAAACCAAATCATGCGAAATTGCATTACAATCTTACTTTTTTATTTTGGGTGTAGGTATACCTCTATAGTACACACATCAACTTTCTCACTTTAAATCACAATTGCGTAAAAACTACTGATTGAATCTGAAATCAAAAACAGAGAAACCTTCCGCTCTTTCTTGATTTTAGATATAATCAGTAGTTTTTAAGCAATTTCGATTTGGAGTGAGAAACTTGATGTATGTACTCTGAAGTTATACATGTATTGGAACGAACCGGTTTAAATTAAAATATAAATCCAATGTATAAATGTTTTATAAAACTTCACGCCAATTCCTACCAGACCCTTTTATGAACCTTCCCAATGATTTCTCGTTAAAATGAATAACTCCTCTCGAGCTGCAATAAAGTGAGTATTACATCGTCGTATTCCAATCTTTTTCATATTTAACCTGCATGCGGGCGGGACTGGCAACGATATTTCCTTGGTATTGGATCACCAGTTTTTACACATTGAGGATGTGTGTTAGTCCCAAGCAATCTATTTGTCCTCTGTGCAATTTATCTGGTTGTAACAGAGTAGCAAAAATCGGGTAAAAATCATTCTTATCATGCTCATTTACCCTAACACATTTTTGGCAGTTTAGAGTATAAAATCAAAGTAGGTCTTGAGAAAATTATGTTGATTCATTCATATTTCCCCGGAACCTAGGAGTGCCGTGACGTCATGTTGCGTGTACGCAAAGCTGGCGCATCGCTCGACAAATTGACCTGCTCAAAATGAGAGGAGCAGAATTAAATAAGATTTAAGACTGATCTAGAACACACATAATGACACCCAGATAAGTCATAAACCAATTTTAATTTATCTTTGCATTTTCCTCAACGTATTTTCATGTCGACCAGGAACATAATTTACGATTGATAATTTTCAATGTGCGGTTCAAAATTTGTCCGAAAAGTATGTATCGACACGTATACAAGTGACACAAACAGTGTGTGTTTTGATGGTGGCTGTGTTCAAGAGGGGAAATAACCTAAAGATATACAGGGTGTCGCAGAAAATAATGCGAAAATTTTCAAACTTGAGTATTTGGTTAATTCGTGTAGCTAGTGACTAATTTCTGTCGAAAGTGTATTTGTTTATGTTTACCTTCAAGTGCTGCATCCAAACATTCTTTTTGTTTTATTGAAAATTCGTCAAAATGGTCACGAAAGATGTGATTACCAGTTTGTTGCACGTCCAGAAGAAGCCGAAAGAGAATGTCAAGGTGGTAGGGTGCCATTTGGCAACAGTTTACCACATAAAAAAGTCCCTGCAAGATGGTCCCAAGCACCGGAAGCCGGACGTCCGCGCTTTGCACGCACGCCGAACGTGATCAAATCGGTCCGTGCAAAATTTGATCGCAACCCGGTGCGTTTCATAATAAAACTTGCATAGGAAGCCAATATTTTCGAGAAATCCACGTTCCAAGAGATTGCTTTCCTTGTTGAAGAAGGAAAAAATGATAATCCTGTTCTCCGACGAAAAGCTTTTCAGCATCGATGCTGTGGCCAACAGCCGCACGGACCGGTTCATTTCACCGCAGAAAATAGAGAACGTTCCGGAAAAAGTGAAATTCAAATGTCAAACCAAACATCCGGATGGTGTCATGATGTTTGGCTTGGTGGCGTCTAATGGTTTGAAAATGTTTTCATTGATGCTGGAGTTAAAATCAATACCGAAGTGTATATCGGTATTTTTAAGGACCAAGTGCTTCCCTGGGTGAAGGCCAACTTCTCCAAGGACCAAAACGTTGTCCTACAGCAGGATGGAGTGCCGTGTCACACAGCATTCTCTGGCTTCCGGCATCGGCTCGAGGATGTCATTCATAAAAATGGAGGACACATTGAATAAATTTGTTTAAAAGGACTTTTTAGAGATAACTGCACTCGAAAATGTTGATATTACTGCTTTAATTAGTTGAACATGGGATTTGATAGAAATAGAACAAATTTTCGCATTATTTTCTGCCACACCCTGTACCTTCCGAATAAAAAAAAAATGGCGATACACACACGGCACATATGATTTTTTGAAAACTAAGCAAGAAACATTATGTTTGCAGATCGAGTATGTTCGCAAATGAAGATAATATGTGAGCCCTTTTCAGTGGGTCGGAAATTGGATAGAAAACCCTACGCGTGTTAGATTCATGCACAAGGTCCATAATCCTAACTCACATGCTGAAATAAGTTTCCCAAGTGCCATTTCCCTGCAATCTTCACGATTGAAGAACTCTTCACACAGTGTACCCGTATCAAACACACAACGTCGAATAGCGTCGGATATGCCATACTGCAAGAAGCATTTTCTTTCCATTATCCATTCAATAATATTATTCTATAATCTCAAGCAGAGGATGAGAAAGACCTCCATCCTCTCCCCGAAAAGTAAAGCATGGAAGCCTGTTAACGATGTGAGCAGGAAGACCGAAGTTTAAAGTTGTTATACGGCTCGCAAAACCACATCTGCTATCTCTTTAGAATGCCCTGTAGATTAGTTTATCAAAAATTACGCCAATGCAAGCCACCAGAGGCTCTGGCAGAACCTTTTCCAACCGTAGCATCAACCCAATTCTTAAGCACCAAGATCGGAATGTCATTATGCTGCAGGCAAACTGACTGGCTTCGACTGAGCTGGGCTGGTTGACTGGCCTGCTGCTGGTTGCTACTCATTGACTTTAATTTGCGGTGATTTTAATTAATCTCTTCCCTGGCTGATGGCACTGACTTTCCATTCCATTCCATCCTAGCAGATTCTATCGCACCAGTTCACTGATATGGAATTCTTCCGTTATAAGGAAATAGGAAAGCGGGAACGAGAGAAAGATTGCCTCCGGGCTAAGGATATCCGGCTCTAGCGCGAAATGGTGAGCAATGTGTGTAGCAGATGAAGTTGGGACGGGGGAATTCTTCAATAGTGTAACCATCCCATTTGGAAGTTGATTAATCTGGCTTTGGAATCCAGTGTCGGTAAATCCCAAGCGGTAGAAAAGTGAATGGGTCAAATTACCGTAACTTAAGTGGAAGGTTTCGCTGATAAAAGGATTAGGATTTTAGGAAGCAAGTTGTGGTCTGAATGATGGGTCCATAATTGGTTAATGCGAGGAATTTCCGTTCGACTCGAAAGCGTAATTGTGAAATGGCCTGCCTCAACTCAAAATCCGAAGCCATTTCTCCCTGCTAAAGTCGACATGTAACCTTCGATTCAGTAAACTATAATGAACGCAATATTACAAAGTTAGAAGTTTATTTATTGCTCAACTCAGCTAATACTGACCCAAAAAAGGCCCCGCGCCACCTCATGGGACATAAAACCAAAGTTCTAATTCGACTACATAACACATTCTCCTGCCACTCCGACATAATTTTTTTTTCGGGTGTTGTCACGTTGTTGGTCAGCAGGAAATCTCTTCGGTCCCTTCTTGCACGCGCCACAGCCACCCGCAGCGGATTACCGTAAACTCGAAGGAATTATTGTTGGGTCTAGTAGGGACAAAAACACTTTTTGTGAATTTTAAATTCAAGTCGTCATCGAGGTCGAATGGTACGTGATCTGGGTGTCCGGGACTGCTCCGGCCGTTGTCGGTGGGCGAAATTGAAACCGTGTTTTTCTACGCCGGAGCTTTGTGACGTGGAATTGAAAAATAAAAACACTGACAGTTGAAATAAGGCGACACGCTTAGCACTTTTTCGCTGGACCGGAGCGATTTTGGTTTGGTGCTCGTGTTTGCCCTTGCCAAGATGACGGAAGTTGAACGTCAAAAGGATGTGTACAAAGTGAAAGCAGGAAATACGGTTTCTTTGATTGCAATTATTTGGGGACTGCGAAATGGGAACATCTCTTGGAAAACAGTAGGCGTTGAATATGGAATGTAATTAAGGACTTTAGTTCAAAGCTCATACGGATAAATTATGGTCTGCCACAAAATTGTAAATTAGAAGTCAATACAAGAATATTAAGTAATTAAGTCAACGTGTAAATTACAAAACACAATCCAATGCACTTCATCGCATATGAGAGCTGGAGTTTTTGTCACAATTTAAAATTTGCATTTGATTGATCAATAATAAAAATCAATCAATTCTATACGCTTAGTAACCTTACTAGGTAGGTAGGTAGGCGAACAGCAAAATCTAGCCATGCTGATGTCACAAATACCGTTAACGCAATGTCATTGTGTGTGTGAATGTTTTGACAAACGATTTGCTTTCACAAAAGCGTTGTATTGAAAATTGAGTCGAAAGAACAACAAGTGCGTGAAAAAAGTAGCGAAAACAGTGGGAGTCCATCGTTCAACAGTAAGAAAAGAATCGTTTAGAAACGAGATTCCGAGATCGGTTGACTCGCGATCGGAAACCAAGATCTGGCGATAAGCGGAACGACAACTTCAAATCCCAGCGGGATGCAAATCCCAAACAGGAAAGAAAAGCAGGAAAGCAGCTTGAAAACAAGAGCGCGCAAGCTGTACGACAAATTGCTGACAAAATTTGACTGCTTGGTTATGGATGAAGAAAGAAACGTCAAAACAGACTTCAAGCGGCTTCCTGGTATTGAGTTTTATAACGCATTACAACGTCGCAAAGTTGACGATCATTTCAAGAGCAAAACATTGTTGAAGCTCTGTAAAAAGTACATGGTATGGCAGACTATTTGTACACTTTGATTGTTGTTTTTTGTATTCTCCCATGCGAGGAAGTGACGATCTTTGATGAAGTTTGTCAGAAGCAGATAGTTTCTCATCTCCATGCGAAGCTCTAGGAGTGGACGATAATTTATTGCTAGAACGAATAGACATGAAGAAAAAGTGTATTGATAGTTCCGTATAGGGCAATGGCAGGCTTTGAAATTGAAGGATACAAGTTTGAAAACGAGCGGAGGGCATTGAACGGTGGTATCCGATCAGGCACATAACCCTTTACTAAACTGCCCCGTGCAGGGTAGGCAAGGTGGAGGAAATCCCCTTGACTGGTAAAAGACTATTTGTAGTCGTGATTTGTAGAGCAAATTCTTCATAACTACAGGTACGATTAATCAACAAGTTTACGTCAACGAGTGTCGGCAAAAACAGCTTCTACCATTCATCCAAAAGCAACGAGTACTGTGTTGCTACGGCCTGATGTGACGTATTGCCATAATGTTGATGCGGCTCAGGAGTGGCATGCAGGAAACAACGTCAATATTGAAAAAGGACTTTAATCTTCGGAACACCCCAGAACATCGTCCAATTGAAAGATATTGGGCCATTGTGAAGCAAAACCTTGGGTAATCGTAAGGAGAGGAGAATAATGAGAAATATGTCGCATAAAAGTGGAAAAATGCTTTCAGATAGGTGAGTGAGGACACTGTGCAGAACCTAATGGATGGTATCAATCGTTAACTTGGGATGAAGCTGAGAATGGTACATTCTACGGTGTCTCGTGTTTTAAATCGGTACCACGAACGTTTGGAGGATCACCACCAGGTAGTTCAAGCTTTCAAGAGAAATCCCAACAGTTCAGTTAGAGATGTGGGGAAGAAACTGAATCTAGCCAAAACTTACGTGCAAGATGCGAAAAAACGTGAAGGACTACACACGTACAAAGTCCAAATGGCGCCTAATCGCGATGAACGGCAGAATACGGTAGGTAAAACACGTGCACGAAAGCTCTACACCTACCTCTACAAGCTGATGAGACGTATGTAAAAGCAGACTTCCTGCAGCTTCCAGGGCTCAGGGTTTTCACTGCTCATCATAAATTCGATGTCCTTCAGGACATTAGAAAGCAGAAGATGTCAAAGTTTGCCCAAAAATATATGATTTGGCTAGCTATTTGCTCGTGTGGTAAAGCAGAGCACCCCATTCGTGACAACTGGAACGGTCAATGGGCAGGTGTACCTAGAGGAATGTCACCAAAAGCGTCTACTTCTTACGATTTTCTGGCATGATTAAGCCTCGTGCCATTACTCGAAAGAGGTTCTGGAGTGGTACAAGGCTAAGGAGGTCAATTTCGTGCCGAAGCATCTCAACCCGCCGAACGTACCGGATCTGCGGCCAATTGTAAAATACTGGGCCATCATGGAGCAGGCACTTTGGAAGCATCCTAAGAGAGTGAAGTCGGAGGAAGATATGAAGAAAAAATGGATTGCCACGCAAAACAAAGTTGGTCCAAATGTTATAGAGGACCTTATGTATAGTGTAAAGAAGAAGGTCCTGCGTTTGGATATGGAATTGAAATTGAATAAAACAAACATGGGAAAATATTTATAACATGTTTTATTTTACTCCCTGAGAGTTTGAAGATCATTGGTTCTTCGGGCGAATTTTGCCGAATATTTGTGTGTGTGTCGCAATTTGATTCCGCACACCCTTTAAATCTTCAGAAACGAGCATTAGACTTAGAAAATTTCATAACTATGGAATAAAGTTCCCAATTGCTGGGACTTATTAAATGCATGCGGATTGCTTTCATATCAAGAACATGTTTTCTTCAGCTCCGCAATCTGTACAGAACTTAACAATATTGTATGAGTGCGATGCCGTGAAATGAAAAAAAGCCAAAATGAAAAAAAGCCAAAATGAAAAAAATGAAAATGGTCAAATGGCGAAATGAAAAATAAGCCAGTTCACGATTCGCTGGAAACGTAAATTTCCTCAACCCGCTACCTCGTTTAACGCTTCCACTCAAGAAATTAATCAACCAAAACATGGCGATTCACAAACTCGTCTACTACTTACGCACTTAGAAAATTTTACAGTATTCGGTAATTTTTTACCGAACTTTCAACAGCTGAACAGTTCGGTAATCCGATTTACCGGATTTCGGTAAAATTTGACAAGTTCCGGTAATTTTTTTACCGGAATACTGTAAACTTTCACCGGAATCCGTTAAATTGGATTACCGAACGTTCAGCAGTTGAAAGTTCGGTAAAAAATTACCGAATGCTGTACATTTTTCTAAATGTGTAGCAGGTTATGAGACAGACGTAAACGACCAAACTTCTAGTTTGTCATTGATCTTTAGATTGGAAATGTGCATTTCTTATTTTGTTAACTCTCACAGAAATGTTAGACAAAGTAACTGTGGCAACAAATGAGATGCTTCGTTTAAAAACAAACAATTGCAAAAGACAGCAAACTTCACGTTACAATACCGGTGCGCTATATCCATGGTTAACAAAGAAGAGAGGAAACATGGGCTCTCTCAAAAGCAACAGTGATGCCATAGCTGCCGCTCAACAGCGAAGCATTATTTATCGTTGAGTACTGTTGGACAGCTCCGAAACATTTTTTTATTGCATATGATAGTGCCAGATGGTGAACAATGTAATCATAAGCATAGATCAACCTGTAATGACTGGAAGAAACATGAAGTAAATAGTGATATCAGATCATCTAAATATGTAATAAATTTAACTCAATGTTCAACATCAAATTCTGGCAACAAGCCTATCTATATATGTGAGAAAAAGCTGATGAAGACATTCCCTCCGGTACAAGCGGTCAAATGCAAAATACACAGAGACAAAATTTGAGCAAACTTCTTCAGCTGGTAGGAGATACCGATGGTTTTCTAGATGGTGAATTTTAAATTTTCAAAATGACAGTAATAAATTGGTAATCAATCATGATTTATACATCATAAGCCCGATATATGGAGCTGATGTTTGTATCTTTAAAAGTAAATAATTTGGAAAGTGTAGAAGCTGCACCCCTATTTCCAAACAGCTGATTAAAACAGTTACCCCTGATTAAGCCGTTCCTTACCCTATAATTAAACCTAAATGCCGATTCAAAGTAAATTTGGACGCATTTAAGTGATTATAACTTAAGAATAAAACAACATACACGGTTGATCAAAACATAAAAAAAAGGTATGTATTCAACTTCAAACGATAACAAGTTTTTACATTTCACCGTTCCGAACGAACTGTCGCACTTCGATAATCGATGTCTCCATGATCTGCATAGTCAATGGTGACACTGCACTATGGTCCAAATTACGAATTTAAGAGGAAACATGCTCCCAGCGCTTAAACTTGAAACTTCACAGCAAAGTGATGTTCTACAACATGGTTTATATTACTAAGGCCCATTTTGTGATATTAATTAAAATTAGGGTGGTCCCCATTTTCACTTTTTTTTTTTGTGTTTGCCCCAATCATAAAAATCAACATTTGAAACAGGGGTATTTTTTTAAGAAAAACTTCAATAACTATTGATAGGTTAAAGCTAGCGGCTAAGTTCGTGCACCACAGTACGCGTCTTTATAAGTTCTAAAACTCGTTTTAACACAGTTTTACGAAGGGAATTGAAATAAAAAAGTTAGGACAAAAAAAACTTTTTTTAATGGTACACCCTAAGTTGATGAGGGAAAATTGCTCTAAATCAGTCAATTTTTAAGCTACATAAAAATTTATATAAAAAAATTCCATGAAATTTTTTGCGCTACAACTTTGCCCAGAAGTGTAAACGTCTATTTCTGCAAATAAAAAAGTTACGTTTTGTATTTCCGTGAAAATGGGGACCACCCTAATTTTAATTAACATCACAAAATGGGCCTTAGTAATACAAACCATGTTGTACAGCATCACTTTGCTGTAAAGTTTCAAGTTTAAGCGCTGGGAGCATGTTTCCTCTTAAATTCTGTAATCTGGACCATAGTGCACTGTACTGGCGAACTTATTCCACTTTGAACGCATTTGTTGTGTTTTTGTCACTTTTTTACCGCATTCTCGAAGTTTTCGCTTGACAGTTGCCCAATATTTTTCGATTGGTCTGAACTAAGGGCAGTTTGGAGGGCTATAGTACATTTACACTACTGCTAATATTACGTGATACAGATTATCTTGATATCAGCAACTATACATCTAGTTTTCACTGGAAATTATTAGTTTTCTAGCAAACTTATTAGCAAAAATAAAGTTATACCCGAAAGGGACATCCAGTTGCCAGGTGAAATGTTCGTTCGGGGATTTGGTTATAATTCATTTTGACATATGTTTCGTCATCCATAAAAATACAGCCGTCAAATTTCATCAAAACTTGTTCGTATAGTAATCGTGCTCGCTTTTTGGTCACTAAATTTGGTTTCAGGGAGTGATTCGGATGTTTACTGGCACAAAAAGACTTATATCCTTCTATTGAAAGGATATTACGCACGGAGGAAAAGTTGGAATCGTATTTCTTTGCCAAATCACGTATGGAGACACCTGGGTTGCCTTTTACGTACCTCAACACCTTTCTCCTCAGCTCTTTGTCCGTAGTGCCACTTTTATGATAGATGCGCAGTGCCCTATCCACACTCAGAGTATCCTGGTAACGTTTGATTCAAGACACACCGTTGACTTTGGGAATTTTAACAATTTTGCTATTTTTGAGGCAGACTACGAAGGCTTTTCTAGATTGTGCACAGTTAATTATCTTTACTCAAGCTTCATGATCCGTAATTTCGACATGCGTCAATCAATCGAGAAAAACGTTTCACCAATCTCATCGTCAATGAAACACCAACATATGCCTTTCAAATTATTTTTACTCCATGCACCAGGGACGCGGTGGTGTATTGAACCGTGCGTCCAGATTTACTTTGGATCGAGCTTTATTTAAATAAAAATGAATTTCTGTCTGTCTGAAACTTCTACACTTGGAAACTACTGAACCGATCGGCATGAAATTTTGCATGGAGGGGTTTTTGGGGCTAGGAAAGGTTCTGATGATAGTAAGAGACCCCTCCCTCCTCTAGAAACGGAGGCTCCCATGCAAATGAAAAAAAAGTTTCTGCATAACTCGAGAACTAATCAAGCAAATGGAACCAAATTAGGCATGTGGAGGTTTTTGAAAGCAAGAAATTTTTCTAAGGTGATTTGAAATTCCCCTCCTCTTTGGAAGGGGAGGAGGGCTCACATACAAATGAAACACAAATTTAAACCAAACATGAGAATTATCCCTTCTGCTATGAAAATGTGAATGCAGGGATTTTTGACACCGGAGAAGATTCTCATGACGAATCGATATTCCTCGCCCGTCTGAAAGGGGGATTTCCAGGGGGGGGGGGAGGGGTCTCGAGAACTAATAAAAAAATGGAACCAATACATTTAACTAACCATGTTTTTTGTTGTTGCTTGATACACGTAATCAATTATACTGTTTGAAAATTGGAACTATAATTTTTAACAACATGCAATCTACACTGTGCCAATTGGACTAGCGAAATTCAATGGATTGCCTCATGTTGTTTAGTCACAAGAAATCAGTATGATATTTATTAGATCGCATTACGAAACGAACGGAAATGGATCATCTTAACGAACTATATTTTTCATGCAGCAGTCTTATGAAATTTTAGAATCAACATAAGAAATATAAAAATTCATTCGTATGAAGTACAAAATGTTTGTGTATAATATTTGATATGGTGCAGCAAACCTGGTGAACCTTTATAATTAACATCAAGCATTTTAAGCTACTATTATGTTTAGATTAAGAGCAGGATCGCTTTATTTAATAAATTAGTGCTGGAATTACAGGGGATTACATTGTATGCATGCTTGTCGACAGTATTTTATAATACTTTTTTTTTTTCTACCAAAGCACCCTGAGCATGTAGGATTGGGCTACTCCTGCTATCTAGAATTATTGATTCCGAAATATAGAATTTTGTTTCTGAAATAAAGGAACAATGATAATCTTTCATATGTTGTTATTGAAATCGTAGCCAATACTCACGTCCAAAAAGTTAAATCTGTGAGATCCGTTCGGATTTTTTTTCCTGAAGTTTCAGATCGTCTTCCACGTTAGGCATTATTTTTGCTTGTATTATCTTCCTTTTTCACACAAATTGCAGCAATGAATTTCATAAGCCATATCATTATACGTTTAAAAAAAAAACTTTTAAAAGTGGAAATTATAGACGTAAAGTTAAATTGTATCGAAGCTACGATACTTCTAAACTTAACACACATATTGATGATTTAGTTCCAGCTACATCTCCATTAGCCAGTTCTACGCTTTCAAATTTGTTTGTAGAAACGAAGATGAAAACTATAACAATTCTGGAATCGCTTATAGCCAGGCACAGGCAGTAAAGGCAGCGGTCGAACCATGCATGATTATACCTTGGTTCAAGACGCAGTACAGAAAATTTTCGCAGTATATTGAATTTACAAAATACTACTTTACGCATACTAATAAACCCGTTCATTACTAATCATATGAATTTACACTAAGTGGTTCATTTCTAGCTCATTATTGCATGCATTATCCCTCTTTATTTTGCTTAAGCCATCAATAAGAAGAAGCATAAATAAAAAGAAATTGTTCTTAAAATAAATTGGAAATAGACAGTTGATAAATGCAGCATAATAGCATTAGCAGTGCCAAAAACAGGCTATCAAAACTGACAGTTATGATGAGGTGCATTAATTTAGCATTACTAACGCTACACAGATAAAAAGAAACATTGAATTTTCTGCGTTATCTAATGCACATAAAAGGAATGCTAGATTTGCCAGAAAATAATGCGATGTTTCATGTAAATTTAAGCCAAATAACGCCTGAATCCAGCCTGTTGTATGAAAGATTGCCAATATTGTTGTATGGCACATGAAAAATTGCAAACAATTTCGTTGTTTACGCCTCCTTTAGCTTGGATTTAAACGAGGGGATATTTTACACGCTTGTTAAAATTAATTATTTTTTACTGTGTATTTACGAGCTGTCACTTCTGCACTATATAAGCCCATTATTTTGCCTTTCTTAGCATTATATTAGCATTATATCTGAATGTAGAGCTTTCAAGACATATGCAGATATAATGCTGATATAATGCCACGTTTAGTTGCCTGAGTGTAGCAATTTTTGCTAGAAGCAAAGATGTGAAGAGAAGGTATTGATAGATTAGTAATGGCCACAAATTTGGCATGTGAGGATTTTTTTTATGGCAGTTTGAAACCTCTCACTTATCTGGAAGGGATGGCTTCCATACAAATGGAATATAAATTTCTGCGTAACCCAGGAACTAATCAAACAAATAGAACCAAATCTGGCATGTGGAGGTTTTTGTTGGCAAGAAATGTTTCTACGATGGTTTGAGACTTCTCTCTTCTTTGGAAGAGGGGTCTCTCATACAAATGAAATACAAATTTGAACCAAACATGAGAATTATCCCTAATGGTATGAACATTTTCATGTAGAGATTTTTGAGGGCCGGGGAAGATTCTAATGATGGTTCGAAACTGTTGCCCAAAAGTACCCAAGCTGATGATTGAATTGACGAATGCACAAAATTTGGAGCAAATATGCGTTTCGTATGCTATCAAGGGCCAACAATTGTTGTTACTGACTGTCTACATTCCAACAGACTAGATAGAATGTATCAACTATTGAGGCACAAATTGCTTCCGCTCAAGAGGTTTGTAACAAAGGATTCTCCAGTGATTTGGTTTTGGTTTGTGGAAATTACAACCAGCCACGACTATCTTAGACGAGAGGAGATGATGGGTTTCGCTACGAACATTCTTCTCCACTGCCTACCGCAGTTGCTAGTTTGGTCGATGGTTTCGACTTTATAAATATGTCACAAGCTGAACAAAATCGCAACTATCTTGATAGAGTGCTTGGCCTGGTGTACTTTCCTTCTGAGAATGTTATCATCGCATCAACAGCTACCGAGCAGGCCCGAATAACTCGATAGCTGGCTTGGGTATTTAAGAGCTCAGATTAAGAGGTAAAATACCTGACGATAATACCTCAAAATTGTTCCCACAATGTTATGCGAATATCAAATTGAGGTAGTACCTCTAAGGTATTCCCAGGTTTAAAAAATAACAAGTTTTGCTATTCGAGAGATATTTTACTTGCAATTCTTAGGTATTTTGCTTAGGTATTTTAACTTTTAATCTGAGCTCTTTAAAACCAAGGCCAGTTATCAAGATCAAAATTAGGTATTCATATGCTGTTGTCTCCTGCTCGGGCTGTTGTCCCTTTGCTGGCCGTTGATCCTAGCCATTCTCCATTGGATATTTGCGTGCCTATTCTTCGCATGCAAGCTACCGTTTCTACACGATGCAAGACCTTTGAACTACCGTCGTCTTGATTTTGATTTACTAACTGAATAACTGTCCAATATGGACTGGACAGAATTGCTCAATATACAGGTTGTTGACAATATGACAGAGCGCTGCTCTGACATCTTGTGCATATGGCTCAATGAAAACCTCACTAAGATTTCGTCATCTGTTAAGCCACCATGGAGCAACCCAGCACTGTATAGGTTGAAACGTGAGCGAAACGCTAAACATAGGCTACTAGGAAGCAAAGTTCCTTCAATAATCAACTTTTAAACTTGCAAGTATCGCGGAACGATCCGTTTAGGCTGCCCCCGTAGGAACATCGACGCAAATTAATGAGATTGGAATCACTGTGCCAGCGGCGTATCTAACGTTTGCGTTAAAAAAATGGACAAAAATTGCCAATTTTTCATGGGTTTACCTTCACCCGGACTGACGGAAATACCCATGCTGCATCAATCATAGTAACCCATGAGTTAGAAGACAAAAATTGACAGCTCTATCAGTTGAACTTTAACCGTGATGGCATAAAAGTCGGCAAATCCGATCACTCAACAGAGGACATTAGACTTATCTCCCTTACGTGCTGTGGGTCAAAAATATAGAGAATGGTCAACCGTCAGCTGTGTGATTTTCTCAACAAGAACGAGCTGATTGACAACCGGCAACATGCATTTTGACCAGGATTTGGCACGAACACTCACCTCGGCACTCTGGGACAAGCACTGAGTGATGCAATGGAAGATGGAAAACATATCGAACTCGCCACACTCGACATTGCCAAGGCCTACAACCGGGCGTGGAGGCCCGAAGTCCTGGACCAGCTCATCGCCTGGGGGCTGAGCGGGCACATCATGCATTTTCTACAAAACTTTCTCCGCCGTCGGACTTTTCAAGTTAGTATTGGCAACCGTCGGTCTAGCACGTTCAGAGAAGGAACAGGTGTGCCGCAGGGATCGGTGATTGCTGTCACCTTTTTCCTAATCAGGATGAACGGAGTCTTCTCAGGTCTGCCTGCAGTTATCCGCATATTTGTGTATGCAGACGACATCGTCCTGATGGTTGTCAAAAGCACCCAGCTAGCCTTGCGGAAGAAGCTGATGCAGACGGTAAGGCACGTAGAAAACTGGGCCCTAGGCATCGGATTTAAACTGTCTGCCGAAAAAAGCGCATACATCCACATCTGCAGCAGCAACCATCGTCCTCTCCCTACACCGGTGCCTCTTGGGGGCAGACCCATCACTTGAAGCTCCTCCGTTAAGGTCCTCGGGATACGGATCGACCGCTCTTTAACATGCCGCCCTCACTTCGACGAGGTAAAATCCAACTGCCGTACCCGAATCAGCCTTCTTCAAACCATTGCAGGACGTCACCCAGATTGCAATCGCGCAACAAGGCTATGAGTTGCCTCTGCCACAATCAACACCCGTATCACGTACGGAATTGAAATAACGAGCATCGCTAGACAGTTGCATGAAGACAAACTAGCCCCGGTCTACCACACTGCCATCAGAGTTACCTCTGGACTCCTTCCGTCCACTTCTGGGACTGCCGCCTGCGTCGAGTTAGGAGCACTCCCCTTCAAATATTTCATCGCATCTTCGTTGTGCAGGCGCACTGTAGGTTTTCTCGAAAATACAGCTAGTCCTAGCAGAGGAGTCTTCCTTCTTGAGGAGGCCAACCAACTCCGCCACAGCCTTGTCAACCAGGAGCTCCCTCAAGTGGCCAGGGTCCACTGGTGTGAAGCTAGAGGTTGGAACCTACCCACAGTCAAGATCGATAACACCATTAAATGAGCCCTTAGAGCGGGATCCAACCCGCATTTGGCCATGCAGACTGTCAGAGGTCATATCGCAGACCGATACAGTGGACACTGTATCTGCTACACGGACGATTCGGTCAGGCAAGGCAGAGTCGGCATAGGAGTCGCTGACTGCAGTTTCAACCAATTCCACAAACTCCCTGCACAGTGTTCCATTTTTTCCGCTGAAGCCCTAGCTGTAAGTATCGCGACATCGTATCAACCGATCGGCCTCTTCTAATCCTCACCGACTAAGCCAGCGTTGTGGCAGCTCTCGAATCAGAGACCCCATCTCATCCATGGATCCAGGTAATATTGAGGCAGATAAGCTAGCCTCCATGGGCAGAATGGGTAGACTTGTCACCCACAGCATCCCCGGTGAAGATGCTAAAAAGTGGATCAAGAACACACTTCGCAACGCATGGTCCAGGGAATGAGCCCAGTCACGCACTCCTTTTATTAGGAAAATCAAGGGGGTAACTTACCAGTGGACGGACCCCAACGATCACCGGAATCAGCGTATTATTTCGCGGCTACGTTCAGGGCACACCAAGGTCTCTCACAACCTGTCCGGCAACGGGCCGTTCCACATTAACTGCCCAAGATGTAGTGCATAGCATACCGTGGAGCATTTTATTTGTTATTGCTCCCAGTATGAGGGCCCACGCCAGCTTTGGGGTATCCCTAGCAGCAAAAAAGACGGAGGATACCACAAGGGAGGTGGCATTAATATGCTTCCTCAAAGATGCAGATCTGTACAACCGGATATAGATCAATGAACTCACCAACAACAACAATAAAAAGTAATTTTTTGTGTGACGTAATAAATGGACGTTCCCTTTACTGCCGGAAGACCGCTCGCAAGGGGGTAGAAGTTATTTACAAGCAAGCTTAAATAATTACCTTCCATAGGAAATTTATCAGAAGCAATTATCTGTAGCTTTTTTTTATCAGTATCCGAAAAAAATCCATTTTCTAAATGCAAACGGAACTTACCAAAAATGTTCGCGTTCGATATGCTAAGCAACTGAATTGAATGCCCAGATCTTTTACAGCAGGCTAGCTTCTTCGTTCCCGACAACGATCGTTATTTTGAACTGCTAGACACTGGGCGGTTTTCGAACAAAATCACCCGCTTGAAAAGTGTTTTAATTTGTTGAATGTTCAACACCACTTTTGATTTTAACATGAGGTGCATGACAAAGATATAAGATTGGTTCAGTCTGTGCAGCATAGCTGAAGACGAAGTTAATAAATAAATAAATAAATAAATAATGTTTAAAAACCATACTTTTTATCTAGATTATATCAACTTTTATAAAAGATAGTTCTTCAAAACAATCGCATGAAATTTAGTACTGCAGATGTTGTATCATAATATATTATTCTTAAAGACTAAGTACCTAATATCGGATCATGAGATCCAGCCCATTTTCACCGATACCACACTGCCTTGTTGAAAATTCTTCAATTTCTATAGTTTTCTTCAGCATAACCCTAGCATCCTGATGAACCGTAAGATTACATCAGCATGTAAGTTTGTTAGGCTATAAGTTATTACTTCGTTTGTCTCGAAGTGTCCGCCTTGGAGGCATTCCAAAACAACACTTCAAAAGCCCATGGGAAAAAAAATCCAATCCCCGACCAGCTCGTTAGAATTCATTCCTAACATTGACAAATGGTGTCGCCTCAATCGCCTGGTTGCCTAATTCCCCTACCCCACTACTGCACACTGACTGGGAAGGCATTCCGCATTGGGAAATTTATGGCATTACTGCCTTAATTTTTCTTTTTCAAAACTTTGGCTTTGCTGTCGCATCTAGATTCTAGTTGCTTTTTTCCTCGAACGATTTATTTAATTATATCACGTTTCGTTCGGTTCCGCGTCTACTAACTTAACCACCCGAAAAAAGTAAGGCATGCCAGGAAGCTGAATAAAACCTAGCAGACCGACAAAAAACGCCATGAAAACAAGTATTTTTCTGTGCTATTTCACAGACATACTTTTAATTCTTCCCCGGCCCCTCCCACTCCGGGGCGAGCAGAGACAGCCCCCATCCTTGTGGATGTCCTCAATGTGGCTTTGTTTGAACGCTTGCTGGCTTGTCAGCAAATGAGCGAAAATATAAATTTTCCTGAAAAAAAAAAATCCCCCCCATTCCGAGCGGTTGACCAAGGCCAAAGGACTAATGACGTCGTTCGAGTTTGTCTTGTACAAGTTAGAACCGATCCGACGACTCGGAGAATGAAGCTTTGTTCAAGTTCTTATCAGTATGGAACCAGTTAGGAGGAGTGCCAGTCAGATAGACGGACGAATGGAGAAAGGATTGGCTCAAAAAGTAGATTCATATGCATATTTTGATTAGTGCATGTTTGTTGGAGTGTGTGTGTATGTATGTGGGTTAGAAAGGATGTTTGACTATCAGACACGCTATGCTTCAGAAGTGCTGAGCCTGGTCTGATGATGAATAGAAGGCAAACAAAAAAGGTGGTTCTCCAAAGTCAAACATGCGAAGAGGAAGAGTCCAGATTCGGTTTCTACTGCATGATGGAATCAGTTCTCCGTTTCTTACCGGAAAGTTATTTGCATAAAAATCCTATAGATTTTCAACTGGATTATTTGAGTGGGAAATGTTTGTGTCATTACGGTCGATTTCGGGCACGATGAATTGTTTGATTCTGTTCTTTAGTGTCTTGTCGGTTTGTTATTTTTTTTCCTAGCAAAGGATTTCCTATTTTGCATAGCATATTAATAAGAGAAATGCAAAGTTTCAAATTATTGCACAACCGTTATTTTGAATCGAATCTTGATCAGCATTTTCAAATATAAAAGAATATTAATAGCACTAACTCGTTCACAGAGCAGTTGAAATTGAAATGAATACTCTTAAACCTCTTTTTACTAATTATTTACGTAAATGTCTTACAAACCAAACTAAATTCTAGATAATTAGGTTATTTTACTAAATTACTTCGTTAAAAGCGTATGATCCAATGAAGTATGAAGATTCAATTGCATGTTGTTAGAGGATGATGGATTTGATGCACCTGGAGAATCTCGTTTGAGCCTAATATCTTTAAAACGAACCCTAAGTATAACCTGTATTAACATAAAGTAATCGTTGAAGGTAAAGCTTCATTTTCACTCAATATGTCTGCCATTTGCATTTGTGACCGCTTCCTGACAACGCACAGTGTTTATGTGTGTGTCTAGTCACATGTGTGGAACGGAATTTCTAACTCAGTTTTCCGAGCAACTGCTCAACGGATTTGAATAAAACAATCGCCAACCGAAAGGTACTGTGGTCCCATACAAATTTGATTGAGATTGGTTGACTGGAAAATACCGGAGATAGCCACAAAGAAGTGGCCAATTTCTGACTTGGATCAAATTTATTATGTGACACCTAAAATTATATGAGATCCAGAGCCAGATCCACCTTAACCACATCCGGGCTGATGTTCCGACTACTCCCGGAAAGGGCTCGACAGTCGAGTATTAGTACACGACACTGAAGAAGTCTACACATTGTAAACGAAACACGCGTATCTGTCTAGATAAGCAATAAAGGTAGTTGGAATTAAATTGAAATTACTAATCTTTCTTCTCATTTTCTAGTTTAATTTCAAAGCATGCTGATGAAGTTTTGTCAAGGTGAAACTCCTTTGAATCCTCTGTATTCAACATGCATGTAGTAGTGCAAACACTGTTTTGCTCTTATGTAGTAGTATTGGTTTATCATGAAGAAAATGGTCGTGGTTGCCAGTAATTTTATGGATTATAGTACAACCCTTTAATTAGTACCTGTAACTTTCAAATTCTTAAAAAAACATGAAACCTCAAAATAAGAATCCTTTTGAAAGGTCGGGGGAGTCAGGGACATTAGCAATATTAAGCCGTACATCTTGTTGCATACAAATATTGGTGAAATTAAAACGTTAACGTTAAGTTCCTATTTGAATCATAAACTAACGAATGAGTCCTGGATTAGATGGCTAATACATAAAATGTGATAATATATGGGATGTTTGCAGTTTGAAAACTGATTCCAGGGACCTCACGCCATGCTGAGCTCTGACAACCAACGGCAACATCATTCGATTTTCACATTATTGTTGTTTTTTCACAGGAATCTACTTGAATGTTGTTTATTCATAATAATGATAATAAAAATACTTTGAAGTTACCTGGGTACTTACCACAAACACGAAGAGATATTATTTTATTTTTGCGACTTCAATAAGCATGAGAAGATTAACTGAAACCTGAAGGTTTTAACTGAAATCTCATCATGTGCAACCTTTTTCAACACGAATGTTTCAAAAAATAAGTTGTTGTCATAAAAAAATGACCGCACTCATGACGTAATCCCGTTCACAAAAATGACAGATATGCATTGACGCCTGTGATTCGATAATTATATTTTTATCGAGAACAACAATATCACTCTTGATCTTAAATCCCATGGATGCCTTCATGGTTAGGGCCCGTTCTAAAATTATACCCATCACCTCTTTCTTCTTAATCAAAAGTAAGGTTGAATAATCTTCTGAAATAGCTGAAAAAGAGAAACAATTCATATTCATGGAATTGCTTTGAAACACAGTTGGGATCGAATCCAATATTTCCCCCCACCTCGTATTGACTTAGTATCAAAAGGTACTTATTTAATGAGAATCTCCAAATTTCAACTTCTGATATTTGACCTTGTGACTTTCAAGCGTTCAAATTTTGATTGTAGATGATTGGTATGATCCAGTTAAATTTAGTCAAAATTTGAGTTTACTGGAAGATCATGGATCAAGTCTCCCCTATTTTTATTCAAAATGCATTTCTAAGATTTTTTTCAGAAATCTGTAATTTTGGGATTTTTTTGCATCACTTTGTAGCTTTTTGTGTATGACGAATAAGGGGGATCAATTCAACCCATACTCCCCTTCCCCTCGCTCTTGCTTCCAAGGAAAAGGATGTGAATGCAAGGAAGACCGGGATTCTCAAAACCGGTATCAATTGGGCTAGGTTTAGTAACGTTATTAGTAATGTCGGAAGACTTGCCGACAGATTTTTCTCCGGAACTTATTTCTCTGTGAAATTCAGCATCAGTTGACAGTGAACTAAAATCACTGTCCCACTGGTTTTCGAATGTCCAAGTTTTGAGAACAGCAGAACTCTTTTTCACTTTTTTTGCCCGTTCACGCAAAACTGCCACTTTTCAGCTTTTAGTAAGATGCGGCATTTTTTACTTCGTTAATCAAAACTTTTAACGAGTGTGAATTAGAAAAAAGCAAAACGCGTAATTTTGAGACAGGGTGCCCAATTTTTGCACCATTCTCGTTACTTTAACAGTTTTTTGACCACTGTTTTAAAGAGCGCGGTGATAATTGATCTCTATGTGAGAGAAAATAGTGTTTTGGTGGCTACGGGAAGTGGAAATACAATTTTTGTGAAAAATTGATTAGCGGATCCTGGTTTAAAAAACGTAAACAATGACGATGAAACATTACCTGCTCTATGGAATTGAGGGTGAGAGCTCGTTCACACCCAGATATGTCTATAATTGATTTTTCTTGTTCTTTTTACTATACTTAGTTTTATTTTTTCAATTCATACGTTTTCTTAACACTATCACTCATTATTTGTTATTTTCTTTCATCATAAAAAAAGTCATTCGGTTCAGGGGCTCCAAAGTTGTAATAATTTGAAGAAATCATATATTATGAATTTTAAATTTCAATAAAATTTAAAGACTAATAAAATACAAAATTAGAATCGTATATTTTCCGCAAAGGAACAAGCATACCTAATATCGCGAAATTTCATGATCCACTTCATCATTTTGGAATGGAATTGCTGGATTATTAAATTTTGTTTCAGATGTTTTGGAACTTCCAGAAGTTTACTCAATGGCCGATTAGAGCCATAAGTTATTCTCCACATCGCTTTACTTCTTCAATTTTATGTACAAATGGTTTTGAAAAAAATCGTATTGCTTTTGGACGAGATTAATGAATTTACCTTCATACCGAATGTTACGGATATTCCAGGGGACCATAAAATGGCTATATCGCGGAAGTGAGGCTTAACATAACATTTAGTTTAGATAGCATGTTTAAAATCAGCGGCCCAAAATTACTTGCAAACACATTACTTAGCTGTGTAGAATCCATTTTTAGACTTTTTTTAGCCTTTTGTATGGAACGGAGTCACTGTGAGATGCCTGAAGCTTTTGCAGACCTTGACAGTATAGTCAGATGACATTTCTCTCCAATGCTTTGTTATGAAGGTCCAATAGAGAGCTAGAGTTCGATTGAGAATGTGCACGTACACGTGCGTTAATGTTCGTTCATAAACGGAAATTCCGAGGATTTAAGTCAGGCGAGCTAGATGGCCACATCTGTTTGGAGGGAATTGGGGCATGTCGTCCTTTAACCACATTTGTGTTTTCTTTGACTTGTTGGTAAAAACTTCGTCTTACTGGAACGCAATATAGGGGGGCAGAATGATTAGTTTGACAGCCGTTGGTTAAAGACCGTGTTTACCTTTGCGTCTCCACAATTGTCAAGGGAAGGATAGTTTTGTATTAGTGAGGCAGGTTATTTTTAGATCATGGACTCACTGTAGTTAGTTGATGCAATCAATGAAAGCCCAGAACTTCTTTTTGTTTTAAATCTAGTGGAGATAGAAAGATGCAAGTGAAGTTTCAAGCGCTTCTATAAAGAGTTAAATAATGTGATAATTTGTATTTAATCGTTGGGAGCATATAGGGTATGTGTCCCTTGACTCAGCCTATTATGCAACCAGCGATCACATTTTTCATTATAACTCATAAAGTTTTTAAGCTGTAAGCGAGATTCAACTAGTTATACACTTGCAAAGATAAGTTTGATTAGACATTTGGTAGCATGTATCACTAAAAGTTACACAACTATTTTTATAATGCCATAAACTTTCGAGGGATGTGGATTTAATGTCGGTCTATAAGCACCAAATTGGGTCTATTTGTGGATGCAACTTCGTCCCATTCGATGGACTTATTAATAAATGCAGTATTTGTACGGTTTTTTTTTTTTTTCTAATTTTATGATTTATGGTATTGTAAGCTGTACTGGATTCACTTAATACAACATTTCACAACACAAACAAAAGTAAAACTGCCTCAAAACACTTAAATGATGTTCATATATGATTTATCAGCCCTTCAATAATGAAAACATTATAATTCACTATAAAATGATTTTGTCTCTTCAATTTGTATTTAGATGAGCCACTTAAATGTAAACAACCGCAAATTCATGCATTTCCACTTGAAATTTTACCATTAACAACCTTTTTACTACGTTATTGATACAACAGGCCATAGTTGGGAACATACAAAAAAATATGTACCCAACATTGGGTCTACGATTTTCTTGTAAATTCATTGTTATTTTAGCCATGTGAACAGTTAGTTTGTAACGTGTAACTGTTTTCTGCACATCCAGACTTCATTACTTGCTTTATCGATTCAATAAGGCCAAAATTAGATCACTTGAACATCGTGTAGATCATCTGTTCAGCATAACCAGCATAATCATGATGCAACAAAAGTTCCAGAAACCGAAAATTACGCGGAAGTGAACAACTATAAGATGATTAATATTGTCTCCATTGCTTTGGATTACATCTATCATGCTCATAGCAACATGATTTTGTTGATTATCGCTAAATTAATGACACATTTGGTACATAGGCCGAATGAGAGAGCTAGGCTTACATTACATCCCCTTACCCTATGCGCGAAAGATTAGTTTATGCTTCTTTTGCCTGTGGGTGGATTTTTGGCATTTGAACCAAATGTCTAGCAATAATTTGCCAAGGTTATAAAGCCTCATCTCACTCACTGAAATTGAGATTGAAATTTTAAAATTTACAAAATAATACATTTAGTTGTATGTTATATAATAGTCTAATAATACAATAACATCGATGAATACCCGCCTGGTACCTCATAGCTAGATGTTTAGAGGTGGACCGGGAGATTTGATAAGCTACCTGCCCCTGTTCTCAAATACATCAAATGCTTATTCGAACTGATACACCGGTTCGTGCGACTGTTGGACACGATGTCGTCAGTAAACAGCTTCTCGTCCGTGAACTGTATGACGATTGATCTCTTCTTCAGTTGATTAATCAATTTCTTGCTTCGCTCCACTTTAGCTGCCTTATTTCTGTCAGTAATTAGCTGTGTCTTAATTCGAGCTCTGGATTTTTCGTTTAAGTAATATCACAACTCTTCAAACGGTTGCTTTTGATACATTAACCTGCTGTGCCATTTTTATCATGCTCTGAACGGGGATACGAGTTTCCATAGATTGCTTTCGACCACTTCCAGGTTTTCATGGTACAGTTGAGAATCCAATCGATGCCTTGACTCAAAAAATAGTAGTTCTTGAACATTTTACAAGACCATGATATCCAAACAAGCGAGAAGTAATCTAAGGATTTCATTTTTGTCGTACGTTTTCACAAAATCTCTTTAACACGTACGTTCGTATCCCCTCTAAGAAAGAACAATGAAAACTTATAATTAAACATACTCCATCGTTCGTCAACGGATTTTGATGTGTTTTTTTGATGAAGTTTGTCAGAAGCAGATAATTTCTTGTCTCCATGCGAAGCGCTAGGAGTGGACGGTGTTGTATCTCTCAATTTCAAAGCCTGCCGTTGCCCTATACGGAACTATCAATACACTTGCTCTTCATGTTTATTAGTTCTAGCAATAAATTACCGTCCACTCCTAGCGCTTCGCATGGAGATAAGAAATTATCTGCTTCTGACAAACTTCATCAAATTTCGTTACTTCCGCGCATGGGAAAATACAAAAAACAACAATCAATGTGTTTTTTTTTGTTTTTTTTTTCAGAAATGTCTTTAGCAAGGTTCCTTAGAGAAATTCAGGAAAGTTCTGCAAAGAACTTCAGGGAAGGTGGATAAATTCATGTTTGTATTTAAATCTGTTTTCGCACTGTAGGTAGAAATTCATACCGAAAACATTTGTAGTTCTCTGCAGAACGTCTTATCCCAAAATTTATTTTCCATTTATATGCTTTTCATATGCCGTAGACAAGTTTCGAAAAAAGTACTTCTATTGACCTTACGATCAAAAATCTTTACCCGTTTGTGAGTAAAGAGCATGGTGTTTCGGATATTGTTGCACAGGGTAAAGGAGATGGTTTTTTTTTTCTTGGGTGTATTTATTTGCAGATAATATTTACGAAGTATCAATGGATTTTTATCAAGTTGATTGTCTTCTGGAAACTTCAGGGATACTGGTCATTAGATTTCAAATGTATTAACCCATCTTAACTGGATTCCATTGCTTATTATAACTATCTCACGTAGTTTGATATCTTGGAGAACTCATTCTCCATGCCCCTCGGAGTATGCTTTCATGTTTTTTTTCTTGAGAATCCAAAATATGAATCTTCAAGAACATACCATATACCACTCTTCAAAAAAAAGTCTCTAATTCCTCAACGATCTCCTGGTTTGGACAACGTAGAGACCCCTGGTATGGTAAGCCAAAGAGTAACACTTGATACACTTTCAGTTTATAATATGGAACTGTTCCGAATTTCTGCCATAAGCTTTCGAATGGGCTTATCTGTGTCAGCTTCACGTAATTTCGATGCTGCCGATGAAGGCAAATCTTTGTATTCTGTTATCGCTTGACCATGTCTTACTGGCACTGCACAAAAAAAAAAAACAATCAGTAAAGAAACAATGGTTTCGACTAAGTTCTTTACGACAAAAATTGCAGCCAGCATTTTTTTCCATTATATAAAGCTGAAATTACAACAGATAGTTTTTAATTCAATATCCCTAACTTAATTTGTTTCGTAACAAACGAGTTTTGAACTAATGTATACACCATTCAAAAAGCCTTGACCACTCGAACATATTTACCAAAGACGCCAACAATGTCTGTAGGCTGATGTAAATTTCGAAATGTTTGCTCCTCTAAGCTTAATCGACGCCAATTTGGGTCCTGATAGTCCCCGAAAAATTTGAATTTATTTGGTTTTAATTTGGCTTTGCACACGCAATTCAAAGTTTGTATGGGAATTAGTATGAAGAATCTCAAACTTATATTTCCAGATCCATAACATCTTGATATCATGTCTTTAAATCAAATCTAATATAGATTCATATAGTGTAAGTTGTCAACTATCAGATTGCCCAAGATACCTGACATGTAAATTTTATACAAAAATAGTTATTCAATAAAACATAAAATACAAACTTTAGGTATGATGTTTTATTCTTAGTTTTGTTTTCTTATTATTTTATATATTTTATATATTTTATATATACATTTTATATTTGTTATTTTATATATTTTATATTATTAATTTTAAATATTTTAATTGTATATATTTTATATATATTATATTTACCTCCCGCGTCGGGGCTTCAAGTGGTGAGTTGACAACTTCGAAGGAGGGTGCGACCGACCTCCGGTCCTCACAAGTTCCTACCTCACGCCTCCACGAGTCATATGATCACAAAAGACTGCCAGCTGAAACATGGAGACGCTGGTTGGCGTAGCCTGGGGAATGTTGTCAATCTGACAATAGCGAAGTGAGGGGGTGCGACCTGTAAATCATATCATAATTTTCCATTCTCATATCTTTCAGGTCTTCCAAGTCATCATTGTAAAAAAAAAGTAACATTTAAAATTCATTTCACATGAATGTCATACATTGTTTAAGTTTTCTGGCTCATAATTGTTCATAACTTGTGTTTTCGTGATTAATATATTAACATTAAAATAATTTTATAACTTTTATCAAATAGGTTATATATACTTTGAATTACTATGTCTTATTTGTCCAATTATTGTTTTGATCCTTTCTCCTTCTCTTATGATTTAGAAGTATCTAGTGCCTTGAATACAGGAAGTTGCAACGGAATCTGTGGTAGGCTTTTGCACTTATTACTGAATGTTTTTTCTTTTCCGATTTGCGAATGGGCATATTACTAAATCTGAGCTGATCTGATTCGTGCAGCGCTGTTTGCCATTTGGCTAGTGTCTGATTTTACAGTTCAATTTTTGTCATTACTGTGTCATAACTCACAATATCATTATATTTGGTGATATTGTTTTATTGATTTTACTCCAGATAATTTAAACATAATTATTGTTTTTGTATGTTCATTTGGCTTTAACTAACTCCTTAACTCCTTACTCAGGAACAATAACAGTTAGGTCAGCAAAAATAAAAATGAATTGCTGTTATAAAATCAACATCAATCAGCAAATAGTGGCTATGGCAAGAGTTAATTAAAATGTAGAAATGTTAGTTCTGTAAAATTTCAATAGATTTAACAAACTTTTTCAGGATTTTTGGGTTTATTGCTGCTATCGCTGAAAACGAACGAAAACGTGCTAAGGTGTGGACCCACAGAACTTATCACATTATTAATGTACAACATTTATTGCATTTCAGGATCAATTGACGAAAGAAGATCATATATAACAGTTACGAATGTTTGTAGTAATTTTCATTTACATAAATACATACACTATTATATAAAAAATTCATGGGAATTAGAGGGACCATCAGGGCACCCGATTGAAGCACTCTGGATGGGGAGAGTGGAAATGCCAACTCCCCATTGTTAACAGTTTGTGAATAGAGGGCGGGCTCTTCTTCCCGCCCATTGGGGCATCCTCATGTTAGATAGCTTGCTCTTTTGACCAATTGTCCAATCTTGTTGTTGGAAGGAGATTCTTTATATCCCTGTGGATACGTATAAGTGATGTTGCCTTTCGATCCACCCAACACCTTTTTGGCCCTTCATACAATGGCATGATAAGGATAATCAGTGGTTATTAAAGCTTGATCTAGTCTAACAGCGAGGAGAGCTCACTGCTGTCGGACTTAGTTTCCGTGCTACAATGGGTGGTAGTACATATCATACATCATACATACATTATATTTACCTCCCGCGTCACTTCGACATTCAACTCCTCCTTCCAAGCAAAATTCGGTATGCCGAGTTAAGATTAAGATCAGGGATTGCCGAAAAACACAGAGCAGTGCAAAATAGACAATGCTTCACCCAATTACAAGTGTGCGTCTCCTGTTTCAGAAGAGCGCACAAAACGAACGTGTGAGAGTTTTCGTAGCAGCACGAGAGACAGAAAGCCGCACATGCACTTCTCTTTCACAGAGAAAGAGTAATGCACAGTGCTTTACTCTGTGCCTTGGCTCATGCTTTGTAAAGGGTATCAAAATGAAATGTTTTGATTCTAGTAACAAAAAGTCATAGTAGGGGTTCATAGAGGGAAAAATTTATAAAAATCTAAATTCACAAACTAGTCGGGCCTGCCGCCGTGTTTATTTTTCGCACTTGTGTTTGCACAGAGACGACAAGGGAGAGTGCAGTCGTTAATCCCCAAAGAGACGAGAGCAAATTCGAAATGAGATGTGCGGTTTTGAGCGGGAGTACAGACTGCACTTTCACGTCTCTTTGAAATTTAATGCGCGTGCTGCACTCAAAGAGATTTGAGTCGCACCTTATCCCTGGTTACGATTGAAGGATGTGGTGAAATGCTAGATGTTCTAGAAGATTTTTGTGCTTTTTGTCAACTTTGAACTTCTATTGATTTCCCAACTCATCGGTTTTATGAGACTTGGGCCTATACCCTATGATTTTATTATCTCCAGTCCGCTCAACCAATCGCAATGTTTTTTGATATAGTGGGCGGAATATCATAATTTGAGATAACTCAATGCAGACGTCTTTCAAATTTGGCACAACGACAGGCAATCGGAGGGTTACCACCTGATACCTCATAGCAAGATATTTAGTGGCAGACCGGAAGATTTGATTAGCTACATCCCCCAATAGAAAAAAAAATCAAATTCAAGCTACCGCTTTTGTTCGAATAAACAAAAAAGTTCACCACTCTCTCACATTCTGCATTACGTAAGCCACCGCACCCTCATCGCTTTCATAATTCTCTTGCAGTCGATCCCAAAATGGACTGAACTAAAATTTGTGCCATTTCAAATAAATTTCTTATCATCCTTACCATCCTAATTGGACGATTAGGTGCTCATGAAACCAGAAAGCACCGTCAGCTACAAATGTTAGTTTTACAACCCAAAATCACCATCGTCCGGCTCTTAACTTAGGATGTGGTATCGGGATTGCCTGCCGTTTAGCAGCACAACAAAATAAAAGCCATCCAGCAGGTCCACTCGGAGTCCAAGCCCATCCAAGGTGTTACCCTGCTACTAATCCGTTCCCTTCTCAATTTCAGACAGTCGGACAAAATTGACTCAATGCTATACTTTGTAGCTCAGTCTGTTTGCTCACGTCTGCTGATTTGCTGCGAGCTACATTGTACGGAACTGGACCTATCTATCTGTTGAGGCCACCGACCGACAAAAAGGCAAGAAACCAATATTTCGACTGTGTCGGATCGGAACTGGTTAAGCTTATTTTTCTCACCGCATGCCATCCCTGTTTCCCCCCGGAGAGCAATCAGCTAGGAACACGTTACATCAGTAGCAACAACAGCAGACTTCCCTAATTTAACCTGGATGAGACACACGTCACTGTTTCAGGGCGAGCAGGACGAGCTAGACGAGATGAATGACCAGCAGGTTCTATATTGTCTGTGGCGTCCAATGCTTCCCTGATGTATGTCCGTATCTCTACAGTCTCGTTCTGAGTGGCCCACAACCCACGTACAAACCTTACATTTGCCAATTGCGAGGTGAGTCTGGGCCAGCATTTGTTCCCCTTAAAACCGTAACTTCTGTCACCGGTTCTGACGCACCACACACAGCTTGGAAGGATGCAGGGGAGTGGAGGGAAGAAACAAACATAACCACCACACACATAGCACTGGACGGACGTTGCTGGTGCTGCCGTAAATACACCCACCACTGACTGCGCGCCGCTGATTTCGAGCTAGCTCCGTTCGGAAAGCTCCGGGAGGTCTTCTTGGTCCTCTGGAAGAACAATGTGAAAACGACGGGAAAATCAATACGTGATTTAGTGTTTATGGGGTTTGTTTTTCGGCTGCTTAAGGGAATTATAAATCGGATTATTCCTCTCGCTCTGTGAGTGAGAGCATCGGTGCAGAACAACGTGGGGATCAAGCTTCTGGCAGAAACCAGAACAGCTCGGTTGACTCGGAATTTTGGGCTTTAAATTTTTCAGGAAGTCGTTCTCCAGGGGTTTGGAGAATAGGAACGGAGCTGAACATTCAGGCAAATGGTTTATTGACAATAAAAGGTAGTCTATACTTGTAATGGAAAAATATGATTTCCGAAATGCTGACTATGTGGTACTAAAGGCTGCCTTGTTCACTATTGACTGAAGTTTCTTAGATTTGATTGCTGATGTTGATGCTGCTGGGGATTTTCATTTATTATCGTACAGATTGGGTCGAAGCGTCTCAAATTTTTATGATACTTTGTCCACGCAAAGAGTTTATGGATGACAAAAAAATCAATGTTGCCAGTTTTCCCGGAAAACGCCAATTTTTTTTCAATTTTCCCGGGCATCATTTATTATAAGGCGATATTTCTGAAAAGTTTTCTTGCTCTCCTAATTCACGATAATGAATTTTAAGAATCAGTGAAATGCTCTAAATACTTTCGGCCCATCATGATTTTTGATATCTATGCTCCAAAGAAAGATCGAGGTAGGCTTGCGTGTGGACGGACGTCAAGTTTGATTACTTGGTGGTACGTTTTTTTTTTTTTGCTCACCAGAAATACAAAAATCGATGGTTTTTAGTGAGGAAATGCTGTTTTGTGTGAATTTTTTTTTCAATCTACCAGAAGTGTCTGGTGGAAAAAAGGTTCTTTTATTGGCGTCATAGATGATCAGATCAGATCAGTGTGATTTTGAAAAGTGCATTGAACTTTCAGAATCCGAGCTACAATAGTGTGTTTGAATACTGCCTGCAAGAGTAACAATGTTGCATCCCCGATGATGATCCATTGCTTCACGTATTTTTCCGTATCCACCTGTTTACCTATAATCTTACGGTTTTATTTCTGTCTCATTTGAACTCAATAATAAGATGCCTTGGTTGATGCTTCTAGAATATTCGCAGTGATAAGTCACTCTGAAAGTGTTAGAGAATGATGTATTGTGGTGTAAAGAAGCAATCTCTGATAAAATGTTTTATTATTAGGTGAAATTTCTATGAGGAGAAATCAAAATGAAACAAATCGCCAACATAGACAAACTTTATTTTTGGTGGCACTTTCTGTTTGGATATCAGTTATTTGTCAGTCAGCTGACATATTTTATTCAAAAAGAATTCTTACTTTCTCGCAATATTTGACCAATGTATTATTTTGAATCGTTATAAAGGGTGATACGGTCAAAATTTGGTCAAGGGAAAACGCGTGTAAATCGGTGAAATCGTTTATTTAAAAAATCAAATTTAATTTCTTTTTCAAGTTCAATTAGTATAAAATTCAGGAAAAATATTCAGTTAGGCTTCCGCTTTTCCAAATCCGAATTGCCGGGCCTTACGCTTGACCCCTGCCATCAGATTTTGTACAGCCACCTTGTCCACCTTCTTCGCCGCAGAAAGCCAGTTTGCCTTGAACTGCTGCTCGTCCTTAGCAGTTTTTTTGGTCTTCTTTAGGTTCCGCTTGACAATAGCCCAGTATTTCTCAATTGGGCGGAGCTCTGGCGTGTTGGGAGGGTTCTTGTCCTTGGGAACCACCTGCACGTTGTTGGCGGCGTACCACTCCATGGCCTTTTTACCGTAATGGCAAGATGCCAAATCCGGCCAAAACAGTACGGAACAACCGTGTTTCTTCAGGAAAGGCAGCAGACGTTTATTCAAACACTCTTTCACGTAAATTTCTTGGTTGACAGTCCCGGAAGCTATGAAAATGCTGCTTTTCAAGCCACAGGTACAGATGGCTTGCCAAACCAGATATTTCTTTGCGAACTTTGACAGTTTCGTGTGCTTGAAAATATCTGCTACCTTTCCCCTTCCTTTTGCCGTATAAAACTCCTGTCCCGGAAGCTGCTTGTAGTCGGCTTTGACGTAGGTTTCGTCGTCCATTACCACGCAGTCAAACTTCGTCAGCATCGTCGTGTACAGCCTCCGGGATCGCGCTTTGGCCGTCGTATTTTGTTTATCGCGATGGATTTTCGCGATGCGCGAGCAAAATTTTGATACGCTGCTCTTCTTGCTTGGACGGCATTTTGACAACTGAAGAGTGAATTCCAAAATCAAAATAGGAGCAACATTCTACACACACACACCTTCAGAATGAGGGGTGTTCAGGTTTTTTAAATGCAAAATTGAAGGAAATACATCAAGTTGATATTGACCAAATTTTGACCGTATCGCCCTTTATGTCAGTGTAGCTACTGTCGACTTGTTCTCCTTGATCCATTTCCTTAATACAGAATGACGAGTATTCACAAAGGTTTATGAAAATTTCAAAGAATTTTGATCGACCAGGTACAAAAGTTATTCCACGGTATTTTGAGACATCCACTTTACTGCCTTTCTTGAAGATTGGCTGCATCTTCCAAGCGTTGGGAAAATGCTGAGTTCGAAGGGAGAAGTTGAATATGGCTTGCAGCGATGTAATTAGAATGCTACTGCCGTTTTTCAATATGCACGCAGGAATGCTATCCGGACCAGGTGTTACAGACGATTTCAGTTTCTTCTGTGCATCCTCCACCATCACCAGACTAACATCGAAAATGCCAATGTCTTATGCATCTATCGGCAAAGACCTTGTTGCAGCCTCAACAACAGATGGGGATGTGTAGCAAACAGTTCGCACTTGGTTTCCACAGATGAGGTAGATTGATCATCTAAGCGCATGGTAGATGGAAGGCCGTTTTCATTTCATTCAGAATTGACGAAACTCCAGAATTGTTTCGAATGTCTTCGTAAATTTTCATGAACACGTGTGATATACCGGCCGGACAGATAACGGGTATAGCTACGATAGCTGCGATTTGCTCGGTTGGATGCAATATGATATTATTTTTCTGCGTTGAGAACCGTTTCAGCATCTTGGCTCGATTTCATCGAAGATACAGTGGCCGAGAGTTCGACCAAGCGGATCTTCTACGAGGCCTTGCCAACGGAACACATAGTGTGAAGTATTTGCGCAGTATGCTATTGAAGCAGCTAACAGCTTCGTCAACACTGTTACAGAGACAAAGTGCAGACCAATCAATTTTGAAGAGCATAGAGTTCAACGATTCGTAGTCCACTTTATCAAAGTCACGATCTAGTTCATCAATGTCTTCAACGAATGGAGTTACTTCCGATGAATGTACTGTCAATACAATCTACATACTCTAATTGTTATGTTCTGTACTCTCCGTGCGTCGAAAAACGATTATGATGTAGAAGGAGATGTTCGCTCATCACCATGAGTCACCAAGAGTGGACAGTAATGTTTGCTAGGATGAAAGATATGAAAATAAAGTGTTGAAAGTTCCGTCAGTGTACGGTAGGTTGGAAATAGAATAGAAGCATTTAAAATTGGGCGAAAGGGCATGAGTAAAGTAGTACTCGAACTAAAGACGTTACCTTTGCCTAACATCCCACTGTGGGGTAGGTCGAGGCACGGACGAATCCGCCACCTGAACAGGCAAAAGTAACGTGTTGGTACACGCTCATGTACTACTGGTAGCTTTGTGATAGTTTCTAGTGGTAGTTTGTATGCACTCTGTTTTGATGCGCACATGGGAGAGGAAACCTCTCTTTTTTAGGCTTGGTTTTGATTCGCAACGTCTGAGATCACTCAGATTTTTTCTCGTCATCTCTAACGTAGAGACCTCGGAGAGAAATACCGTGAAGCGTTCGCTCAATTTTCCATACTTCTATTCTCTTTCCAACCTACCGTACACTGACGAAACTTTCAACACTTCCTCTTCGTATCTTCCATTCTTGCAAACATTACTGTCCACTCTTGGTGACTCATGGTGATGAGCGAACATCTCCTTCTACATCAGTGCATTCTGGCTTAGCATGCTCATTGGCGTGAAGGTTGGTATCCAGTGTGGCGGGGTTTCCAGGTTGTGTTGTGTCACGTGGCGTTCAATAAGGATGTAGACACAAATCAGAAGCCGGATTGGTTCGATTAAACTCATACTTGCCGGATATTGAAGTTTGGAAGACCCCATCACCACACTCAACAACAGGGCCAGAACGACTATGATGGCCAGAACCGGCAAGCTCGACTGAGTTGAGGGGCTCAAGGGCTACGGTGAAAGGTTCTGTACTTCCTACTGCAGATTCGATAGATCGAGCTGTGATGTCATTGGGTGGTTGTACAATGCGTTCTTGACATTCTCTTGGACTTTCCACAGGCTTATTGATACTGGCGATTCGTCTCTCGTTTTCTGTGTTATTTTTAAATTCTTGGAAGCATACATTTTCTGGCCACGATGAACTTGAGAGCGCAACGTCTTTCAGCGCTACGTTCACTCCAACTTTGAACTACACGAAGCTCAAGCTGGTTGGATATTATCTTTTTGGTTTTACATCTGTTTCCATGTTCAAGCACTCCTTAGTGAGTGACGTCTCATCGACGCTATTGGTAGAACTACGCTTGATAATGCTCCGGAAATGAGCGCTGGAAAACAGATCAGTAAAGTCATCTACATCCAAAATTCATTGCGTGTATTTTTAAAGATTAAAACAGCCATCCAAAAAAGTAAAATTTAACAGAGCTCCGTCGCATATCAGCTGAAATGCTCAAAGCTGACTCCGTGATGACCGCTCAACTGTTGCTTCATTTATTTCTCAATATCTGGGACATTACAGCGGCAGCAGGCTGGAATCCGTGCCGGAAGATTCTGTGTGGACCATGTTGTCACGATCCGTCTCATCCTGGAGCAGGTCATCGAATTCCATGAATCTTTTTATTTGTTGTCTGTTACGAAAAAGCTTTCGACCAACTTAACCACGAGAATATGTGTAGCGCCCTAAGACGCAAAGGAATTCTTGAGAATATCGTCGACTTCCTTTTCGTGCAGAGTTTCGCTTAACAGAGTCTTGTCCGACCCCACCCGGGTCGTAGCTAGGCACCATTACTGTTTCTCATCGTAATTGAAGAGATCAGGTAAGTACAATTGACCGAGAACTATAACGAGGGTCACCTTGAATGGAGCACCTAAAAGACTTAGAATTGGCTGATGATGTTGCAAACAGTAAAGAATGTTGAAAGCCTTCAATATCTCGACAGTCAAATGGTCTCAGACGGCGGTGCAAGGAACAAGAAAACATGGGTTGATCAATGAACGTACTGAGCTCCATCGTCGGTGTCATCACAAGAGCAGATAGCGACTGAAATTTAGATTGTTATGAAACTGAAAAGATGTAAACATTACACATTTGTATTTGCCATTTTCCGCAAATTACATTATAAGGGGGGCTAAAATTCTCACGTGTTAAACAATTACTTGGGTGAAATTCGGTTCGTATCTTTAAGTACAAATTAGTCAAACGACCCTACTTCACTCGTGCTTCACCTCCAACAAGTGACCCCACTTTCAGCGTATAAACCATCCAGGAAAAACCAATTAAAACTTTGTGCTATGGGATGTAATTTGCATTAAAAAAATATCCATCGAAGCTTACGACGGATATTAAAAATCCACGAAACATCTTGCTGTTTAAATTCGTATCAGAACCGTCCTTCTGGTTCAGTCCGACCAGGCGACGCGTTTTTTTGTGTGCTGTTGATGTTAATCTCACGTATTGTTTAGTGTATTTCAAATTACCTCACGTCAAATTTAAATTTCGTCATTTTGTTATGATGATTATTTTGCCGTATTGCCCCCAAATTTCCAGCACCAAAGAGAAAATTATGGTTTCTATTGATACAACAGCTTCGAGGTTCGACTGATACTGTCATCATCACCGTTCCAAATGTAAGAACGGCGCCTTGCAGAAAATTATCTCTGTGCATCAATAATTGATGATGGTCCAGCAGAAACTTGCCCAGATCTGATAGGTTGAAACAAAAACTTTACGCTGTGTCTCTCTTTACACAGTAAAATTTAATTATTTTGGAATCCAGAGGAGACAGCATTCCATTGGCTTAAACTGTTCAGTCAACGATGTTCTGGCATGAAAAGGCAATTAGTGCAACAAGCATGCTTTGGCGTCGTCGTTGAAAGATTAATGTGGATTAAGTGGCGGAATTATTTGAATGGTCTTTTGATAGACGGTGCGGAGAACCGTGATAAACTTTTGATTATACAGCGGTCCGAAAAAAAGCCACAAGTACGTTCTTTTCATTTTAATGAAGGCGTACATTATTTCAAACCAGATATCAAACCACTCAAATTCACAAACCAAAAAACCCTCATATTCCGGGAAAAAGTTCTTTCATTCAAGCATAAGGAATAGTATATATTTTTACGATATTTTCTAATCTAACCAAACGACGGTAATTGTGCCCTTGTTTGACGATGGTCACTCTGAAAAGTTTTCTAATAAATCCCTGAACCGGGACACAAAGACCACCACTAGGAAAACCAATCCGCACATACAGTGCTGGGGCTATCTCCCAGAGCGTGACACACGTCGGATGCAGCATCCGGGTCAACGTGGAATCCCATAATTTATACGACCTGGTGATAAAACACTGGAAAGCAATAGACGAAGCATCATACTTTTGAGCGAAAAAAAGCTTTAAGCCCACCCATCCCTGTTCTTGGCATAACTCCGCTCCAAAAAGCATGATTGAATGGCCTTAGTCAAGTCAGCATCTTTATTCGCATGGAGTGTAGCACTCCATCCCTGTCATACGGGAAAATACCTTACCTCCGATCAATATTTACTCCATTCCGCTTGAGCTGCCTGGCTGCCTGCTCGTTCCGTCGGTTGGAGTGAGTAAACTTGAAAGGCTGGGTTTGAGTGGATCGTAAAGCCTGTCTACGTGAAAATTCGAGTCGTTGTTGTTTCTTTATGCCAGGTTGAAGGCACTAGCGTGCCTAGTATCATCCAGAATGAAGGTCCATGTTGAATTTTACAACAGCATGATTGAAAATCGAAGTCAAATATTGATGATAACATCAAATTGAAAACATCATATGATTTCAGTTAGCGGCAGGTAGGCTGATTAGAGGGTGAGATCGAACACAATACTGCAGAAGGTTTTGGGTTTGTTGCTGATTAAGAATACTCCGGATGTTGTCGTGTAGGCCATTTAACGGTTAGAGGATTAAATTGAGAGCTAACAATTATTCATGTGACGTCAAATTTGAAACTGATCCTGTTACCCGTTAGACTAAATTGATAAACAAATTGTACATTTCTCTGATAAATAGAAAAATAAGAACTTCAGATGATTTTCTATCAATACAATGATAACATAACTGCTTTTTTTTTCTGAGAAATGTAAACGCAAGATAACAAGAAGATGAAAACCAAATTAGATATCAAACTCAGGGCGTTACAAAATCAGTATCAGTATCAATATCGGGGCTACTAAGAAGCTAATGACTCATTTCATTTTCATTTCATTTTCATTTCATTTTCATTTCATTTTCATTTCATTTTCATTTCATTTTCATTTCATTTTCATTTCATTTTCATTTCATTTTCATTTCATTTTCATTTCATTTTCATTTCATTTTCATTTCATTTTCATTTCATTTTCATTTCATTTTCATTTCATTTTCATTTCATTTTCATTTCATTTTCATTTCATTTTCATTTCATTTTCATTTCATTTTCATTTCATTTTCATTTCATTTTCATTTCATTTTCATTTCATTTTCATTTCATTTTCATTTCATTTTCATTTCATTTTCATTTCATTTTCATTTCATTTTCATTTCATTTTCATTTCATTTTCATTTCATTTCATTTCATTTTCATTTCATTTTCATTTCATTTTCATTTCATTTTCATTTCATTTTCATTTCATTTTCATTTCATTTTCATTTCATTTTCATTTCATTTTCATTTCATTTTCATTTCATTTTCATTTCATTTTCATTTCATTTTCATTTCATTTTCATTTCATTTTCATTTCTCATTTTCATTTCATTTTCATTTCATTTTCATTTCATTTTCATTTCATTTTCATTTTCATTTTCATTTCATTTTCATTTTCATTTTCATTTCATTTTCATTTCATTTTCATTTCATTTTCATTTCATTTTCATTTCATTTTCATTTCATTTTCATTTCATTTTCATTTCATTTTCATTTTCATTTTCATTTCATTTTCATTTCATTTTCATTTCATTTTCATTTCATTTTCATTTCATTTTCATTTCATTTTCATTTCATTTTCATTTTCATTTTCATTTCATTTTCATTTCATTTTCATTTCATTTTCATTTTCATTTTCATTTCATTTTCATTTCATTTTCATTTCATTTTCATTTCATTTTCATTTCATTTTCATTTCATTTTCATTTCATTTTCATTTCATTTTCATTTCATTTTCATTTCATTTTTCATTTTCATTTTCATTTCATTTTCATTTTCATTTTCATTTCATTTCTCATTTTCATTTCATTTTCATTTTCATTTTCATTTCATTTTCATTTCATTTCATTTTCATTTCATTTTCATTTCATTTTCATTTCATTTTCATTTCATTTTCATTTCATTTTCATTTCATTTTCATTTCATTTTCATTTCATTTTCATTTCATTTTCATTTCATTTTCATTTCATTTTCATTTCATTTTCATTTCATTTTCTATTTCATTTTCTATTTCATTTTCATTTCATTTTCATTTTTCATTTCATTTTCATTTCATTTTCATTTCATTTTCATTTCATTTTCATTCATTTTCATTTCATTTTCATTTCATTTTCATTTATTTTCATTTCATTTTCATTTTCATTTTCATTTCCATTTTCATTTCATTTTCATTTCATTTTCATTTCATTTTCATTTCATTTCATTTCATTTTCATTTTCATTTTCTATTTCATTTTCATTTCATTTTCATTTCATTTTCATTTCATTTTCATTTCATTTTCATTTCATTTTCATTTCATTTTCATTTCATTTTCATTTCATTTTCATTTTTCATTTCATTTTCATTTCATTTTCATTTCATTTTCATTTCATTTTCATTTCATTTTCATTTCATTTTCATTTCATTTTCATTTCATTTTCATTTCATTTTCATTTCATTTTCATTTCATTTTCATTTCATTTTCATTTCATTTTCATTTCATTTTCATTTCATTTTCATTTCATTTTCATTTCATTTTCTATTTCATTTTCATTTCATTTTCATTTCATTTTCATTTCATTTTCATTTCATTTTCATTTCATTTTCATTTCATTTTCATTTCATTTTCATTTCATTTTCATTTCATTTTCATTTCATTTTCATTTCATTTTCATTTCATTTTCATTGCATTAAAAAAACTAAATTTAACGCGGACAGGCTTTTATGCTCCTTCGTCAGTGTCACCTGCAGGTCTCCTTTCAAGGTTCACATCTTGCATGATCAAAGCCGTCACCGCATTCGACGATAACTTCCATCCTGAAGTATCCAGCCCCATACTCATTGGTTTGCAATGGTCTGGTAGTTCCATCAACAGCAAAGCTGTTGAACCTTGAACCCGATTGAAAAGAGCTTGTGACTGGTAATCATTTGCTCGTTGGCGTATTCTTCCACACTCGAATTATTGAACAAATGGATAGATTTGAGCTTCCGAAGTCGTCCAATCTCCCGTGTCAATCCGATATTACGCTGTATCCACCCTGGACAAGACTGTAATTGTAAGTCTCCAGGCTCAGACCGATCATCGCCAACGATCGGATCTTTATAATAGCTTCCAGGACTTCACCTTCAACCGGTTAAACGGAACTTCAACTGCCTTCACGGATGAGAACCATCCGCATCGTAAATGCCCAGGTGAAATAGTTTTTCCGACCTTTAGCTTCTCTATGGCCGGCATTCCAATGGATACTGTCATAAAACGAACTCTTCCTGCTTTTGTTTGATTTCCATGTCCACCGCCGTGTTAGGATGCGGTACTTACTTTGTTAGATGACATCTTGAATTTCTTATGTTTTCCGGTCATGATCCGGACTCATAACCTCTCCAGAAGAGTTGAAATGAAACGTATGCTTCTTGTTTAATTGTTGGGAATCGAATAGATAGTTTATCTAAGATAACTGAATAAAAGTGTACATTGTCTTAAGCGAATTTGATCTACAAAAATTTTTCAACCTGAGAAAAATAAAACAAAAAATACATAAAGTTAGAGGCCTAATTGACAACCTAGAACATCCTGAATATGAATAAGTTCAGGAAGTAAAACAAAAGCTTATAAATAGTGTAAAGCGTTGTTTTTGAATATGATACATCTGCAAATGTATTAAATGTGTTATCTAATTGACAAACGTTAAACATTTTCGTATCTCTCAGGGATTGTCAAGGTCATTCAAATCGAGCTTGAGTTCAGAATATAGGATCTACAGCAGTAACTATAGTTTTTTGAGCTATACAAAGTTACGTTTCATATTCAATTATATTCAGTGCATATTTTCTTAAAAGAAATACGTTATGAGATAACCTAGGATGATTGAGGTAATCACACTGTCCTTGACTTCAGAACATAAGATCTTCAGTTGATACTGTTGGTTTTTGGTCTATAAAAAGAGACGATATGTATTTAACGATATTCAATGCATAGAGTGGAAGGCAACCGACATAATGCCACCATCTTAGGATATTCGAGGTCATCCAAATTGTCCTTATGTTCAGAATCTAAGATTTAGAGTAGAAAATATAGCTATTCTACGTATTTAACCATATTCAGCAGATATTTACGAATGGAAAAAACATTATGTATAAGAAAAACTGGCATCATCTAGCTCATTCATAAGTTCCTTGAGTTCAGAACATCACATCTACATCTACTCATCTAAAGATGTAACAGCAGGTTTTTGGAGTATGCAAATTGAATTGTGTGGAAGGTCAACAGACATAATGCGACCACCTTGGGATATTATAGGTCTTCCAAACTGTGCTTGGGTTCAAAATTTTAGATCTACAGTTGTAACAGTAGTTTTTCGGGATATATAAGGTGACAATATGAATTCAAACATATTCAATGAATCCTTTGGAAGGTCAACTGTCATTATTTTATAACTTTCTGACTCTCTTGGTAGCTGTCCTGAAGTTTTGAACTTGAAACCTACGGTAGTAACAGTAGTATTTTGGGCTATACAAAGTTACGTCACGTAATCAACAGTTATTTTTAGACAATACATAGTTACAATAAATATTCAAGCATATTCAAATATTATTCTTGAAAGTATTCAATATATTCCATAAATATTCTTGAGTACAATGAGGTTTTGATTTCGATATGTGAACAGAAAAGGCTTGCAAATCATTCCAGACTAGTTATAGAGAGTTGCCGTCTTGGACATAGTTTGCTATTTGTCGTCTTTTGACATTATCATATTAGTTGCAGATATTTCCGCTGAGATGGCGCTGTGGTCTATCCTTGCCATATAAAGCTCTAGAGAGTTGTCATTTCCGACAACGTATGTCATCTATCGTCTTGTGAGTTTATCATATTTGCTCCACACCTTGCCGCAGAGATGGTAGATTGGCAAAGATAGGCTGCAGTACCATCTCTACGGTACGATCTAGAGCTAATGTGATTATTTCAAATGTCTTCCTTTTACATTCTCAACAACTTGGCTAAAATAGGCAACTCTATAGAGCCTCAAATGGCAAAAATAGACTACAGCGCCATCTCTGCGACGCAATTTGGAACTTATCTGATAATTACATGTGACTACATTTAACATTCTCAACAACTTAACCCAAGATGGCAACTCTGTAAAGTTTCATTTGGCAAGGATAGACTGCAGTTCCATCTCGGCAATAAAATCTGGAATAAATCTGATAATGTCAAATGACTACATTTCCAGACAAAATCGTGAAAAGGTCGATTGTTACAATTGTAAACAAAGACTTAAAACGTAAATTTCTTGGAAATGCCAGGTTGCTAACATCTATATCCTCTACCGACGGGAAGATAATAACTCCATCTATCTGTTTCCTGTGTTATTTTATTTGCGGGAGCAGGCAGATCCCAGAAAAGTACGCTAGTTGTCATTGTTTACAAATGTTACTTTCGCCCTTATGACTATTTTGTATAGATTTTATATTTCAAACAACTTTGCTGAAGACAGCAACTCTCTAGAGCTTCATTTGGCAATGATACACTAGAGTGCCACCTCTGCAGCACGATTTGGAACAAAAATGGTAATATCAAAAGACGATTCGTTACGCACTAAGCACCTTTGTTCAAGACGCCAATTCTCTACTATGAGTCTGGAATATTTTATATGCATTTCTGTTACCATAGCCCAACTAAAACTTCCTTCCTTTTGTAGCAGATTCCAAGGGAACAAAGATAACGAAACCATTTTTTTTATTCCAATCTCTTTGTGAGACCAGAAGCTTTCAGATGATGCATTTACATTGATTCTTAGTTAAAATTTCGAAATTCTACGAAGGGTAAAAATCCGGGTCAATATTCACCATAATGTCTTATGAGTCACTTCTTTTGTACAACTACCTTAAACTGATTTAAAAAAAATTGTTTACGCAAAAATAAAAATTTCCTTGAGTTTCACTATGAGCCAGAATTGACCCCAATATCTTTGGAAGGTTAAGTTCTGAACTCCAGGACAGCTTGTATGACATAGAATATCCCAAGATTATCTCATTATGTCTGTTGGTCTTCCAGAACATTCATTTGGCATATGATTGAATACATATCGTAACTTTGTATAGTGGATAAAGCTACTGTTACAATAGAAGATCTTAGTTTCTTGACTCCAGGATAATTTGACCGACCTAGCATATCATAGCAAATATTTCCTACGTTTTTCAATCAATTCTATGTTATTGAGCACAAAATCAATCAGAATTTGCCAAATTGCTTGTATAAGTAGTCTTGGGAAAATTTAGGCCTGAGAGAGTTAATGATTTTTCATTCTCATTATTTGACATAAGTATATGTAGTTAAAGGGTGTATTCGATAAAAATGGCACACACATATATACTCATCAAAATTAAACTGATTATCGGATTTTCTTGAAATTTTCAGGGAATTAAGAACTACTAATGAGTTTTGATTTACAACATCTGTTTTATTCAATTTCATCTCCCATCCCGAATGCCCGCACCTTCCTTTTCACTCCACCCATCAAATTTTGTACAACCGATTTTCCCAGTGTTTTTCTTCAATTCTAGCTCTGTTTTTATAGTTTTGGGATGTTTGCGAAGTTCCGTTTTCATAATTGCCCACAATTTTTCAATTGGACGAAGTTCCGGTGAATTTGGTGGGTTCATATCCTTTGGCACAAAATTGACTCCGTTGGCTCGGTACCACTCCAATACGTTTCGAGCGTAGTGGCAGGATGCTAGATCAGGCCAAAACAGGCACTCTTCCGTGTAAATCGCACCGTTTATTTTTCCGGAAGTGATGAAGGGAGCACTTATTTCACCAAATCCGCAAATCGCTTGCCAGATTAGAAACTTCTTTGCAAATTTCGATAGTTTCTTCTTTCGAACATCCTCCGGAACATCAAACTTCGACTTGGCAACGAAATATTCTTGCCCCGGAAGTTGACGGAAGTCGGCCTTGCCGTATGTTTCGTCATCCATCACGATGCAACCGGATTTGGTGAGCAGCTTCGTGTAAAGTTTCCGGGCGCGGGTTTTCGCAGTGATGTTTTGTTTTTCATTCCGGTTTGGGGCTTTTTGCACTTTGTAAACATGTAACCCAGCACGCTTCATGGTTTTCTGCACAAAACCGACTGACACCTTAGACTTTTTAGCGACATCTCGAATTGACATGTTTGGACGGTGAATTGTTGTACGACTTTCCTGGCCATTTTACTGTCCATTGGACCACTTTTACGACCACTCCCTTCCTTCCTTTGGAGACTCAGACGCTCCTTGAAGGTTCTTATTACACGAGACACAGTTGTATTTGCAATTCCAAGCCTTTTAGCAATCCACCGGTGGGACGCCCCTGGATTTTGATTGTGAGTGCACAAAATTTTCTCACGGACAATTTCTTGTTTCGACGACATGACTGGAACTACTGAATGTATAACTATGAAACTTGGCAGTTGTAAATAATACGCTATGGATAAGATCTACTTAAATTTCTAGGTTTTTTACTCATACGATTCAAAAGTTACAGAAGATTTTCTGTGTGCTATTTTTATCGAATACACCCTTTATAAGTAGTTCTATCTATATAAATAGTTACCATTGATGAAAGGAATCACAAACATTAACATTTGCATTAAAAACATGGACAAAAGTGGCAGATTTTTCATGGGTTTACCTTCACCCGCACTAACAAAACTACCCATGCAGCATCAATCATAGTAACCCACGAGTCAGCAGACAAAATTTGACAGCTCTATCAGTCGAACTCTAACCGTGATGGCAAAAACAGTGAAGCAACTCCGTTCAGAAGTGTGCGCGTTCAATGGACGGCACTCCACCGCCTCGAAAACGGACATCGTGTGGCACTTTGAGAACGCCGAATACGCCCGTGCTGGCATCCACAACGTCTTGGAACTTATAGACAACAATCAGATCTAATCAAATCTAATCTATCTCACACTAACGCAGCCAATTCTTGATAGCATCCTGGAAAATGACGGTTTCTTGAATACATCATTCTTCTTGTCATCGGCCAGGCCAACTGCGTAGTATGTGCCGCAGAGAGGATTCCAAGAAATAGAGTGATTCCAGAAAGATCTAAAATCACTCTACTACTTTGCATCTAGAGAAGGAAGAGAGCGTGGACCTCCCGTAGCAAACGCTTCCATGTAGAAGCATGAGGTAGGAACTTGTGAGGATCAGACTTATGCTGCGGAGACGCACGCTCCATCACAGTTGTCAACTCACCATTTTGCAGCCCTGGCACTATTAGACAACAATCAGAGCATTGAAAGAACGCCCGGTTCCGGATCCTGAGTGACAAGAAGCTCCAAAGGATGTTGAAGAGGAAGGCCGAGGGAAAAGTGGCTACATCGATGCGTGCGCCGGGAGGTCGGTTCAACCGGCTGAACAGTGAAAATGTACCTGGCGAACATGAACATACATTTCATGAAGCGGAAGTCGCGTCCACTGGTTTCGGAGGTGCAGGCAATTACGCAGCTGCAGCGGCTGAATAAGATGTTGAACTCGATTTTACCGGCGAATCGCAACGTGGCTGTGGTGATGGACGACGAAACCTATCTCACCCTGAATGGCAACGCTTAAAAACACACCAAGTTCCCCAAGAAGCTGCTGCTGTGGCTGACAATCAGCGAGAAGGGGATGTCAAAGCCGCTCTTGTTTTGCAGCGGACTGGCCGTGATTGGGGAAATTAATAGTACAAAATGCCTGCCGAAAGTTGCATCGTTCATCAAGAAATATCATAAGGGCAAAGACGCGGTGTTTTGGCGGGATCTGGTGTTGGCCCACTACTCGAAGCGATCGTTGGAAGAGATGGAGTGGGCGTGGATTTTTTTTGCAAGTAAGCTTAAATGATTACCTTCCATGGATAATTATCTGTCTTAGCTTTTTTTTTATCACCATCCGAAAAAAGTCCATTTTTTTAATGCAAACGTTAATTCAAAATCTACACGGAAAGAAAATTATCCGAAATTTTATGTGGGCAGGCTTGAAGAATTATGTGTGCAACATTCGCAATTTGATGTTCATGTTCTAAATTCAAAAGCAATCTTGTTTATTTACATATACTAATTAATTTTCAACATCTATTTTCATTTCAGGTAACAGCGTTTTAGTAGTCTGTGACAAACGAACCGATTTTTTCAAGCAACAATGTGAGTTTTTCAAAATATACATAAACATTCCATGCTGATTCTTTGAGCTCAGGAAAAAAGGACCAGACTTATTCAGATATTGTTTGATCTTTTAATTATTTGGAAGAGACTAGCCGTTCAGAAGATCTAAGGCGAACTTCGCAGATCTCTAATTTAAAAACTTTCCCTATCCTCCCCTTCACTAAAACCGCTTCTGGTGACCGAAAGCATCACATACACGAAGCGAGACAGTTTTTCCAAAAAGGGTTCAAACATCTCCGAAACATTCATCAAAATAAACGTGACTGCCAGCTAAGCTTGCCAGAGAATAAAATTCCTTCGTGGATCGGAGTGTTACTTTACATTCACCGGTGGGTGGCCATCGTTCCATCCATCAGAAAACACACAATCCTTTTCGAACGAATCTTCCGAATGGGAAAATATGATCAAACCTGAAAGCTTTAAATTTTGGAACGATATCGAATGAACTTTTTCACTTAGGCATCCCTTAGGATTCAAAGCTGCATCGAAAAGGATTACATCGACCCCGAGCTTTCCCACCAGCGTCTGCTCGGAAAAATAACTCGGCTGACCTGTGAAACATTGTTGAGTCAAGAAGCCCACCCGATGAGTAATGGGCGGTGTCGGGGAAATATTTCCCCCCTCCCCTCCGATCCGGAGAAGAAATGGAAAGAAAATTGAACGTGACGAGATTCCAAGAGTTTATACTGTTTCGCCGTTGCAGAAAATTTCTTATTTCAATTACGACTGCCTCCGGAGTTGAGAGAAGAACTCCTACTGCAGTAACTTTTTCCAAGTGCCCTAATAACAACAATCAGTCAAACTGAATAATGCAAAATAATTTAGCTTAACATGCATGAGAAAACACTCGGAATGAAATTGGAACTGAATGAGTGCTGAGAATGAATTTAACTGAATCTGATTCCCAGATGATTGATTGGAAACATTTCAATCCTCTGAAATTGAATTCAATTCTCGGGGTGTGGTGGTTATAATTTTGGCAATGGGTTTGTACCTTTCAACGCTTTTAGTTTTACAACCCAGGCAATGATTTAGATTTCTTTCCGGTCACCAATTAATTTGAATTCATAGTCCTTCCTACTAGGAATCCGGTGATATTTTCCAGTCCTATCTAGCCATCGTTAATCGGGAAAGCATTGTGGCAGACCGTAAGTGTTGACTTCCTGTGGTGACGACCACGGAAGAATATTATTTGGAAGACCAAATCTGCCGACAAGGGTTGGCACCCGCATTCACTCACACACACACACACGCACCGCCGGCCGAAGGAAATGATAAATGATGATAACAGTCGTGTTTTCTTCACCAAGCCGACAAAGGCAATGACAACGATTATATGGTAGGCCCCAGAAAAAGGCGATCACCCATCATGTGGAAGGAAAAACTGGATAGGTGAGAGCGGAAAACCGAGGGTTGGCCTGCTCAAGGCCTTTTCCTTTATGAAGATAGCAATCACGATCGATCGAGGTCATGTTGTTATGTTGTCAACAAGGTCTCGAGAAAATATTAGGGGAGACCGGGTAGACTTGGTTCGCTCTTCGTTTTTTTGTAGATGGATTGGGAAAGCGCAGTTTCACTTGAAACTAAATTTCTGTTACGAGATGCTAGATTAATGTGAAAGTTGAATGTTGGCAGATTTATGATAAATAATCTTCAAATAATTACTAAAACTTTTGTTTTCAAATTGATGATCTTGAACAGAAAAGTGAGCATACGACATAGAATGCTAATTTGTACATTAAATAATTCAAGAAAGTGTAGAGTACATTCAAATAAGTATTCGTCTGCCTGCATATTTTCTAGAAAAGCGCATTGTTGAAGCAAAATAGTACAAGTAACGATCAAATGTGGTATAAGATAGGGGTACACAGCATTATTGTTAAAAAAATTAAAATGAATCCAAATGCTTAGCGATGACATCGATTCATACCTTAAAAATTCATTTTTACGCTAGCTCATAAAGTTTTTATCCACTTGAATAGAAGCCGCTTGAAAGTTTCATACGAGAGTGACCATCTAAGCCGACGCATGAGCACTCTGGTGGTATCTAGCCGAAACTTACTTAATGACAGATCACTGCATGTTTTTGTTTCATTGCCTTCGGAGTAAAAAGTAAGAAGCACCATGGGTCGGAGAGGTAAAGAGACGAGCTGACCCCGTTCGACCATTCAAGCGATGATTGATCGCTTTTGCGCTTCAATAACTTTGCAAAACAAACAATCAAGGGAAATCATGAAAACCCCAAGAATAAGTTAGCATTAGCATTAGCATTGACGTTTGCACACCTTGTGGATGGAGCTACGATGAGGAATAATTCGTTGAAGACATTGCATGCCACCATGAAACGATACCTGATTACAGTTACTGTTACGTTTCTTCACGCAATAATCTCCACGAAGACACTCCTCGATCGCTCACCTGGCCACGTCCATGCAACCGTTGGTGATAGGGAGGATTTGGTATCTACCTTAAGAAGACACGGGGAACCCACGTAGCCTTCAGTACACATCAAAGGAAAAAGGAAATTGATAGTCGGAGAGAATAGTTAAATAGAATGCCCTGTTTGGTGTACAGAACAAAAAAATATTCAAAAATGGTCGTTGGGAGCATCTTGTCTAAGAAGGTTAAGTGATGCTCCATTTCTCTTCAAGCGGTTGGGACTTTAGCATTAACTATAGTCCTAGCACCCTATGGCTTATGGTTATAGCGCCATTACTCGCTCTCTGAAAAGAGATCATGAAAAACCCCAAGAATAAGTGCACCAAAATTGATAAGCGAGTTCCGAAATACCTGCACTTTCCGAAATACCTGCACTTTCCGAAATACCTGCAAAACGTATGGATATCATGGCCGGGTCGCTCGTAAGAAATTTTGGGTGAGTGAGTGAAGACTTTTGGAATCAAGTCATATATCCTGATGAAAGCAAATACAACATATTTGGATCAGATGGCCGGCGTATGGTATGGCAGAGAAAGAATACTGATATGCAACCGCAGATCCTCGCAGAAAAATTGCATTTCATTGAAGGGATAATGGATCATAAAATGTACACCCGTATTTTAAAAGACCATTTGAATGCCAGTGCTGAGAAATTGGGACTACAAAGCACATACATTTTCTAACAGGATAACGATCCCAAGCACACAGCGCAAAATACTAACAGACAATTCCACGTCTCCGCAGGGTCCAGATATTTACCCGAAAAAGCACCTGTTGAAGATACTGAATGATGGATTAGAAAAAGACACATTTCCAACAGGAAGGAATTGAAATAAGCTTTGAAAGAAGTTTGTGACACAGTTCCATTCTCCGTCACGGCTTATTTAGTCAGCTCCATGCCACGAAAACTACAAGCAGTCATAAATAGAGAGGGAAACCCCAAGGGGTTTTCAAAAAGTTTTGAAGTGACAAGTAATCAGAGAACGTCCACCGGAAAACCCCGTAATGAAGATTATTCAATTTTTGTACCCAAGGCATGATTATGACGGCCCAGTATTCGTGGTGTTTCATGCTCATGATTATTTTAGGTAGGAAACAATTGAACAAACTGGTCATCGGTGGCCCTTCGAAATGTCTTCCAGAGCTCTCGTATTATAAACAAATGAAATTTCATATCAAAACTTTTAGTTCGACGCCTCAGCCTTGGTGATTTTTCATGCTCATTAGGATGTTATCACTGAAATGGATAACTAACCACACAGAAAAAAATAATTAATTTTAGTAAGCGCGTAAAATTTCCCCTCGTGTAATTCCAAGTCAAACGAGCGTAAACAACGAAATTGTTTGCAATATTTCATACAACAGGATTGATTCAGGCGTTATCTGGCTTAAATTTACATGAAATTTCCCATTATTTTCTGCCAAATCTAGCATTCCCTTTATGTGCATTAGATAACGCAGAAAATTCAGTGTTTCTTTTTATCTGTGCACCCTAGTCCACTAAGGTCACTTGATTGTCCCTCGAATAAACCCGTATTACAAGACATTTAGTTCTTAACATAAAAACCCAGCGTTTGATAGCTCAATATTCGTGATTCTTGAGTACATCCGCTAACAGGGCGAAATTGCTTGCGATTTTGTTTTGGTTTGACGGTTTGACATTTAGTATCGACTAACACCGTGAATGTTGATAACCCTATTTTTGGATAGCAATGTCCAATTAGAAGTATTCAAGAATCACGCATGTAATCATAAGTTATGATCAAGTTATCATAAGTAACCACGAGTTATCATAAGTAATTATCAGTAATCACAATAATCTTTGTAATCACTGATATATCAGAGTAACTTTGGGAGAGTGAAAAGTAATCAATGCTGTTAGAAGCCCCTTGGGAAACCCAACCAAGTATTGATTTCTCTTCTTTGATTTTTGATTCCGTGTAAATAATACGTCAAAGCGAACCTCTACGAATACTTTTTGTGCAAACGGAATATGACGTTTCCCTGACTACTTTCATTGTAATGGTCTTTTTTTTTAATTTATAATAATAAATTTGAATGATTTAATCTGTTACTTAACTGGAAAATATTTTTTATTTGCTAGAGCCCATAACGCTTCAGGATCATCTTGTCGTTGGAAATAAGTATCTAGACGAATACTTTTTGGCCCCACTGTATATAAACGCATTTATTTGATCAGTTTTTTGATGAATTACCAATGAACACATTTAATTTTCGGGAGAAGATGCTGTGAGTTGATCCCTCAAATTTGTGATAGTTAAATACGCTCCTCCGTTGCCAAACAAACATACACACGCAACTGAATTTAAAGAAATATGCACCACACCAAGCAATTGTTGCCAGTAAAAACCGTATTAATAAAAAAAATTAACGCTGCTCGACTGAAAATTCTGCTCGTCATATCCTAAAGGCTAAATAAAAGTAAATTGTTGCGCCACTCGAACGTCTCTAGCACGCCTCTAGAGTTGGAAATAAAAAAACTGACAGTTGTTTGTTTACACTTTTGTACAGAACTGGGGCAAGTTTTATCAAAGTAGTCGATCGCGTTTAGAAATTACGAACGTGAAACAAGAAAAAATCATATGTTACTAGAAAATGAGAAGAAACATTAGTAAATCCATTTAATTCCAACTGCCTTTATTGCTTATCTTGACAGATACGCATATTTCGTCTACAATGTACAGACTTCTTCAGTGTCGTGTACTAATAAACGACTAGTCCGTGGCCAGCCGATTTCTGAAAACGAACTTGCCAAAGCGCCTGGTTCATACCACTCCTTAGTCTCTTGTTTTGATTCAGGATCATGATGGTAGACCCAAGTCTCATCTGTGATGATGAATGGATGCAGAAAATACGTTTTCTCCTTTCGATCTTGCTTCAAACGTTGCTCAGAAAGTTGCATTCGAACGTGTTTTTGTTGCATTGTTAAGAAAATGGGGCACCAATTGTGCACACAGGTTTTTTTAAAATCTAAAACAACAGCCAAAATATGCCATGTTGTTCCATATGAGATGCCTATGGTGTCCGCTATCACATTCACAGTCGATCGATTTTCCAAAACCATTTCCTGTATTTTCGCTATTTCTGCTGTTAATGCACATTTTTGACGTCCTGAACGTGTATCGTCCTCAACGCTTGTACGGCCACGCACAAACTCCAAAACCCATCGGTGAACGGTTGGAAATGAAGAAAAAGTCTCATTTTACCATCTTTGCATGGATCTCAGTAGCCGATAAATCTTCCAAAATAAAATGTTATAAATACCTTGTTAAAAAATACACTGACACGTCAACTTCAAATGGCTTGTAAAAAAAGAAGGAATTGACAGATCGAAATGAAATGGTGAGTACGTTTTTTATATGTATGTATGGTAGCCACCATCCCCTCTAGCCCTTGGCTTGGATGCAGCCACACTTAATAGCAAGATCAAATTGGGCCACCGATCTGAATTCGCACTATCGCTGTATGAAGGGCCAAAAACGGAGGGGTGGACCCGTAAGCAGAGACACTTACACGAAATCCACGGGATATTAAGAATCTCCTTCCAACGATATCATCCAACAAATCGAATAACACAATTCGCAATACTCATTAAGCTTTCTACAGGATGGCTTGTTAAGAAGGGCGCGTCACTCTCCCTGAAACTGTTGGAGTAGAACTCGCAGCACCACACTCGAATCGGCAGGATAAGAAATGATACTGTTTGTTCCCTCCTAGACTCAGGCAGTCAATCAAACCATCGTCCAGTTTCAGCTTGAATAATACCCTGGTGCTCCTCCCAACCCAGTATTTATTATATTTATATAAATATAGATGTAATGTAATAATAATATGTTATATATGAATATATAGTAGAGCAAAAATTATATAAGGATATTTAGTTAAATTATGTAATAGTTGGAGTTCACGAGCCTATGATAACCATGTTAAACTAAATTAATTAACCTGCTGAAGTAATAATATTAAGGCAGTAATAATAATATGCAGCTTCGTACCACTTTGTATCACTGATAGGTGACTGTATCTCTGGAATGTGAAGGTCATCTTGTTATTCATTGAGGTATAAATATCAATAAAGCATTCAATTGTATATAAAACCATAATATTATATTATTACGCATTTAATCATGACATATAGATATGTAACCTTCTGGAATGAAGAGCATTTATTAATTTTGATTATTATTTGATATAATGTAATAAAATAATTATACCGGCCGGATCACCAATCTGAAGCAATTAAAATTTTATTAATTATTTTATTACTTCTTCCATAATATTATATTTATGATATGCAATTAATAATGATGAACAGCTGTGTTCCTCTGAACCGCTCAAATAGTAGTTGATGATCGTGTACTGAAATGTTAAGGTCATATTACGCCATTTAATGGAAAATATAATGAAGGAATTAAAGGTTGAGTGGTCGAGAGAGTCGTCAACATTTCTATTAATGAAAATATGCTAGAGCTTGTAAAAAACATGCATCATATAATAACCCATACTAGTATCTACACATCTATATATACATCCATTGCTACTTTCGAGAAGGCCACTCCGACGGTGCTAGATACAGCTGAAAATTGATCCCCATTCTTACTGCTGCTTCTACCAGAAGATGATCATCCTATAACCGCAAGACCTCCTCTCCTAAACTCTATGGTACCTGAGAGAAATTTAACAGAATTAGGCTATGAATAAACAATGTCCTATAAGATAAAATATATAGTGAGGGTATATTGTAATATGAACTGAAAATTACATTTGTGCCGACTGCTGTTTTGTTGCAATTGTAGACAAACTTGCGCATCCATTATGAACCAGAAAATTTAGGCAATGTATGACCGCCATGAAAAAAAAAGAATTTTAAATTTTAAATTATTTTGTAATACCTGACGACCTGGAAGACCTGAAAGATATGAGAATGGAAAGTTATGATATGATGTACCGGTCGCACCCCCTCACTTCGCTATTGTCGGATTGACAACATTGCCCAGGCTACGCCAACCAGCGTCTCCATGTTTCAGCTGGCAGTCTTTTGTGATCATATGACTCGTGGAGGCGTGAGGTAGGAACTTGTGAGGACCAGAGGTCGGTCGCACCCTCCTGCCAAGTTGTCAACTCACCATTTGAAGCCCAAATGGTGAGTACGTTTTTTAGAGAGATAAAATATTGAAATGATTTTGGATTTTTCGACTGCTCCAAAGATGTCGCTTTAAAAACTTTTTGACTAACCTAGTATACTTTATGTTGTCACGAATCCAATTTGGAGTGCGGAAACAAATTTTGCCCACTTGGTGTACTTTGAAAGGTGTGACATTGAATCAAATTGCAAAACGAAAAGCAATAGCATCTGCACGTGTTGAAGCAATTATTGAGAAATTTGGAACGCAAAATACGGTTACCAATTTTTTGAGATCTGGACGAAAACAAGGCGCAGTGACCTCAAATTGAACAAATGCGTTGTGAAATTGATCAATAAGAACTAATTGTTTTCTATGCGTGGCTTGGCCAAAAAGTGGACTAGAAATGAGAAGAGTAATTAGTATTTTCCATTTAAGGGGGGATATACAGTTAGAATGACCAAAAATCTCATTTTATTTTTGTTGCATAAAAAGTTAGTAAATTTCTCGTAGAATACGCTGAAACCTTTTTTTTTGAAATTCGAACTCCAAGTGTTTCTTTTCATCGGTTTTCGAAGACGCCTTATTCGCGCGCAGACCGATGATTAAAACTTTCAACGCGTATTTCTCAAAACAGCACTTTTAGTGTTTATGCCGGTGATAAGTCAAAAACTAATTATTCGATTAGACTGAAAGTTTTAGGATAAATGTAAATAATGTAATTTTTTTAGTTGGCAAGTTTCAGATCAAAACTGGAACCAGGAGAGCCGGCAAGAGCAAAATAGAAAGACTTTTTCAACGCACTCTAACTGCCGCCATTTTGTTGAAAAAAAAAATTAAAAAAAATATATATTTTTCTATACTACATGCATACACTTATAATTGTTAAAAAGTTTCGATTGATTTGATTTAAAACGTCGCCTTGAATTTTTTTTTCATAAATGATTTTTTTTTCTCATTCTAACTGCATATTCCCCCTTAATTCCAACTACCTTTATTATTTATCTTGACAGACACGCGTATTTCGTCTACAATGTGCAGACTTCTGAAGTCTGCACATTGTAGACGTAATACGCGTATATAAGCAATAAGAGTAGTTGGGATTAAATAGAAAATTCTAATTTTTCTTCTCATTTCTAGATATAAAAACAGAAAATTGCCGAACAAAGCTCTAAACTGCAAGAAACAGATCGCAGCGAAACACACGTTGAGGAAGATTCAAAAACTCTTCCTGGTCCGCATTATTATACGAAGGTCATTTGCAAGGATGTGTCTGACTCGGAGAATCGTTCAGTTTGAGAAGTTCGGTTAAAAGGTTCTTGTTTGGCAAGTGATTTGCAGTTTCGGTTCACGTTCATCCAGTTTTTTAACGAAAGGGACTATCAACGCCGAAGGATACCAGAAAGAGTGTCTACAGAAGCGCCTTTTGCCGTTTTACAAGCAGCACACAATTCCACAATTGTTCTGTCCGGAATTGGCCTCTGCCCACTATGCTCGTTCAACAATTGAATGTTTGTAGAAAAGGACATCAACCCATCAAACTGTACGCAGCTCCGCCCAACTGAGCGATATTGAGCAATTTTCAAGAGAATCCTGCAAAAAGATGGTAAGGTTGTTCAGAACATGGACCAATTCAAAAGAATTTGGAAAACTACGCGGGAGAAATGTAGTCAGGCTACAGTGTAGAAAGTTATGAGTTGATGAACGATCTGTCTGAGTGTTATCTCAATATGCTTTTTTAACATCACACACTGAAATAAAGACTTCTCTTTGACTTGTTTCATCAACGTTCATACTTAATTTTACGCCAAAGAATACTTGAAACTACACTCTGAGCAATGATTTCAACATTTTCGAATTCGTTCATCTTTATTAAGTCCATTCGAACAACTTTACTGGATGTGTACTCTATTTCGATCATTGACATCCTCCGACATCGACGGTCATGTGACAGTCTTCAGAATCTTCACACTAGAGTGAGATGTTTTGCAGGCTTGTGTTTCATCATACAACTAAATCGAATAATCCAAAACTTTCGGCCAACTTCATGTTTTCCATCAGCCATCGTTGGGTCGGATTCAACGTGAGACATGGCACTCCATCCTGTTGTGGGAAAACGTATTTATCCTCAGAGATCCTTCAGTTTGCAAACAGTAGAAGATTTTATATCATTTTGATGAGATCTAGATCGATTTTGTTGACAAGGATTTTTCTGTTTTGAGCTTCTTTGGGATTTAGTTAAACGAGCAGGTATTCGTGGTATTGAGTTATAGGTAGGTAGGCAATAGATCATTTTGAAGGCAATAGATCATTTTGAATCTAGAATTGAATGACTATTATTTGAAATCTATGTATTATTTGGCGAACTAAATTTCATCTGGTTCTACCCATAACTTGACACTTCGTCAGAGCTCTACATATCTTTGCAATACATCTTAGAATCGTGGTTCTTTCGAGCTGCTATGAGAATTGCAAACCAAGTCCACAGTTAACCTTCCGTAGCATACTGCTATCAATTGAATTGTCGAAGAACACTCGTGTTTTTATACCTTTCAGTTCTACATTGAAGTGTGGATCAAAATGTTTCGGACCTGCTTCGAAATTTGGTTCAGGTGGACGTATGGATCAGTTCACCATATCTCATTTGAACACAAATATGTTTGAGTTATCATTTTAGAAATCGCTTCCAAAAAGTGACTCCTGGGATCCACAGAATATTTCATCTTCCAATCCAACAGTGTCTGGATTCAAGATGCTGAAAAGATCAGAATTATCATCTTCTCTTTCAAAATCGATACTAATATTAACGTAAACATTTTTTTCACCTTACCTTTCTTTGCATCAATGATTTGAAACACTTCAATTATGTACATTCACAAAATATTTGAAACTACAATTGGTCAAACTTTCTTCCGAAAAGAAACAAGCTTCAGATCTACTCACCCTTTAAGGGGGAATATACAGTTAGAACGAGAAAAAAAAACTCGTTTTTGAAAATAAATTTTCAAGGAGAAGTTTTAACTCAAATCCATTGAAATATGTGTATCCATGTAGTAAACAATTTTTTTCAATTTTTTTTCAACAAAATGGCGGCCGTTAGAGTGCGTTGAAAAAGTCGTTGTATTTTGCTTGTGCCGGCTCTCCTGGTCGCAGTTTTAATCTGATACCTTCTAAACCAAAAATAAATACATTAATTACATTTACAGTTTCTAAATGAGTTGAAAAAAAGTCAAATAAATAAATTTGCACTTTTGGTGTACCTTTTTTGTGAAAAGCCAATTTTTTTCCGCCATTTTATCAAGTTTTTCCATATTTAATAATAAAATTTTACAATAATTTTTATTTTTTATAGAAGGTTATACTATAATCAAGAAATTCTGTAAGTGTCAGCTTAATCGAATAATCAGTTTTTGAGTTATCACCGGCATAAACTCCGAAAATGCTGTTTTGAGAAAAACGCATTGAAAGTTTTTATTATCGGTCTGCGCGCGAAGAAGGCGTCTTCTAAAAACGATGAAAAGTAACACTTGGAATTCGAATTTCGAAAAAAATATTTCAGGAACGTATTCTACGGGAAATTTAACTTATTATGCAAAAAGAAAAAAATGAGTTTTGTGGTCATCCTAACTGTATATTCCCCCTTAATTAAAAAAAAACAGTTGTCATTATTCTGTATAAGAGACAAAGCGAGGAAGAATGAATAGAGAAGGTGGATAAACATGCGAAAGCAGACCAAAAATCAGGTGAATTTTTCCTGAAAAGTTTCGCCAACAGCCATCAGTTTTACTCAGTTTTGAGTCGTTTTTGTCAAAAGTGGAGTCACCCATACATGAGTAAATGTAACTAGATTTGACAAGTTCACATATTTAAGACATCGACTTAATTCAGATGGATGCTTTGGGTATGTCGCCTTGTCAATCCCAAAAATGACTCAAAATTGAATTTAAATTCATGACTGTGTATGCATGATATTCACTGACCGGGACACAAGGAGATGTTGAGTGAAACTGAATTGCTTCTCTTTTCAGTTCACAGAATGTTTTCAAATTAAATCCAGTTCCGTTATTCGAATGGAATCACTTTCCTTTCGTGTAGTTTGAAACAGCCACGTGGCATGCGGCCATATTTTTGACGCTTTTATCTGTGCTTGGCTTTCTGCTTACTTCCATACTACAATTTTCCATCATCTGGAATTGACCAGCGGTCATTGGAGCCAGCAGTCTGTGAATCTGCGTGATGTGAGCCGCAATACTAGCCCGTTAAATGAGATTTGGATAGCACGTGGCTTATTTGACAGCCATATCTCTCGCTCAGAATTTTTGATATTCATAGCTTCCCATGTACACTAGCCTGGGTCAAAATTTAAATTCCAGTTCCTTTACAAATTTTGGAAGCCTTTTAAATCTTGTAATAACTGTGCAAAATTGCAGCTCGATAGGTGGAACTATATTTTTCCGCTGGAGGTTTTAATTTTACATAGAATTTTATATGGGAAAACTTACTTTTACATAGAATAATCAGGTGACCCGTTGCCATCTAAAAATAAGTGATTTTCTTCTTTTAAATTTTTCAAGGAAACTTTTCTTCCAAGACCGCAAGCGATTTGACGATTGTGGAAAAAGTTATTAAGCTAAAACTGATTACAATCCAAACGAACGGCTCACTGAACTGTTTTTTCTAACAACACTGCCACATGCAGCGTGGCCTGTAGCCTGCTGCTGTTGGCGCGAAGCAACCACGTTGTTGTGGGGCGCTCACTCGGCTTGGACAGAAGCCGATATCATGCGCATAGAATCTTTGGTTTGGATGATACTGTGCACACGCTCCCGTTATGGTGGACCTATCATTTCTAACGGGGCCATTTATACGCAAGCGTAATTTTCATAGGGATTACATGTTTTTGCACAAAATTTATTTTAACAATTAAACATTTCAACGAAAAACATCTAGAGTGGAGTAAGACCTCCTAAAAAAGAAATATAGGCTGAACCTGAACCTCTGCACAATAAGATGCTCTTGAATCAATGCTCGAAACGAATAAATATCTTTTTCAGACAATTAACTCTAAACTTCAGAATTGAAAATATTGGTACAATTTACATAATTGGTACATCATACAAATATGTCTTCGCAAAAAATCGTATTTCAGTCAATGTGCCGCTACTAAGACGTCAATACTTCATTAAACTTCAAAACCATTCTAACTTTCATTTTACCTTTACAACCATTTTAGCCACTTCTTCGATGCACTCTGAGATGGCATAATGCTTCAAGTAATTATAATAAAACATCACTTGAAGCGCATCCCTTTTTGTTAGCATTATTTATGCTTTAACCCAGTTCAAAACTAGGCCAACAAAAGGAATCGACACTGTTCCATTTTCTTCAAGCAACAGATTATAATTCGAACTTGCAACCGAAGCTTTGTATAACTTTATTCAATCGGAGTCAACTGTCAAACTGTTCTATGCACATGATAACGGCTTTCCACCATGCTGAGTGAACGCCCCGCAACAACGTGGTTGCTTCGCGCCGACAGCAGCAGGCTGCAGGTATGCTGCAAGTGGCAGTGTTGTTAGGAAAAACAGTTCAGTGAGCCGTTCGTTTGGATTGTAATCAGTTTTAGCTTAATAACTTTTTCCATAATCGTTGGATCGCTTTGCAATCTTCGAAAAAATGTTTCCTTGAAAAATTTCTAAGAGAAAAATTTGGTTCGCTTATTTTTAGATGGCAACGGGTGACCTCGTCAGATTATTCTATGTAAAAGTAAGTTTTCCCATATAAAATCCTATGTAAAATTAAAACCTCGAGCGTAAAAATATAGTTCCACCTATCGAGCTGAAATTTTGCAGAGTTATTATAAGACCCAAAAAACTTCCAAAACTTTATAGGGAGCGAATTTTTTTTTCTTCCAAATGTACGTGTCCCAGGCTAATGTACACCCCTCTCACCAATGTGGCCATGTGGTAAAGTATCTATTTGAAAAGAAGACGCTTGTAGGCTAAATCCCTGGACCTGGTTAAATCTACGAATGTTGTTTGGGTTTTCAGCACACTCACATACCAGGTGCTAGGGTTTTGAACTCAACACTTCCGAGAAATAATCAGGACTGTCACCACATTCACCAAGTTGTGCTTTACTGTAAACAGTTAGTAGGTTCATGTTCATTCCCAACTTGGGAGGTTCATGTGGAAGACAAAAGTGTAAAAATTCTTCTAGGACTGCTTCGATTTTGATTCATAATCCCATCCCCCGGGATATCCAATCCGGAACATGGCTTCGTTATTCCAAAAAGTACAAAAAACGCTTGATATGGTCAATGAACTGCTGTTGAAAAATCAAGAATCGCGCAAAAACAATCTATTACCCCAACGGATTGTGAAATGTCTCCGGAACCATATCCCGGATTCAAACCGTAAGGTGGCCTTCAAAACTATATAATTTTTAATAACTTTTCCAATGAAACTGAAACTTGGAACACCAAAATCGGTTGAAATTTGGCCAAGTAAGTGCCGATTAAAGAAATAAATGTTGTAACAAACACTTTGAAATTGTATGATTTTTTACGTTTCTTTGTGTTTATGTATGTATGTATTTGTGTATGTATATATATGCGCATATGTACAAACATATACAAAACAGCAATTGATTCAAGATGCTTTGATCCCAGATGCCGTACGTTCAGTTGAAGCTATGTAAAGGGTGTCCACGATGAAATTGCCACACTATGAAATTGCTCTAACTTTTTAACCGTTGAGTAGAATTTAATGAAAATTTGGGTGGATTTAGTTCATAGTGCATTATTTACATCCTGCAAGTTAAAGTCCTGTGATCAAAACTCGCGGAAATGGAGTCGAAAGAACAGCTCGTGCGTGATAAAATCTTGCGCATTCATCACGAGAACAAGGATCTCACGCATCGTTCCATCGCTAAAACGTTGGGAATCGCAAGTTCCACGGTGTCGCGAGTGATTAAGCGGTTCGAGGAACGGTTGACCACCGATCGGAAGCCCAGAAGTGAAGGAAAAAGTATTCCGTACAACACCAAGAATCACAACCGCGTAGTTGGGGCCTTCAACCGAAATCCGAACGCCTCCGTTCGGGATGTGGCTAAGAAGCTGCACCTAAGCCGAAGTTTTGTCCAGAAGGCCAAAACTAAGGCTGGGCTTCGAACGTTCAAGGTACAAAAGGCCCCTAATCGCGACGAGAAGCAGAACAAGTCCGCCAAAACCCGTGCCAGGAAGTTGTACCTCAACATGCTGACGAAAGTTGAATGCTGCATCATGGACGACGAAACATATGTGAAGGCCGACTTCAAACTGATCCTCGGCAACCTGTTTTTCACGGCCAAGGATAAGTTCAGCGTTCCGGAGCATGTCCGCACTCAGAAGATGTCCAAATTTGCGAAGAAATTCCTGGTTTGGCAAGCCATCTGCACGTGCAGGAAGCGGAGTGCACCTTTCGTGACCCAGGACACGATGAACGGACAGGTGTACATAAAGAGTGCCTCCAGAAGCGGCTGCTTCCTCTCCTGAAGGCCCACAACGTCCCAACAATCTTCTGGCCGGATTTGGCCTCATGCCACTACTCCAAGGACGTGCTGAACTGGTATGCGCACAATAAGGTCAATTTCATGCCGAAAATGTTCAACCCTCCCAACACTCCGGAGCTCCGCCCCATCGAGAAGTACTGGGCGATTATGAAGCAGCACCTTCTTAAACGACCTAAGGTAGTGAAGACAGTCGAGTAACTGAAGAAAGTATGGGTTTACATGCAAAAAACGGTTGATTCACAGGTTGTGCAGAATCTTATGGCCGGGGTTAAGGCCAAGGTGCGGGCATTTGCGTATGGACTGTAAATAAAATACGAGTAAAATGGTAAAATGAAGTTTAATAGTTATATCTCAATCCCTGAAAATTTGATGGCAATCGGATGAAAAGTCGAATTTTGCGAATCAATTTTGTGTGTGGCAATTTCATCGTGGACACCCTTTAACTTCTACAAGACATCTTTACACTATGGGGAAAATGGTGGCCAAAAATCGAAAAGTTGACTTGCTTTGAATGACGTATCTTGCATACCATTTGATAGCCAGATAATTCAAACCTAGATTCCCAAAATTTCAGCCCTCTGTGATAAAAACTCATTGCGCCACAGACATCAGACTTGAAAATTGTAGAAAAAATGCATTTCGAACAAATGCAATTTTCTCAGCGAATAACGGTTCAATTTTGAAATTCAATACACCGTTGAAGAGGTAATTGTCTAAACTTTAGAATGAGTATGTTTTTAAGGTTACACAAATGATTGAAACTGGTAAAACATGGGCAATTATTGAAAAAAAATTCAGCTAAGTTGGACCATATCTAACGAGCAGGGTCGAGCAGTCTAAAGAGACAACCAACACAGTTTTGTTTGAGGTTTTTACTATCAGCGGAACGAGAGTCCAGCTATATATAGCTGCTGATGAGCGTCATTTTGGCGTCATGAGCGTCATTTTGGCAATTTCGGTTATCGATTATACGAGCATAAACCAAAAAAAAGTGTAAATTAAACACTGCTTGAAAGGTGAAACTGTCAAATGTCAAATTTAAAAATTCTTAAATTCAGTCTTAAAAAATGTGACACACTTACAGTGACCGGCAAAAATAAAGATCCACCTTTGATAAATGTATTATTGTTGAGAAAAAAACACGTATTTTTGAAAAAGTAGGGTATTCCAATACATGTTTCTGAAAAATAAACTTAGACGAACCATTTCAGTACAAACATAACAATGATTTATTGGAGTTTAGTAAAATACGTATGACATAAAATAAGATCCACTTCATGTATAAAAAAAAAACGAAAGAGTTGGAATCAACTCTTCAATAGTCAATATGACCTCCCTTCACTTCAATGATGGACTGCAATCGTTTCGGGATGCTTTCGACTAGGTTTCTGAGGTGTTGTGGATCCTACTCATTCCAGGCCTGCTCCAGTGCCGCAACATATGTTTGCTTGTTTGTTACGTGGGTTTTTTTCGACTCTATTGTCGAGAATTGCCCAGAGATTTTCAATTGGGTTTTAATCCGGGCTCTGGGGAGGCCATCAATCTGACAGGCACGAAAAAAAGCTTGCATTTTCTTGGCCGTATGCTTTGGGTCGTTGTCTTGCTGAAAAATTGAATTATCTTCCAGATCCATATTCTCGTTCAGAATATCTATATACCCATCTGCCGTCATAATACCACTGATTAGAACCAGATTCCCCACTCCAAACCATGAGAAACAGCTCCTGACCATGATATTTCTACCGCCGTGCTTCATGGTCCCTTGTAGATGTTTATCCTTCAGCCCTTCATCGCTTTTCCGCCAAACTCGCAGTCGTCGTTTTCTGTTGAACAGCTCAAACTTTGATTCGTCTGACCAAACAACCCGTTTCCAGAACTCCAGTGGCTTATTTATATGGTTTCTTGCAAACCGCAATCGCTTCTCCTTATTCACCCTACTTATGAACGGCCGTTTCCGAGCAAAATGACTTTTCCAACCGTGCCCAGCAATGCTTCGCTGAACTGTACGATCGGATATCGAAAGGCTTAGCTTTTCTTTGAGCCTACGGATGGTAACAAACGGATCCTTTTTAATTTCTCGGATGATTCTAGTGTCTTCGCGGTGATCAGACTTGCGAATGCGTCCACGTCCTGTTTGATCTGCGACACTTCCAAGCTTTTGGTGTTTTAAAACTATTTTCTGCACTACACCACGGCTTACACCATACTTACCGGCAACTTTGCACTGAGATTCGTTTTTTGAGCAATCGCGCATGATAAGATTTCGAACTTGGACTGTTATTTTCTTTCCTCCCAAGATCGATTCTTAAAAAACTCGTCACTTGAGCTAAACTCACTTATTTATAACAACTGTAGCAATTATCTGTGATGGATGTAAATAGAGGAATTTCAAAAGCATGATCAACAAGGGGTAAGCCAAGTGGATGTACACGGAAAGTATTTTTTTTCCTAGTGGATCTTTTTTATTGACATACCGTAAACACAAGCTTATTTCATTTTTCACATGGCTGAAATGAATATGTATATTCAAACTTTTGCGCTAAGCCTCATGAATGATACCCAAATATGTACAGTACGGGTAAGAAAGTTGCTATTGATACGAAGTTGTAACGGTATCTATGCCTGATTAGTATACGGCTCGATGGATCTTTTTTTTCGCCGGTCACTGTAATTATTATTTTTGTTAACCAACAGTGCATAGAGTACTCGCTCATGCTGGAAGCATAATAATCCATTCACTGGCTCTTCTTGGAATTTTTGCTGAAGATGCAGCAGAGTGCCAACATAAACTACTAAAAAATGTCTTACCCATCATTCGAGGAAAAGGTCACGAGTTGATAATCTACGTGACAGCTTTGAACTCATCTGATCCTTTGATAAGTTCAATAAATCTAGGGAATAGAATGCGAAAGAAGGTATCACTTGAATATCCAGATGTAAAATCACTTTTAGTATTCGAAGATCTTGACAGCTCTGAAAATCTAAACACTGAAGGCAATGCACTGTACGAATAAATGGATGCTGTTGATCAACTGGATGATGATTTTACTCTTGATGAAAATGTAGAAAATGAGTAGGAATGATTGTGAATTTGATTAAGTTTTAAGAGAAAGTTTATAAATAAAATTTATTATGACAATTTATCAATGAAAATTAAGTTTTATTTTGTATTAAATTCATCCCTGCAGCACCTCCAACTCTTTTATTTAATCTTATGTACAGCAACCTTATTCTAGTTTTTTTTTTATCTAGTTCATTTATTTGGGAGGCTCAATTGCGTTAGCTTTATGGAGCCGAAAACTCATTGTTTTTAATATAACGAGTGACTTAATAGTAGGGTTAGTAGGACGTGTGCCGGTTACGCGCGGTTTACCCGAGGTTAAAAGGGGTGACAATTTTCGGGATGAATTTGACAGAGGAGCTTGGAAATGGGTTGCTGTAGTCTCATCAGATAGTTGTCACCTTATTCTAGTTTTGATTTGCATTTGAACTGCTCTTAAAATTAAAAAAAAAAAAAACGTTCAAGTTTATTGTTCAGGAATACGTAGCTCATTATTGGGTTGAAAACAAGTTATAGTTTCCGGATACGATGAAAATACATAAATATGACTAATTGATGCTAAACTTACCTGAATACTATAAAAAAAAGCAGAAAAACCAAAAAAATATTTTCGGACACCACTTTTTATGGAGCTGCTCTATGATGCTTTGACCAGTTAGAGCCTCAAAATTGACCAGTTTCATCGGCGTTGAAGACTTGGTCTGCATGGTTTGCACCTTCCTCAATATTTGTTTTAACAATTTATTGATCAATTTATTTTATTTTAATTTTAATCTTAATTTTACACTTCTTTTTATTTACGAACCGATATAACCATCCCTTGCTTGTAGTTAACTTAACCTTATCTTTAATGAAACGAAACGTGTGATGTTCTATTTATTTATCAAATGGTTAATTGAAATATTCTACATTTTTAATTTTAATGTAAAGCCAAATTTTGGATAAGATATTTTGAACAACTTTGCCGAAGACCTAAACTTTCCATCTTATCAGAATCACGACATAGAACACGTTGTAAATGCTCATTTTGCATGATCACTAGTGTCACGTAGCGGTGGAATTCCAACATAACGGTCCATCTGTTGAATGCCCTTGACCTTCTGAAAAACTTTGCCGAAAAAAAGAACTTGGTAAAGGGCGATACGGTCAAAATTTGGTCAATATCAACTTGACGTATTTCTTTCAATTTTGCATTTAAAAAACCTGAACACCCCTCATTTTGAAGGTGTGTGTGTGTAGAATGTTGCTCCTATTTTGATTTTGGAATTCACTCTTCGTTGTCAAAATGCCGTCCAAGCAAGAAGAGCAGCGTATCAAAATTTTGCTCGCGCATCGCGAAAATCCGAGCTACTCGCACGCAAAGTTGGCAAAATCGCTAAAAGTTGCCAAATCAACCGTTACAAATGTAATTAAAGTGTTTGGGGAACGTTTGTCGACAGCCAGGAAGTCTGGATCGGGGGGAAATCGAAAACCGGAAGCCGCTGAGACGACAAAGAGAGTTGCCGGTAGTTTCAAGCGAAACCCTAAGCTATCTCTCCGAGATGCCGCAAATAAGCTGGGTGTATCGCCTACAACCGTGCATCGAGCCAAAAAACGAGCCGGACTATCGACTTACAAGAAGGTAGTGACTCCAAATCGCGATGATAAACAAAATACGACGGCCAAAGCGCGATCCCGGAGGCTGTACACGACGATGCTGACGAAGTTTGACTGCGTGGTAATGGACGACGAAACCTACGTCAAAGCCGACTACAAGCAGCTTCCGGGACAGGAGTTTTATACGGCAAAAGGAAGGGGAAAGGTAGCAGATATTTTCAAGCACACGAAACTGTCAAAGTTCGCAAGAAATATCTGGTTTGGCAAGCCATCTGTACCTGTGGCTTGAAAAGCAGCATTTTCATAGCTTCCGGGACCGTCAACCAAGAAATTTACGTGAAAGAGTGTTTGAATAAACGTCTGCTGCCTTTCCTGAAGAAACACGGTTGTTCCGTACTGTTTTGGCCGGATTTGGCATCTTGCCATTACGGTAAAAAGGCCATGGAGTGGTACGCCGCCAACAACGTTCAGGTGGTTCCCAAGGACAAGAACCCTCCCAACACGCCAGAGCTCCGCCCAATTGAGAAATACTGGGCTATTGTCAAGCGGAACCTAAAGAAGACCAAAAAAACTGCTAAGGACGAGCAGCAGTTCAAGGCAAACTGGCTTTCTGCGGCGAAGAAGATGGACAAGGTGGCTGTACAAAATCTGATGGCAGGGGTCAAGCGTAAGGACCGGCAATTCGGATTTGGAAAAGCGGAAGCCTAACTGAATATTTTTCCTGAATTTTATACTAATTGAACTTGAAAAAGAAATTTAATTTGATTTTTTAAATAAACGATTTCACCGATTTACACGCGTTTTCCCTTGACCAAATTTTGACCGTATCACCCTTCATCCCATCAGAATCACGAGATAGAAAATGGTTAAAATGTTTAATTATGCATGATCACTAACGCCACGTAGCGATGAAACTCCGATCAAAACAGTCAATCTCTTGAATGTTTTTGACCTTCTGAACAACTCTCCTAAGGACCGCACCTTTGCAGATATTAAGGGTCTTGCGATATACCATCATGCACAGGGACCTGCATCGTCGAAGCATCAAAATGAAAATGAAACGCTTTAATATTCATTTCACTCCACTTCAATTAGCCTTTGTGTAGTGAATAAATCTTACTTTCACCGATTCACTCTCATCTCACTTCCTGTCAAACGTGAGTAAGCTTAAATTCATTTGCGATCTAGCCACCGTCGAAAACGTTTCAGTTGAAATTCAGGCTTGCTTCAAACGACTTGGTGAACGACCGTGAATCAACTACGTTGAAATTGATTTGATTTCATTCAGCAGTTGTTGGCGAACACAACGAAACATGCGTGCCAGTGTTGCTAGAAGTATTGTCATTTGACGATGCACGCATTGCTGTGACAAAAAACTCCCCGAGCTGGCAAGCGCGTTTCAGTTCGATACTGCGGTGACTTATTGAAATTGCAATTGTTGCATTGGCGTTAGAGCTGTGAATTTAACCGGAATTGCGTAAAGGCTACTTAAATATCAGCAATTTCAGATGTTAAAATTCATTAAATGGTTGATTATTGTTTTCGGTGCTGCAATTACTTTATATGATTGAAGTGTTTTTAATCTTAAAAATAATGAATACCTCAGAAATGAATATAAATCCGCACGCGTTGCATGAATTTTAATTGTCCTGCTTCACAGCCATTTGATATCGAAGGCTAAAATAATCACCGGTGAATGAAAAACTGATTCGAAAATATTTGTTTGAAGATTGATTTGCTGAAACTGACTAAGAAGTGGCTGTCAAAAGAAGATAATGTGTTTCAATTGAAAGGGATGAATGTTAAGTTCATTGTCCCACGACGATTATTAATTGAAAGGGAAATTGTATGACCCTGATCATGATTGTACCTGTATTATCTGAAATCTCATTCATCGTAGGATGAATTTAGAAACAATGTGATTAATATGGGAACAGTGGCCTAATAAGGTTCCTGATTTAACATGACAATATGATTTCTGGATTTTCTTCCAAAAATGAAGGAATTAATTTCAGTTCGTGGAATTCGTCATCTCAATGATAATATATTATTGCATTGGAATCCAAATAGGTTGTTTCATGTTTCTTTCTGTTCCCTGCTCTCCCCTACCATTTGCTGATGCTTTGAAACTGTATGAATGATTCTCGCATATAGACTTGTCGATAATGCCGCGGTACTGCTAAGCTGAGCAGTAGCTTCGATTCTCTCATGACTTTTTAGCCATCCCAGCATACAGAGCATCATTATGCCTGTAAGACAACTTGGACATTCGATCAACAGCGATTGCAAATGTGTCCAAATTAGTAACTGTGAAATAAGGAACGAACACCGTCTGAAAAAAGAAAAGCCTGCTATTCTCCGTCAGCTAGCCCTCGTGCAGGAAGTAACAAAGAACCCCCCAAGATGACCAACAACGAACGTGATGACCGTTGATGATGATCGTTGCCGTTGGTTACTGTAATATTAGCAAATGTAGAAAAGCTGACAGCATGGTCTTCTTGTGTACTCTTTTCGGTGATAAATTCCGGTCTCTATGCTTGGTGCGGCTCCTTTCTCGTTCAGAAAGCACTCTTTCCTAGTTGAAAGAACGGAACTGTGGAATGTGCGGCTGGTAAAACCACATTTCAAAACACCGCATGGCTGCTGCTGTTGCTCGAAACTTAATCCCTTTGCCAAGCGATGAGCCAGGTTGGCTCGTGAGTGGCTGGGAGCGGGTTTCAAAATTACGTAATGGAAGCGTAGGGATTAACGAATGACTGGTTGTTTTCCGAGGCAGGTCAAGATGAAGGCCCCGGAACAATGAGCCGGAAAATAAATTTCACACGAAAATCTTTGGATCCTTGGGCAGGCCGTAATTCAAAGGGGTTTTCGGTAATAAATGACAATTTATGGTGGAAATTATAATTGTTGTTGGCTTACTGTAGGTTATTAGTGTTTTACGGATTTCAGGAGTCTAACTTATAGCTTATGAATCGATGGAAGCTTTGTCAGATGGTTAATGGCTTTTTCCTGTTAAGCTTAATGTCTAGTATCGTAAAATTTCAGAAGCTGATAATTTATCATCCGTGAAAATTATGGCAGGTATCGAACTTGTTTGTTAATGGCAACATCAATCGAAGTTTTCCGTACTTGCTACTTCTTACCGTTCTTATTACTGGGAAATCCATCACCCGGATGAGTCGTAATTATCGCTCTATTTATCTGAGACAATCTGCTACTATCATCGTCTATAAGAATTCACTTTGCCAGCATAGTTATCACCATCGTTATCTGCTGGCTCGGGGCTTGTTGACGAAGATTTAGAAATGAAAGCTAGCTTGTTTCCCAGTCTAGTACAGGGTGGTAAGTATTTTCTTTTTATCATTTGCATTATGTCTGTTTTTAGTGTAAGGATTATGAAAATCTTGAAATTTATTAAATTCTCTTATAGAGTTTCGAAAACTTTTAGGAACAAACACTGAATACCACCCTGTTCCAAGTATTCGCGTTTCTATCACGGAAAATCTCTTTCCAGTAATCATCTGGCAGTTACCATTGTATGAATCCCCATCCTACCTCAATGTGTCACCATATTGTCCCCTCGACGCAAGTTGAGTATTTGAACCAGCACAGCAGAGTGAACACAATTGGTTTTCTAGATGAATCAGCAGCCGTTGCTAGCCCCCTTCCGACCCCCTATGAATCCATCTCCACAGATGAGAAGAGGAAGGAAATCGGTAAACCCTCCAGACAATATCCGAAAATAGATTTAGCGACAAACAAGCAGAAGAAAAAGAATTCAGAAAAAAGGGCCAAGACGTTAGAAATGAGTTTTCCAAGCGTGGTTTTCACGGAGCATTGGTGATAAAGTTGCACAGAGGTCTAGTGAAAGAAGGCTCCCATGGTCAACACAATTGTCGTCGGAGAAATCGTGAAGAGTAATGCTATGCTCAGACTAGCAGAGTGGCAGAGTATTGATGACTTCTTAATAAGCTCAGGCGAAATTAATTTCGGCACAGAACAGGTCCTGCTGCGTGTCACTTCAAGAGACGTTACCATCATGGCCACACCTGCTGGATTGAGTCCTATGATGGAGCCTTTCTCTTCCGAAGCACCAAAGCGGGCCGATGACGTTTCCGACGACGACGGCGACGACGTCGACAACAATGATGACAGCGAAAATTTTCCTTTTTACTTTCGCTTCGGATCGTTAGGGAGATGAAATCAGTCAGTGGATGTTTTTGTCATTTTACCAAGCGATTTCGAAAGTAATTACGTAATTTGATTGACGCAAGCGGAGACTGCTGACCGTGTATTTATTTGCTACGGTTGCAAGATCAGAGTTATTGGATTGAGATTGAAAATAATTGTTTGAACTCTACCCGGGGCAACAGTATTTGGATTGCTCATTTGTAAAACTCCACTCTGGTTCTTCTGAGTGGGCTTTAGTGATCGATGGCACTTGCTCTCAAAAATAGGGCATAATGAAAATAGCAAAGGGCAGTTACAAGATGAGTTTGCATGACAACCGTATAGAGATCATGTGCATAAGAAACATTTTCATAACTACTCCAACATCAAAGTCACGAGTTCGAATGTCAAGTTGCTTCTCTCAGTGTTTGTTTCACTTCGGGACTGGTTCTTATTGACTCGAGGTTCCTCCAGTGCGGTTAGGACCAAACCGGATTGAGAAAACGGCTCCGCCAGGTACAACCATAGTAGCACACTTGTTGCCATTCGCTTCAGATATCATAAATATGACTTGCTAAGTCATAATCAAGTCACTACAACTAATAAAGATCGTAGTGTGCTACATGGGAAGTTATGTGTAGTGGTTTACCAGGAATTTTAAATATATCTTGTACTGTCAGAAAAACAAATGACCTTCTAGGCCAACTGACAACTTCCAGAATTAGCTACATGGACTTACCCCAAGGCTCATGTTCAAGTCCTTTACATTATAATTTTTATGTTAAAGATATTGCTAACTGCTTGGAAAATAGATGCACGCTAAGACAACTTGCAGACGATGCTGTGATCTCTTTAAGAAAGACCAATGCAAAATTCCCTAGATAATCCGTCAATCTGGGCCAGAAATTTGAGGATCGAGTTTTCACCGCAAAAAAACCGAATTGGTAGTGTTTACTAGAAAGCGGTTCCCAGCCCAACTGCGTCTCAAGCTGTTGGATAGAGACATTACCCAATATTTGACCTTCAAACACCTTGGAGTCATGTTTGATTCAAAATGCACTTGGAGTACTCATATTGCATAATTTAAACACAAATCTCAACCAAGGATTAATTTTTTAAGATCAATTTCCGTAACATGGTGGGGTGCTCACCCGGAAGACTTCATTAAACTCTATAAAACAACTATTCTTTCAGTTCTCGAATGTCGCTCTTTTTGTTTCCTCTCGGCATGAAACAGCTACCTCATTAAATTCGATCGTATTCAATATCGTTGTTCACGTATATTGCCCTTACCTGTATGCATTCAACGCATAACTTGAGCCTGGAAGTTCTGGCAGCAGTAAAACCCTTACAGAACCGCTTCTGGGAGCTCTCATCTAGAATACTGATCAAGTGTGGAACCAGTAACAACCTTGTGATTGAAAACTTCGAAGAAATGCTCGAATTGAGTACCCAGTCTAGATTCTTGTGAATCTATATTAACTATATGTCATCCATTATTAGTCTTCCATGCTACAATTCTCCTAGTGTACGCTTCCCTTATCACAGTTCCTCCATTGATTATGATCTCTCCATGAAACAGGCCATTCAAGGAGTTCCAGATCAACTTCGGCCTATTTTAATTCCCCATATTTTTATTGAAAAGTACCAACATGTCAATTGCAATAGTAGATTTTTCACTGATGGGTCGCGCATTGATGGATCCACTGGTGTTGGTGTTCACAATGAATACTCATCTGACTTCCGGAAACTTCAGAAACCTTGTTCCGTATATGTTGCTGAGCTGGCAGCAATCAATTTCGCATTGGGGATAATTTCCGGCATGCCCATAGACCATTATTTCATCTTCTCAGATAGTCTCAGTTCTATTGAGGCCCTGCAGTCGATGAAAACAGTGAGGCACTCATCTTACTTCCTTGCAAATATAAGGGAGCAGATGTGTGTGTTGGTCGAAAGATCATTTAAGATTACCTGTGTATGGGTCCCCTCACATTGCTCAATTCCAGGCAATGAGAAGGCGGACTCTCTAGCAAAGTTGGGCGCACAAGAAGGCGAGATTTTTGAAAGAAGAATTTCACAAGTTGAATTTTTCCCATTAGTACGTCAGAGTTCTCTTGGGCGGTGGTTACATTCCTTTATTCCAAATGTTTCGTCGAGATCGTGGTTTAAAGGTCTGGATGTAAGTCGCGGTTTCATTCGTGTGATGTCAAGACTTATGTCCAACCACTACTCGCTAGACGCACAATTTACAGAATTAACCTCGTCGATAGCAGTTTATGTAGGTTATGATGACATCGCTTACGCAGTTTGGCATAGCCCGGATAATGATGCCTCCAGAGCACGACTATTGGATATCCTAGTGGTCCGAGGTAGGCAACCCTTCTGCGAGGTAAGAGATGTTTTGGGAATGCGTGATCTTCCCTACATGCAAGCGATTTACGAATTCCTTTGTTTGTCTAATCCAAGAGTGTAACGTCATCAACCCCCTGCCTCCCACTCTAGTAAATTCCCTACCATTGTGTCCCTGTTATACTATCCTTTTGTTTCCGTGCTACTAGTAACTTATCAACAAGCTGTGGTCATCCATCTGCCGCTTAGTTCCTGAAAAGGACTACAGCGATCGAGGAATTGGTAGATTTCGCAACCAAAACCAGCAAATGGCTTAAATAAGGTACCTACCCAGCCCCTTCCAAACGATAATGTGACCCATTAACCTCGAACTAGCCATGAGTAATTGGCATCCCTCTTTTACTAATAACAAAAAGTTTTTTTTTTGTACAACAATATTGAATATCGGCTCCGTAGTGCTTTCCAGTGTTCAAAATGACGTCCAAGCAAGAGGAGCAGCGTGTGAAAATTTGACACGAGCACCAAGAGCATCCGACATTCTCACACGCCAAGTAGACAAAATTTCTGGATGTGGCCAAATCGACAGTGACAAACTTTTTACAAGTGTTCAGGGAGCGTCTATCGACCGCCAAGAAGCCTGGAAGCGACGGGAATCGTAATACGGACGTGCCAGCGACGACGAAGAAAGTGGCGGCGAAATATAAGCGGAATCCTATCCTCTCCTTCCGGGACGTCGTTGGCAACCTCTATGTCTCCCATAAAGGGTGTATTCGATAATAATGGCTTTTCTGTGTGCCATTTTTATCGAATACACCCTTTACTACTGTACAGAGGGCCAAGAAAAGAGCCGTCTTGTCGACGTTTAAGAATGTGAAGGTGGCGAACCGAGATTACAAACAAAACACGTCGGCAAAGCAGCGGTCCCGAAAGCTGTATAAGAATATGCTCACAAAGTTCGACTGTGTCGTCATGGACGACGAAACTTGTGTGAAGGCCGGATTTGAAGCAGCTTCCGGGACAGGAGTTTTATACCGCATCAGGAAAACCATAAAACTATCGAAGTTCCCGAAAAAATAACTCATCTGGCAGACCACATGCACGTGTGAGCATGAGCATGAGTATGAGCTTGAGTATGATTGACCACCCGAGGTTGCTACTCCGTTGTTGCCAGATCAGCTGTTATTATACAGAGAACCAAGAGATGATGCTTGGCGCTAACATATATCTTTAATGTGTAAAAATAGGTGATCCCAAACTAATGCAATAGAGAGGATTGCATGTTATCGTACACCAATATCCCCCTCCAAGCCCCCTTCATACACACAATCCCCACGGCCGGAAGCAGATGCCAAACTCAAGCCGTTCTTGCTGTCCGCCACGCGGGATGCATAAGATACGTTAATGGTGATACTCTCAAAAACATTAACCTTTTGTACATTAAACTACACACAAACCCTCATTTTTTTATTTATTCGTTAAACGATTTTTTCTTAAATTTGTTTACTTATTGGAGTGAATCATCCGAATCATCACTACTTTATTTTGCGAATAGCTTTGAACAAATTTCATATTTCGCACTATCTATGGTAATATTTCATTTTTCAATATCTTCCAAATAATCTACGTCACTAATTGAAAACTACGCGGAGTCTGAATTACAGGACCAATATCGAGTAGGCGCAATCATATTTTTCACTGCAGTGATAAACACGAAGACGATGTTTACAAAGTGAGACGGGTTCCATAATTGTTCGTTGCCGTTCTTAGAACGGCAGTCAATGTCACTGTTTTACGAAAATTAAATCACTACAGGGGTGGTTCATTTAAGTAAAGGGTGATACGGTCAAAATTACGCGTGTAAATCGGTGAAATCGTTTATTTAAAAAATCAAATTAAATTTCTTTTTCAAGTTCAATTACTATAAAATTCAGGAAAAATATTCAGTTAGGCTTCCGCTTTTCCAAATCCGAATTACCGGGCCTTACGCTTGACCCCTGCCATCAGATTTTGTACAGCCACCTTGTCCACCTTCTTCGCCGCAGAAAGCCAGTTTGCCTTGAACTGCTGCTCGTCCTTAGCAGTTTTTTTGGTCTTCTTTAGGTTCCGCTTGCCAATAGCCCAGTATTTCTCAATTGGGCGGAGCTCTGGCGTGTTGGGAGGGTTCTTGTCCTTGGGAACCACCTGCACGTTGTTGGCGGCGTACCACTCCATGGCCTTTTTACCGTCATGGCAAGATGCCAAATCCGGCCAAAACAGTACGGAACAACCGTGTTTCTTCAGGAAAGGCAGCAGACGTTTATTCAAACACTCTTTCACGTAAATTTTTTGGTTGACAGTCCCGGAAGCTATGAAAATGCTGCTTTTCAAGCCACAGGTACAGATGGCTTGCCAAACCAGATATTTCTTTGCGAACTTTGACAATTTCGTGTGCTTGAAAATATCTGCTACCTTTCCCCTTCCTTCTGCCGTATAAAACTCCTGTCCCGGAAGCTGCTTGTAGTCGGCTTTGGCGTAGGTTTCGTCGTCCATTACCACGCAGTCAAACTTCGTCAGCATCGTCGTGTACAGCCTCCGGGATCGCGCTTTGGCCGTCGTATTTTGTTTATCATCGCGATTTGGAGTCACTACCTTCTTGTAAGTCGATAGTCCGGCTCGTTTTTTGGCTCGATGCACGGTTGTAGACGATACACCCAGCTTATTTGCGGCATCTCGGAGAGATAGGTTAGGGTTTCGCTTGAAACTACCGGCAACTCTCTTTGTCGTCTCAGCGGCTTCCGGTTTTCGATTTTCCCCCAAACGTTCCCCAAACACTTTAATTACATTTGTAACGGTTGATTTGGCAACTTTTAGCGATTTTGCTAACTTTGCGTGCGAGTAGCTCGGATTTTCGCGATGCGCGAGCAAAATTTTGATACGCTGCTCTTCTTGCTTGGACGGCATTTTGACAACTGAAGAGTGAATTCCAAAATCAAAATAGGAGCAACATTCTACACACACACACACACCTTCAAAATGAGGGGTGTTCAGGTTTTTTAAATGCAAAATTGAAAGAAATACGTCAAGTTGATATTGACCAAATTTTGACCGTATCGCCCTTTAGGATACAAAAATATGGTAAACCATCGAGTTTGAGAAATGATTCTAACAAACAGCAAGAATGCCGCTGGGGTTACTCACAAGTGTGGGTGGTCTACTTCAATGTTATTCAAAAGTACGTTAAAATATCGAGTCTCTGAACCGACTAAAATAGTGATGCTGTTGGGGTTGCTCACAAGTGAACAAAAATACGTTGAAACATCGAGTTTGAGAACCGATTTAAACCAACAGTAAGAATGCAGTTGGGGCCACTCACAAGTGTGGATCATTTCAATGGAATTCAAAAGTAAGTTGAACCAATGAGTTTGAGAACCGATTTAAACTAACAGTAAGAATGCTGTTGGGGCCGCTGACAAATGTAGACGGTTAATATAAATGGAACACAAAAATACGTTGTAGCATCGACTTAAACCAAAATTTAAATGACGTTTCAAGTTCCAGCAGACGACGCGATTTGCGCTGAGTTTCACTTTAACCCTCGTTCTCACAATTACACCCACAGAGTTTACTATTACTCATAAATGATCACACACACAAAGCTGACGTACGTACTTGTACTCTCTGCTACGTGATATAGGATGATGAATCTGGCATCGGCCCTAATACATGTTTAACTAATGTCATTTTTGGTTATTGCTAGTGCGGAACTGGGTTCGCCTAAGGTCCACCCCATCAGTTGTCAAAACGTTTTTCTATTCAATCGGGTCGGATCTGGACCCACTCCGGATCCGACCCAACATCGCTGAGGCTTGGTCCCAATTCATTTCGAGATCCAACCTGGATTGACCAATATACACAATCATGAACTGTCAAAATTTTTAATGTTAAAAAGCTTACACGATTGCACTAATATGGCCATATTGACTCGATTGTGGATCGGTAATTGCGAGTCAGAGTCAGACCTGACCTAGGTTTAAAACCGAAAACGACACAAATTTGCATCACATATACATGTATACTAAGCGTTCCTCACTCCACATACACATATATATATAGCATGCAAACACGCTTGATCTTTTAATACACTGCACAATGGGCAAGAACTGATGGAAACTAAGGAAAAAATGTGTAACTTTTGTCGCTTTTAAGCACGGCTTGTAAACAAGGCCATTTCCGCTTGAAAATTTTCTGGAAAATCGAATGAAACTGGTTTCAATCATCGCACGGATATGGTTGTGGAGTTATAGAGCTTATTTTACCCCACTTCCCCTTGTATTCTTGAATTGTTTATAGATATCTTTGCTCGGAGTCGCTAAAGATCAACAAAATAGGATTAGTCTTATGCGAAATTTCCTGAAAAATCGAATAAAAGTTATTTTATCTACCGCACGGCTCTGTGAACAAAGATATGGCTGGTTTGACCGCACTTCCCCTTATATTATTGACTAATTTATAGATATCTTTGCACGGAGTCGCTCAAAATTAAGAAAATAGTGTTAATCCCATGCGAAATTTTCTGGAAAATCAAAAAGAAGCTGTTTCAACTATCACACGGCTCTGTGAACAAAGATATGGCTGATTTTACCCCACTTCCGCTTGTATTCTTGAATAGTTTATATATATCATTGCTCGGAGTCACTCAAGATCAACAAAATAGGAAGAGTTCAATGTGAAATTTTCTGGAAAATTGAATACAGGTTGTTTCAACCACCGCACGACTTTGTGAATTTATTGTGAATAATTTATAGTTATCTTTACTCAAGATCAACAATATAATGATAGTTCAATGTGATATTTTGAAGAAAATTGAATATAATTGATTCAAGAATACTTTGATTAACAAAAAAAGTTTCCATCTCTTCAATATAGCTTTTATATGTATTTTCTTTATTTCATCGTCATTCTCATAACCACCTCAGTTTACATCGTCACTATCGTCGGTGTAGTAGGTACCTATTAATTACTTCTATTATCATCGCTACTGTCTTCATTGCCATCAACATTATCGCTACTGCTCTTGTCATTATAATCTCCACACTGGAAGACATGCTCGGAAGCTTACCTGCTTCAAGGGCAACATATTCATTCATTAGAGCTTCGAAACGTTCATCCTTAAATTTCTTGGATTTAACTCCAAGACTCCTTGCGTAAGCTAAATACGACATTTTGGGGTCTGACCATGCTAAAACTACACGTATCATATCCGTCCAATTATCCACTGCGGAAGTCTTTCTTGAAAGATGCGTTCGAGAAAACTTATGCCTTTTATGGCACCTTTCGCCGGCCTGCTCGTCTATACAGTTTAACGAGAATGGCTGAAAAATAAAATGGAACTGGTTCATTTAGCATCAATGAAATTTTGTTGAATGAGAAGGTTTACCAGAATTTCAACGGCAGGTGTTTAAACTTATGGATGCTTAGTGGGAACCGGTTCACAAATGGAAATTCATCCATAATTTGTACTTCTATACGTTCGTACAGCTGTCTTAACTTCTCAGAATCCAATTTCCTTGATGATAGTGCCAATCGAGATATCAAACGTAACTTCGTTACAAACTCTACATTGATGTTGAGAATCTTGGCGAATACCTCAGGTTGATCAAGGAGTCTCCGTGCCATATTCCCGGTATTCGAACTTCCACTTCCTCCAATTTTCGGTCGATGCACTGTATGCGTAAAATCTGTGTTGACTGAGTTATTATTGAAATTTAAAATGTCCACCATCAGGAATCATGGAGCAAGTTCTTGATACGGTAGGTGACCTCTACTGCCTAGTCGATCTCAAGGACAGTTTGGATGACCCAGAACATGTTATATTGCTTTATAATGTTTGTTTACCTTGAAGAATATTATTGAATATGTTCGAATATTTATTGTAAGTTTGTATTTCGTAAAAATGACTATGAAAACTGTAAGTCTTAAGTTCTGATCGCCAGGACAGTTTGGATGACCTAGAGGATCAGAAAGTTATATAGTATTGATTGTTAACCTTCCAAAAGATTTATTGAATATGTTTGAATTCATATAGTCAGCATATATAGACCAACAAGCTACTGTTACTACTGTAGATCTGAAGTTCTGAACTTGAGTGCATTTTGGATATCCTAGAATATCTCAGAAAGATACTAAGTTTTTTAACGTTTATCAAAAATTTCAAAAATTCAATAATACGTCTGTATAAGTACCATATTCTAAAACATCGCCTTATACTACTAAAGGGTGTTTCGATCGAAATTTGGTCGACTTAAACATGATGCATTTCCTTTCATCGTGCATAAACAAATTTTGCACAACCCCTCATTTTGAAGATGTGTGCGTGTAGCATCATGCCTCTATTTTGATTTTGAGATTAGCACTTCAATTATCAAAATGTCGTCGAAGGAAGAGACGCAACGCATCATAATTTTGCACGTACATGGTGAAAATCCAAACTACTCTCACGCCATGTTGGCGAAATTGTTGAATGTGGCTAAATCAACTGTTACCAACGTATTAAAAGTGTTCGGTGAACGTTTGTCGACAGCCAGGAAAGTTTGATTCGGCGGGAAATCGATAGCCGGAAGCCACAAAAAGACGACAAAAAGAGTTGCCCGCTGTTTCGAGCGAAACCCCAACCTCTCCGTCCGAGATGTCGGAAAGAAGCTGGGAGTGGCGCCTTCAACCATGGATAGAGCTAAACGAGCTGGACTGTTGACTTACAAGAAAATGGTGACTCCAAATTGCGACGATAAACAAAACACGTCGGCAACAGCACGATCGCGAAAGTTGTACACGACGATGCTGACGAAGTTTGAATGTGTGGTACAGGACGATGAAACTTACGTCAAGGCAGACTTTAAACAGCTTTTTGGATAGGAATTTGATACGGCAAACGGACGGGGAAAGGTGGCAGATATTTTTAAGCACATTAAACTGTCAAAGTTCAGGATGAAATATCTGGTGCGGCCATCTGTACCTGTGGCTTGAAGAGTAACGTTTACATTGCGACCGGAACCGTCAACCAGGAAATTTATCTGGGCGAGTGCCTACAAAAACGTCTACTGACTTTCCTGAAGCGACACAATTGTTCCGTTCTATTTTGGCCGGGTATGGCATCTTGCCATTACGAAAAAAGGGGCTGAAGTGGTATGCTGTCAACAACGTTGCCCAAGGACAAGAACCCTCCCAACACGCTAGAGCTCCGTCCAATCGAACAATGTTGGGCCATCGTCAAGCGGAAACTTAAGAAGACTTAAAAAGCTGCTGTGAACGAGAAACAGTTCAAGGCAAACTGGCGTTCTGCGGCGAAAAAAGTGGACAGGAGACTGAAAACCTGACCACTTTTCGTGACGGTCGTAATACGATTTTTTTTAAATTTGACCTTCGTATAGAAAACAAAGACGTAGTCCTACGTAAAAAAAACCAATCATTGAAGGAACATAAAAAAAGTGTTACCATCATTCAAATAAACTAAGGATGATTGTTTCACGAGCAGTAATAATAGGATGAAGTTGGGAAGAAATTATAAAATGTAAATGTAAACCTCTTTGTTTACATAATCAGATACGTCGTTTTGAATAAGTTGTCGAGAATCGTCGTTACAATACTTGGATCAGTTCAGTTTCGCAAAAAAATGTTTCACCAAATACATTCGAATACCCTGAAGACATGATCGTCGTCTTCAAAGGCGATAACCAGCGAGCCCAGTTCTGGAAAATTAGAAGAAACTGCAAAGCTTTCCTAGGAGCCAAGTGAAAGCATCAAAACAAACAAATTTTGTTCAAATCAAAGTGACAAATAATTATGGTTCTAGGCTGAATTGGATTTGTAAAAACTTAAGCTTTAAGTTCACGAAGTTCGTATGTTCTATTTTTGGGTCACTTTCTATGGACAGCAAATCAGAAAAATTGCAAAGAATGCACAATAGACAAGAAAAGTCATCAAATTTCAGATTTATATGATTTTTTTTTCTTCTGAGATTAAGGATTTCAAATCTTGCTTTCGAGTGGAAAACCACTCGAGGGACAACGCCGAGTTAAGATTGCTCTTGCATTCAACGAAAATCCTTTCCCATCTTCTAATCTTCACCCCTGCCATCAACATCATCATCATCATCATCATCATCATCATCTTCGATTGGGCCGCAATCCCAGGAGTGAAAAAGATGTTGATGACAATGCGGGTTTAGCAAGTCCGGCAACCCGAGTGCATTGTTCCGTTGAATGAGACTGATAAAAGTTGAAAGTTCCACTTCTGACTTCTCCGATTGTGACCTGGCCGTGTAGTAGGACATTGTTCGGTAGGAAATTGATAAACTTTATTTTCTCGTTCTGCTAACAATTCGCCAGAACCGGCCAGCAACTATTCAACGCCGCTTGAATGGTCGGGAGGCAGAAATCATCGTGGTACAAAGTGACCAAATGAAGAGATGTTCCATTGCCGGGCCCATCGTCATTCACCGGTCCACCCGGATACAACTTTTCCCATTGAAAGCGCCGACAATCTCCGGGTTGGTGGCCTCTCGGTGGAAGGGAATAAAAAAAAGAAGAGATAGGCAGGAACTGTGTTCGTCTTCGTTCTCGTCCAAGCCGAGGAAACTTTTATTTATTTAGCTTCGAGGATGCTTTTTCTGTCCACCCTCTCATTGTATTAATTCTTTCGTAAATTTCCGTTAAGGTGATAAAGGATGAAAGCAATTCTCCCTGCAAAATGAATCTTTTGTTTGCCTTCCGTCACTCGATTATGGGAAGAAGTTTCGTTCCTTCTTCTTGGCGGCGTCATTTTCGCGGGGTTGAGAGCGCTGTGAGGATTGGCTATGCGGAGGAATGAATGAAGTGAATTTGCTGAGCAAAGTTTAGGGCGCGAAAGATGAATATATAAAGATTGAATTACGATGGCGCATTGTTGGGCAAAAGTTTGTTCCTGAGGACTTTTAATAACATTCACTGTAGCTTGAGGAAAAATGTTTACGTCCTCGAGCGCCACAGATGGTTAAATACGTTTGTTTCTTTTCCAATGTTATGTTGCTAGGCTACAACGCACCTTTTATTTTCTGGATAGGAGTCGTTCGATTGATCTGATTACACAAGTTTTTAAAATTTGGACCTCGGTTGGTTGATGACATTGAGATTCAAAAATGAAGCCCAATAATGTGGTCTAACAATGTTTTAGTATGTCGGGTTTTAAGATACATTAAATACATTATACTAGAAAATTTGAGTATTCTGATTGATTTGGTGTTCAATAACATAGACATGATTGAAAAAAGATATGTGCAAGAAGTAGCTATCTCTACAATACAAAGTTACGAAATGTTTTCAAACATATTCAATGATTGTCCTGAAAGACCAACAGGCATTATGAGATAATACCTATTATGGTCAAATACATATTGTTACTTTCTTTAGTTCAGAAAGATACAGTTAGAGCTGTAAATTTTCCGTTTTGAACTCCAGGATGCTTTGGATAACCTAGAACATCCTGAGATTATGTCGTAATGCATGTTTTTCTTCCAAGATATTCAATTTATATGTTTCAACACACATAACGTTTGCAATAAAAAAAATTTTTTTCGGATGGTGATAAAAAAAAGCATATACAGATAATTGCTTTTATAAATTTCCCGTGGAAGGTCATTATTTAACCTTACTTGCAAACAAATTCTATGCCCTTGCGAGCGGCCTGAGCACCATGTCTTCATCCTTATGGTATTTCTCGATGAACGACGCAACTTCCGGCTGGCATTTCGTACTATAAATTTCCCCTTCACGGCCAGTCCAGACCAAAAGAAGAGCGGCTTTGACATCCCCTTCTCATTGATTGTCAGCCACACCAGCACCTTCTTAGGGAACTTGGTGTGTGAAATGAACTTCACCTCGGAGCTCACTTCCTTCATGTGGGGGAAGTAAAATATTAAGTGCCCTGCCAGTCGTTGATATCCAGGGTGAGATAGGTCTCGTCGTCCACCACCACCGCCACGTCGCGATTCACCGGGAAAATCGAGTTGACTATCTTATTCAGCTGCTGCTGCTGCATCCTTGCCTGCAGCTCCGAAACAAGTGGACGTGACTTCCGCTTCCTGACATGTATGTTCATGTTTACCCGGTACTTTTTCACTGTTTCGCCGGTTGAACCGATTTCCCGACCAAGCGCACGCAGCGATGTAGCCACTTTTTCTTCGGTCTTCCACTTCAGCATGCTTTGGTGCTTCTTGTCGCTCAGGGTTTTCCACGCGGCGGGGTGCCGCTCTTTGAACGCGCACACTTCTGAACGGAGTTGCTCCACTGGTTTTCGCAATCACGATTAGAGTTCGACTGATGTAGCTGTCAAATTTTGCCTGCTGACGCATGGGTTACTATGATTGACGCTGCATGGGTGGGTTTGTCAGTGCGGGTGACGGTAAACAATTGTTGTCCATTTTTTTAATCCAAACGTTATCTAGCCGGATGCGATGTTCTCCTTATCGGCAAACTACCTACGCTCGGCCTTACTTTCGATCGTGAGACTACGAGAGGCATTGATAAGACCTACATTCGAAAAGTGAGTTTATATTTTTTTTGGTACAACATGATGGTTTTCCATTGCGCGGGCGTATTGCAATTTCGAGGGTGACATTGAATGATTGTTAACGGCAGTGCACTTCGGTGTTGGATCCTGCAGATCATACGAAATCCAATGAATGTTAAATACCCCCACAGAATACTTGACGCATAAACAATTATTTGAAACAGGAGGTGAGCTGAGTTGAGTTGAGCTGGGTGAAACGAAGATCTTCGGAATGGAGCGACATCAAATAGGACGCAAACAGAAGGTCAGAACTTGGCTATGGATTACAAAACATTCTCTGACCTTTTTGAAATTGTTTTGAAAAATAAAGACTTAACTGGGACGGGAGACCTGCAGATCTACGCAGCGCCCGAAATCGCCTGATGGAGAAGGAATTAATCCCTCCCGTGAACTGATGTTGACGTAGCTTCGTTGTCCAGTATGGGCAGAATACAAATTTTGGATATCACCCGCAGGAACTCTTCGTCCTTCTTGTGAAGTTTTACGTCACGTATGTTGCCATCTTTCCCTGGGTGAATCTCAATTACTCGTCCTGTGCGCCACTTGAGGGGTGGTATATTGTCCTCACATACCAGCACTATGGTTCCGATCCTGACGTTTTTCCATTGCCTGGTCCACTTCGAGCTTGAAGATTAGAAAGGTACTGAATGGACCAACGTTCCCAAATTTGTCGAAGGAAGTTCTGCACTCGCTGCCATCTCGATAACCTGGTCTCGTTGAGGTCTTGAAGCGAAGGTTGTGGTATTTTTGTGAGCGGCCTTCTCACCAAAAAATGATCTTGCGTCAATATCTCCATGTCGTTCGGATTATTAGAGAGCGGCATAATTGGCCTCGAGTTGAGACAAGTTTCGATTTGTGCCACCAGCGTGGCCATTTCATCCGATACGAGAACTGTACTGCCAAGAGTACGCTTAAAATGCTTCTTCATCGGTGGCCTCTCAAAGACTACCGAAGTGAAGTGACCTCGCCGGGATGAATTTGAATTTGATGTTCTCCCAGGAAGCTTTCTTAGTAATTGTCTTCGAGAATTCCTGATTATTGAACAGTTTCCGCATCTCATCTAACTCGCGTCGGGCTCCGACGGAATTTGTTGCACGAGATAATCTCTGGTCGACTTCTGAGGGAGACGAATCTTTTCAAAGCAGCGATGAAAGCTCGACTTGTGAGGTCCCCTACGACCTCCAGATAGACATTCTTTACGACAAGGCATACGAAAACGACGACGAAACATTTAATCGATCTGCCTTTGCGGTATCGATACTGAATATAGAACGGACCAAAATAGTCCACTCCTACGCGCATGAACGGTGGAGTTGGATTGACGCATTCAGCAGGCAAGTCTGCCATAAGTTGCTCGTGAGGGTTCGGCCAAGCCCTGACGCACTTCACGCAGCGGTGAATGACCATGCGTGCTAGATTTCGGGCAGCAATTGGCCAATATTTTTCTCGCATGCTGTTGTCCATCATGGAAATGCTTGACACGATAGTCAACAGTAATGAGGCTTGATAGCGGATGATGATTGTCAATAATAATTGGGTGTTTCCTGCCTGCCGAGATGTTGGCATTTGCGAGCCGACCGCCCACCAAGGCTTATCCGTTCACCAACCACGCAGTGAATTGGTTGATTTTCGATGTAGACTCGACTTCGCCATTTCTATGCAACTCGACGATATCTTCCGGAAACCTTTGCTGTTGTGCTTGAACTAGGAACTGGTGTAACGCTTCTGCTCGCACTTCGTACTTTACGAATTCTATTCTACGATTTTCAGGGTTCTTGCAGTTGTAAATTAATCTTCGGATAAGAACTACTTTTCAGATCAAGTCATCCAGAGACGATCGTAGAGATTGGACTGCTTTCGGCGACTTGACCTGGGAGTGACACTGTAGTTCCTCGAGAATAGAAGGGTCTAGGTCTTCAGTGTTGGTTGTTGCCGTTGAGGGCCAGGATGCCTTATACAGGCAAAGCCAGTGTGGCCCTTGCCACCATATCTCGTGAGCCTTTAGTAATTCAGACGGTAATCCCCGTGACAGAACATCTGTGGGATTCTCTAACCCAGCGATATGGTTCCAAATTCCTCCACGAGCGATATGCTCAATAGGCTGATGCAAATTTCAAAATGTTTGCTCCCCTAAGCTAAATCGACGCCAATTGGGGTCCTGATAGTTCCCAAAAAAATTTAACACATTAGGTTTTAATTTGGCTTTGCACACGCTATTCAAAGTTTATATGGGAATTATTTAGTTTGAAGAATCTCAAACTTACATTTCCAGATCCCTAACGTCTTGATATTATGTCCTTAAACCAAATCTAATTAAGATTCATATAGTGTTAGTTGTCAACTATCAAAATGCTGAAGATACCTGACATGTAAATTTTATACAAAAATAGTTATTCAATAAAACATAAAATACAAACTTTAGGTATGATGTTTTATTCTAAGCATTGTTTTCTTATTATTTTATATATTTTACTAGCTGGCCCGGCAGACGTTGTCCTGCCGATAATTAAATTACTAAATGAAAAATTGGAGGAGTTATAAATGTAAAAGTTTGTTTGCAATAAGTTTTAATTCCATTTATTTAGAGTTAATTTCTTACTGTTGTGTGATGATTTTATCAAAATATGTTGCTGTAAGGTAAGGTTTAATGTCCAAGAAAACTTATAGAACATTATAGATATTACCATAGGTGTTGGCATGAACTGTTCTCTTATTATGTTCGTTCCCCCAAACGAAGTCATTTGAAAACAACCATTATAACTCTGGATGTTCTGCAGAATATGTTTAGAATCACTTCCTGATCCAGACACCAATGAGCGCAAACGCTCTGGTGGTGGATTTAGTGGCGTTACTTTAACTTTGCCACTTGCACAACACCATTCATTTGGTGTTTCATTTGGGAGCTACAATGCATTACAATGAGAACAAACTTCACTCATTGATTCAATGGCGATTGATATATCCGCACTGAAATTAATCAAAAGATCATATTGAAATGCAGCACGTTGAAGATTTTGCAGAATGTAGGTTTGCTGTCGTAGTCGTTTAGTGATGTTATTTTGGGTACGATTGTCACCAGATCTTTCTGGTACTTCCCGATTACGCTTCATTCTATCGCTTGTATTTCGACCTGCTCTCTCTTCTTGACCCAACATCGGTCGAGCCCGTGCCATTCGTTGTCGATCCAAGTCATTTTGAGTTGCATGCAGAACGTCTCATTCAAGATTTTGCTGCGCTAACAGTCGTGCGGCTGCAGCGACCAATATTACTTCGTCTAGTAGCAGGCATTGCACATAATTAGTTTCTTCTAAATTTCTAGTAATATGTTCGTTTTCACTTTCCTGATGCAATATTAATCTTACAGTGAACGATACTAAAATAAACAAAAATGTTATTATACTATAGAATACAAAAACAAATACTTCATTCTCCATCGAACTTCACTCCTATTTACATCTCGCTGCGAGGTATCACCAATACAAACGTTTCAATTTATACGTGAACCTACACATTTACACTGCCCAAGTAACAATTCTAGGGTTTTTTTTTCATTAGGGCGAATCTACAATTGAGAGATTTTCTCCGGGCTCGCTCTCTTTCATTCATAAACCTATCACCTTTGCGTTTTTCATTCTACTATTTGTAGAGTATGCTAGTCAGCACTGTTGTGTTTCGATCTGTACTAAAGAATGCCTCGTTAGTTTTATAATGGCGCTGTAATGAATGAAAAAGAGCGAGCCCGGAGAGAATCTCTCAATTGTAGATTCGCCCTAATAAAAAAACCTAGAATTTCACTTCTATTCCAGCCGTATAGCACTCCTCCCGGCTTTGTTGATGAAACTACATTCAAAACTGTTTTGTCCACCAACACCTCCTTCTATGCATCTTTAAAGCCGAAATGTGTATTAAAGTGGCCCACTTTAGACGGCTGTGAAAACAAATAAATAAACCTTTCCAAGACCATAAAGATTTTGAAAATGTTCTAGTGAAAGATGTTATTATGAAAGATAATGCCGAATGGCCACAGCTGTCAAACTTCACGGCGATGTCGTGGTTGGTTTTTGTTGTTCTGCTTTGTTCGATTCTCTGCTCTTCTGATTCATTCAACAGTAAATAATGGCTAAGAAAAAAGCTCAAGTGTTGCGGGAAATTATGTTTGAAAGCAAAATATATAAAACAAATTGAGTTGTTTTGTTTAGCATATCATGCTCCAAATAATATGCGCATTTAATTGTATGGTGAATATTGGCATGATAAGAGCTGAAAATTAATGCGCCTCAGAAATTATGCGAGTTTACAACAACAAAAACAAAATTTAAAGAAATATATTCGATAAATTAATCAAGAAACTTCTGGAAAATTGATGGAATTCAATAAGGTTATCTGAACGAATACCGAAATTTGGCTCTCAGATCTACAGTTCAATTGTATGACATTTAAAATTGAGTGTATTTATTTTTCCACATTTCAATTATTTCATTCATTCCAATATGGCGATTGCAAGAAATCACAGTTTTGCCAATTATCCAATTTATCTTAGCAATGGTTACTATAAAACTATCTGGTCGCTTGGTAGCTTTTTTCAAAATGCCAATTAGCTGTTTATTGCATTTACTGGAAGCTAAAATGGTTTTAAAATTTGACTATTTTGACCATTATAAAATAATATGAATGAGTCCTAAAACGGTATTTCTAATCAGCATTTTATGATTTTACAAAGTCAAATTAAAAACTTTGATAGGGATAAAAGGAATTTTAGAAGTCAAGGTTTTAAGATTGTTGTAAAGAAGCTGTGTAGGTTCTTATAAACCTGACTAAAATTGAAACCTATTGGTATCTCTTGCTGATATAAACCGAATTGATTCTGGGGCTTTCATAAAACTTTAGTAAAACTTAGTAAAGCTGGATGGTTTTGGCAATGGTATGGCTTGCGAGGTTACGCTTACGCAGTGAGTGCGCTGAAAAAATATCCTTAAAAACAACTGAGTAACTCCTAGAAATCACGTACAACCTGTAATTTACGAAAACCTCGCTAAAAGCAACAAAGGGATTATTTAAACGCGTTAATGACAAAATCTAGTGAACGGTATCTTCGCGTGAATTCTGAACACCACGTAAAACTCGCATAATAACGACTCCAGTGCATTATCGTTTTCCAAATTTTCAAAAGTCCTAATTCAATGAGATTCGCTCCTCCTCGTCCTTTTGCTAATTACAGACGCCATTATAATTTTTCAACGGTTTCTCCTTCATCTCGATGGATGGTCTTGTTGTTTTCTATTATGATATTTCATACAAAGTGAAAATTTAATTTAAATGATTTTTTCTTTCCCGAAAAATTTCGTACATTTTTATTTCAAAACCTGTTGGGATTCAAGACGAATCAAATGAAAAAGAAATCTAGTAATTCCATCGTGTCGTTCGTGAGTTATGCTGTCACGAACGGACAGCATTTCATTTTTATATATATAGATTTATTTTATATTTATATATTTTAAGTATATTATTTGATATATATCTTCTTCTATATATATAAAAATGAAATGCTGTCCGTTCGTGACAGCATAACTTACGAACGACTCGATGGAATTACTTGATTTCTTTTTCATTTGATTCGTCTTGAATTCCAACAGGTTTTTATTATAAAAAATGTACGAAATTTTTTCGGGAAAGTAAAAAAAATCATTTAAATTAAATTTTCACTTTGTATGGAAATATCATAATAGAAAACAACAACACCATCCATCGTATTGGAAGGAGAAACCGTTGGAAAATTTTATAATGGCGTCTTAATTAACAAAAAAAGGACAAGAGAGGAGCGAATCTCTCATTGTTATTTAGGACTTTTTGAAAAATTATGCGAAAAACGATAATACACTGGAGTCGTTTATTATGCGAGTTTTTGTTTACGTGGTGTTCAGAATTCACGCGAGGAGATACTGTTCACTTAGATATTGTCATTAAAGCGTTTAAATAATCACTTTTGTTGCTTTTTACGAGGTTTTCGTAAATTACGGGTTTGTACGTGAATTCTAGGAGCTACTCAGTTGTTTTTAAGGATTTTTTTCAGCGCACTCATTCCTGCGTAAAAAGCAACCTCACCCAAGTAACATTGCCAAAACCATCCAGCTTTACTAAGTTTTATTAAAGTTTTATGAAAGCCACCAGAAATCAATTCGGTTTTATTATGGCAGCAAGAGATTCCAATAGGTTTCAAATTTTAGTCAGGTTTATAAGAACTTACACAGCTTTTTTACAACAATCTTAAAACCTTAACTTCTAAAATTTTATCCCTATCAAAGTTTTTATTTTGACTTTGTAAAATCATAAAATGCTGTTTTGAAATACCGTTTTAGGACTCATTCGTATTATCTTATTATGGTCAGTTGAAAAAGCATTTTAAAACCATTTTGCTTCCAGTAAATGCATTAAACGGCTAATTGGCAACTTGAAAGCATACAATTGAACTGTAGATCTAAGGCAAATTTCGGTATTCGTTCAGATAACCTTATTGAATTCCATAAATTTTCAGAAGTTTCTTGATTAATTTATCGAATATATTTCTTTAAATTTTGTTTTTGATGTTGTAAACTCGCATAATTTCCGAGGCGCATTAATTTTCAGCTCTTATCATGCCAATATTCACCATACAATTAAATGCGCACATGATTTGGAGCATGATATGCTAAACAAAAAAACTCAATTTGTTTTATATATTTTGTTTTCAAACATAATTTTCCGCAACATTATTTACTGTTGAATGAATCGGAAGAGCAGAGAATCGAACAAAGCAGAACAACAAAAACCAACCACGATATCGCCGTGAATTTTGACAGCTGTGGCCATTCGGCATTAACTTTCATAATAACATCTTTCACTAGAACATTTTCAAAATCTTTATGGTCTTGGAAAGGTTTGATTAATTTGTTCTCACAACCGTCTAAAGAGTGGGCCACTTTGTACACATTTCGGCTTTAAAGATGCATAGAGGAGGTGGACAAAACAGTTTTGAATGTAGTTTCATCAACAAAGCCGGGAGGAGCGCTGGAATAGAACTGAAATTGTTACTTGGGCAGTGTAAACGTGTAGGTTCACGTATAAATTGAAACGTTTGTATTGGTGATCTCTCGCAGCGAGATGTAAATAGGAGTGAAGTTCAATGGAGAATGAGAGTATTAGTTTTTGTATTCTATGTTGAACTGACAGGTGTATAATAACATTTTTGTTTATATTAGTATTATTCACTGTAAGATTAATAAATCATCAGGAAAGTGAAAACGAACATATTACTAGAAATTTAGAAGAAACTAATTATGTTGCAATTTCAATTTCAATTAGTATTATTGTGCAATGCCTCCTACTAGACGAAGGAAAGGGCGATACGGTCAAAATTTGGTCAATATCAACTTGACGTATTTCTTTCAATTTTGCATTTAAAAAACCTGAACACCCCTCATTTTCAAGGTGTGTGTGTGTAGAATGTTGCTCCTATTTTGATTTTGGAATTCACTCTTCAGTTGTCAAAATGCCGTCCAAGCAAGAAGAGCAGCGTATCAAAATTTTGCTCGCGCATCGCGAAAATCCGAGCTACTCGCACGCAAAGTTGGCAAAATCGCTAAAAGTTGCCAAATCAACCGTTACAAATGTAATTAAAGTGTTTGGGGAACGTTTGTCGACAGCCAGGAAGTCTGGATCGGGGGGAAATCGAAAACCGGAAGCCGCTGAGACGACAAAGAGAGTTGCCTGTAGTTTCAAGCGAAACCCTAACCTATCTCTCCGAGATGCCGCAAATAAGCTGGGTGTATCGTCTACAACCGTGCATCGAGCCAAAAAACGAGCCGGACTATCGACTTACAAGAAGGTAGTGACTCCAAATCGCGATGATAAACAAAATACGACGACCAAAGCGCGATCCCGGAGGCTGTATACGACGATGCTGACAAAGTTTGACTGCGTGGTAATGGACGACGAAACCTACGTCAAAGCCGACTACAAGCAGCTTCCGGGACAGGAGTTTAATACGGCAAAAGGAAGGGGAAAGGTAGCAGATATTTTCAAACACACGAAACTGTCAAAGTTTGCAAAGAAATATCTGGTTTGGCAAGCCATCTGTACCTGTGGCTTGAAAAGCAGCATTTTCATAGCTTCCGGGACTGTCAACCAAGAAATTTACGTGAAAGAATGTTTGAATAAACGTCTGCTGCCTTTCCTGAAGAAACACGGTTGTTCCGTACTGTTTTGGCCGGATTTGGCATCTTGCCATTACGGTAAAAAGGCCATGGAGTGGTACGCCGCCAACAACGTGCAGGTGGTTCCCAAAGACAAGAACCCTCCCAACACGCCAGAGCTCCGCCCAATTGAGAAATACTGGGCTATTGTCAAGCGGAACCTAAAGAAGACCAAAAAACAGCTAAGGACGAGCAGCAGTTCAAGGCAAACTGGCTTTCTGCGGCGAAGAAGGTGGACAAGGTGGCTGTACAAAATCTGATGGCAGGGGTCAAGCGTAAGGCCCGGTAATTCGGATTTGGAAAAGCGGAAGCCTAACTGAATATTTTTCCTGAATTTTATACTAATTGAACTTGAAAAAGAAATTTAATTTGATTTTTTAAATAAACGATTTCACCGATTTACACGCGTTTTCCCTTGATCAAATTTTGACCGTATCACCCTTTAATATTGGTCGCTGCAGCCGCACGACTGTTAGCGCAGCAAAATCTTGAATGAGACGTTCAGCATGCAACTCAAAATGACTTGGATCGACAACGAATGGCACGGGCTCGACCGATGTTGGGTCAAGAAGAGAGAGCAGGTCGAAATACAAGCGATAGAGTTAGTGTCCGCCCACTTTTTTATACCAAGGCCAGTTATCAATATCAAAATTAGGTATTCATTTGTTGTTGTCTCTTGCTCGGGTAGCCACCTATCAATTCAATACATAGATGTTTGTTATTTTTCCAACTTTATTATGAGAGGACCGGCTGGAAAAGATTTCTCATACTCTGGACGACGTTGGGCTTTTTGTATAGATTCCCATTTTAAAACGGATTTTTTTTTTAAATATTTTGTTAATCAAAACTTTTGATTTCTTAAATGCTTCTTTGTTTGTTTTTCTCTAGGTCTTTATTGTTTTTTTTTAAATTTTTCATTACTTCTTACGGTAATTTTTGCTATCTTTCTTAATTTTTTTTTATTGATCATTAAATTATTTAATATCTTCCTTAAGTATTTTTGTATGGATTTTTGTGATTTATTTATGATAAATTGTAATTGAGTTTCAGAACTTTATGCTTCTACATAATCTACATTATCTTTTTTCTACATTTTCTACATTATCTTTTTTACATTTAAATATTTCTTTAAAAATTGTTATATTTTGCGTTGAAACTTTGAGTTTTTTTCATCATTTGAAAACCATTATATAATGGATTTTTGCAAATAAATTTATAATGGTGTTATATTTTGCATTGATTCCACCCATAATAATATTTTGGCAACTTTAGTAATTTATATTTTAAATGATGTTAATTTAGCTGTTCAATGTAGTAAAACGTTGGTTTATAGACCCTACCCATTTTTAATAAAATATAAATCACATTTAGAAAGCTTATAATGAAGCCAAAAATCTTCAACAAGAACATTTTTTTGCGCTTATTTCCTAAAAGAATACAGGAAATTATACCTGTCAACTTAACAATTAAATCTACGTCCCAAGCACTGTCAAGTGTTGTTTCTTAATCAAGATGAGCAACTCAAGTGGAGTGAGTTTCAGATTTCAGAACCTTTCAGAACGAACTAAATAAGTTACTCTTAACATTACTAACTATGTCTTATTGCGTACACAGTTCGAAAAAGTAGTGTGAATTTCTGTTCAATATCATGCACATAAATGGAGTGTCACAAAAGATAAAAAAATTTCGTTATAGATCGCGTAATATTCTGGGACATTGCTTACATTGCTGATAATGTCGTATACAAAAGCTCGTCTTTGTTAGAACTATTTCATGCAAGTTGCAGCTTCGTGTGGAATGAAATAAAATTTTACATGCTCTGTTGCCAAAAAACCTCTAATTTGAAATTGATTTCCACGACATGTGGCCTTAAAGGAGTGTAAAACAGACATTTCACATCGCTAGAACCATTCTGTGACATTGGCGGTACCCCACATTTGCGCACACACTGTGTATTTAGCACTGAATGTTAACCAATGAACGCTGAACACTGAGTGCTGAACACTGAGTGTTGAACACTGAGTGCTGAACACTGAGTTCTGAACACTGAGTGCTGAACATTGGTTGCCGAGCATTGATTACTGAGCACTGAGTGTTGAACACTGAGTGAGAGCACTGAGTACTGAAGATTTATTGCTTAGCTCTGATCACTAAGCGGTGGGTGCTGAATCACTAAGTGCTGAACACTGACTGCAAATCACTGAATGTTAAGCTCTTAATGCTGAGCATTGAGTGCTGAACGCTGAGTGCTGATTGCTTAGCAATTAGTGCTGCTCTCTGATTGCTGAGCACTGAATGCTGAACACTGACTGCCTAGCACTGATTGCTAAACACTGAATGCTAACCACTGAATGCTGCGCACTGATTTCCGAGTACTGATAACTGAATGTGAACCACTGAATGTTAAGGCCTGAATGCTGAATGCTGAGTGCTGATCACTGGTTGCTGAGCACTAAGTGCTGATCACTGAATGCTGAACACAGATTCTGAGGGCTGTGTGCTTAGAATGTGCTAAGTGCTGAACACTGGCTGCTGAACATCGAATCCTGAATACAGGGCGCTGAACATTGAGTTCTCAGCTCTGAATGCTAAGTTCTGAATACAGAACACTGAGTTCTGAACGCGGAGTAAAAATCACTAAATGCTTATGACTTAAGTTTTAGTACTGAATTTTGAGCAATGAATTTTGAGCACTGAGAGCTATACAACGAACGCTGAACACTGAGTGCTAATAAACGATTGGTGAACACTGAGTGCTGACCACTGAATGCTTAGCGCTGATGTCTGAGCATTAAGTGCTGAACACTGAATGCAAACCACTGAATGTTAAGTCCAGAATGCTGAGCACTGAGTGCTGAACGTTTAGTGCTGATCACAGATTGCTGAGCAATGAAAACTGAACACTGAGTTGATCCCTGATTGCTGAGAATTGAACGCTGCTCTCTGAGTGCTGAACACTGAGTGCTTAGCACTGAATGTTAAGCACGGAATTTTAAGCAGTGAATGTTGCGCATTGAATTTTGAGCACTGAGTGCTGAACAATTAATTTAGCACTGAGGTCTGAAAAATGACCGCTGAACACTGAGTGCTGATCACTGAGTCTTCGGCACTGAATGCTTAACATTAATTGCCAAAGCAGTGCTGAACGCTGTTTGCTAAGCTCTGATTTCTGAGCACTGAATGCTGAACACTGACTGATGAATACTGAGTTCTGAGTGCCCAGCTTCGAGTGCTGAACACTGAGTACTGAGCACTGAATGCTTGGCACTGTATGCTGGTTACACACGCAATAGTGTGAGCATTGCTTCGAAATTTTGCTTAACAAAAGCCCTACGCTCAATTTCAAAGTATTTCCATTCAATTCCATAACCTGCCGAACGCTATCGGACCTATCGATACTTTCTCTTCACATCTTCTAGCAGAAATTGCTATTCACTACTGGGATCCAAGATGTTGGGAAGATATATCCAATTTCAAAACAATTTTTAACAATTAATGGGTGGTTGATTGCAATGCCAAAATCCAAACTTGTCATCTTCATAGATTCAAAATTCAATTATTGATACAAAGAACAATTCTGTGTCAAATTATGTTCTCACAAAGTTTGCTTATTTGAAAAACCACACTGCTAAATACTATTCAATTCCATAACCTGCCGAATGCTATCGGAACTATCGATACTGTCCCAAGATGTTAGGAAGATATATCCAAGTTCAAAACAACTCTTAACAGTTAATGGGTAGTTGAATTGCAATGGTAAAATCCAAACCAGTCAGCTTCATAAATTGAAAATACAAATATTGATGTAAAGTACAATTCTGTTTCAAATTATCTTTTCACGAAGTTTGATTATTTGAAAAACAACTCTGCTATTCTAGTCGGCAATTCAAAATTCTAAGGAAACTTGAAAAAAAAGTGTAACTTTTCCATAATATTATTCATCTGGAATTATATATTTTAGTTAACGTTCTTCTTTTCTTCGCGCTAGTTCCCCAATAATCATCAAATGAAAATCAAATTTGGTGTCCGTCCTCTTGGATCCCACAGCAATCAAAGATTATATCGATGAAAAATAAACTTCCGCTCAAGATCTTCGATCGATATCACATTTTCTGTCCAGTTAAACACCTTCCCGGGACGTTCTTTCATCTTCTAAATTGTTTCGTTGCTGGCTCCGCTCGTCGTGGCACATCTCCGCCACGGAAACATGACCAGTTCCATCCGTCGGTACACGATGGCAGCTAGGAGAAACCCCATGAAAAAAAGGAAACGGAAAGGCTCTCCTGTGTCATCACCTGGCCTTAGTCCGGCTGGCGGTTGGCCGGGATCCTTTACGACCATCTCGATGTTATTTATTTTCCCACCTACTTTCGCTCTAGTACCGAGGCTGTTGTTGACACTTCTGAAGCAACACCTTTTCCCCCCTTCCAAGTTCCCATCGGTGTGGGGTGTTTCAAAACCAGACAATCTCAAGGCGATAAATTGCTGGCTTCTGTGTAATATGTCTAGTTCATACAATACAATAAAGTCATTCCATAGGCAAGCAAGCAATAAATGCATTTGTATGGTATTTATGCTCCATGGTGAAACTGTTGTCTACATCGACATGGAATCGCTCGATAGACAAGTGGGTCGAACTGCTTCATCCCACATAACGCGGTCAATCGGTTGGTTGAGTTTTTCTCTGTGCTATCTTCACCCTTCCAGCACAACAAAGGACAGCACGCAGAAAACCGACAACCGGGAGGGCGGGGGGCTTAACCAACCGTACCAACCAATATTTTGTAAACTAGTGGGCGATATTTCGTCTCGGAATACTTCCTTCCTTCCTTCCTTCCTTTAATTCCCAGTGAGCTCGTACCGAGTCGTGATGGGATTGAGATTTGTCAGTAGAAGGCAAACGTGACTTTGCTGACAAACCAATCGAGCTACCACCTTTCTCGGATGATATCGAAGCATGGGGACACCTCATTTGATGCGACCCCCTATCTTCGGCGCCAGCAGCGTTTGAGTTGGGTCGGCCGGTCGTTCGATTTCGGTGTGAGAATGGATAAGCTCTTATCTTAATCGGCCACTGATCAACCAACCAACCGACCCGGCTTGGGCCACTCCGTGCCGTTTGAGCCGATCGTAAGCGCCGAGTGGAAATGGCCACCAGGAGGGGCTTTTAATCTTTATTTGCCTGTACGGTTTTGTATTGATATGAGGTTGGCAAATCATTGGTCGGGTTGTACCTTACGTGACTGAGAGGAAAAAGTGGATTAAGAATTATGTGCAGTGTAGTGCGATGGAATCCACTAGCGATGATTATAGAATAATGAAGAAAAATGATGAGGTCAGCAGGATAGATATTACATCGATTAGTTTGAATAGCGGATGGGATAGTGTAAGTGCTGCTTAGGTTTTTGGGATTGACGAGTGATCGAAAAAGAAACGGTTGCAAAGATTGGTCTACTAAAGGCTAAGATTGGGACAACTTAATATGGATTCTGTCTAGTAATAGATATTAAGTTTTAACCCATTTTCGCCGTTTTCCACAAAACATTTTTTTTCGACGATATCGTATCAAAATATAAGTCTTGTGGATGCATTAATGAAATTTAGCATTTTTAGAGGTTTTTTTTTGACGCTTAGGAACACCGTGACAGCATGTTGCGTATACGCAACACTGGCGCATTGCTCGACAAATAGAATGCAACATACATTTTAAGCTCAAATGGTACACACTCAGCCACACCTTAATGGATGGTTAACTAGCTACAAATAATATTTGGCCTTTTGTGAATATATTCCCATTGTGAAACGACAAAAAAATATAACCAGTAACTTCTAGTTTATGATTGAAATTGTGTCCATAAGACATGTACCAACTCATACAATGCAATTTGTGAGTTTTTTTTCTATTGGTGTGTGTGAACACAGTCAGTAAGATAGCCAAAGGATATACCTTTCAAACAAACTAATTTGTTTTGATCGTATTCAACGTACATGCATACACGAATTTTTCAAAACCACTGTTGCGTATACGCAACAGCGGACGGAAATGGGTTAAGAAGTTCACATAAAATACAATTTGTTCCTATCTCATCTTGAGGACCAACATATCCCAAATAACCTTTTCAAAACACTCCAGCTTTATTATGTTTTATTAAAGTTCTATGATAGCCACAATTTGGTTTTATGATGGCAGCAGAAAGTGCCAAAAGGTTTCATGTTTTAGTCAGCTTTATAATTAACTGCACAGCTTCTTAACAACAATCTCAAATTCCTTTAACTTCTATTAGACGTTATATTTCAATTTTATGAACTCGTGCAATGCTGCGTTGAAATGCCGTTTTAGGACTTATTTATATTATCTTATTATGGATAATTTAAAAAGCATTTCGAAGCTTTTCTGCCTCCATTAAATGTATTAAAGGGCAAAATGGTTTAACAGTAGTCATCGCGAAGATAAAGCCTAATTTTTTCTAATCCCAATATTGAAATTTAAAAAATAATCGAAATGTGGAAAAATAGTGAATGCACAAAATTTTTAATATAATGCAAATCAACTATAGATTGACGACCGATTCCGACATAATCTAAGATAACCTTTTCAGGAAATCCATGATAATTTTATTGAATATATTTGCTTTAATTTTGATGTTGTAAACCTGCATACTTTCTGAGGCCCGTTTCCGATGTTTTGCTAACAAACAAAAATTTCCGCAACACTAGAATTTTTTTTCAGACATTATTTACTCCTAAATGAATCAGAAGGGCAGAGAATTGAACAGAGCAAAACTACAAAAACTAACCTTGATATCACAGTGAAGTTTGAGTGCTGTGGCCATTCGGTCGTATGCTGGTTTTGAAGGCAGCCAATAGGTCTTACGAAGGTTTTCAAGTGGTCATTTTCAAAATCTTTATGGTCTTTAAAAAGTTTTATTAACTTGTTTTCTCAACTGCTATGGAGTGCGCCACTTTGTACAAATTTCGGCTTGTAATTACCATAGAGGCGTGGTAGACAAACCAGTTTTGACACTAGTTTTATCATCCAAGCCTGGGGAAGTGCTATACGGCTGGAATAAAACTAATATTGTTACTTGGGATCTCCACCTGAAAGGCGTAAATATTTCAAGATTGAGGTGAGGCTATCCTATCATCACTTGATTGGTGCAAACTTTTTGCAACACAATTTTGGTTGCTCTATTGATATTCTAAAGTGAAGCTTAGTGATTGTAGCCAAGGACAGTGACATTTCACCATGGATTTTATTCATAAGGTCTGTATCCGTAATAATCCGGACCCCTTAAAACATGCATAAAACATAAGTTTCGCATTATATTTCCGTCGTAGTTGGTTATTTCAGATTCATAGGATGTGTTTTAATAATTAGTGAAGACAAAATATAGTTATTTGGTATGTGCATAAAATTTTCGATCTTTGCGCTTAACTCCGTCCATTAGGGTTTGTACAGACTCTTCAGAAATCGTAGAAGCCGTCTTTGTCCAAATTTGCTGGAAGTGTTTGATGTCTTCAATTCCTTGCTTCTTTTCAGAAAGCTTCCGCTTCATCAGAGCCCAATATCTCTCGATTGGTGGTAGCTCTGGGCGGGTTTGAGATTTTTGGTACAATGTTTACTTGATTTGCTTGGTACCGCTTCATCACAGTTTTAGCATAGTGGCATGATGCCAAATCGGGCCAAAACAAAGGTTTTTTTTTGTGACTTTTGATAGAGGGTGGCAAACGCTTCTGCAGACACTCTTGTTGATTGTGCCTGTAGTGACGAAAGATTTACTCTTTTTGCCATACGTGCAAATTGCTTGCCACTCAAGGTATTTTTTGGGAAATTTCGATGCCTTCTTCGTTCTGAAATGCTCGGCTGTAGCATTTCTGGCCATAGCAGAGTAAAAAGCCAACCCTGGAAGCTGCTTGAAATCCTCCAGGACATTAGTTTCATCGTCCATAACAACGCATGAAAACTTCGTCAAATATTTGCAGTACAAAAGTCGAGCCCGTGATTTTGCTGCCAAGTTCTGTTTGTCTTTGCGATTTGGAACTGTTTTTACTTTATACGAGTTAAGTCCCAAACGTTCTGGACAAAACCAGGCGACATCCTTATATTACTAGCCACCTTTCGAATGGAGAGATTTGGGTTTTTTGTTAATATCCTTTTCAACTTTCGCTCCATGACAGGATCAGCGCGTCCAATGTTTTTGTCACTTCTCGGTTTCCTCTCCACGGTCAAACGTTCCGAAAATGATTTGAGCACATCGTGAACAGTGGATTTAGGCAAATCCAATGTTTTTGCAAGGTCCCGTATTGACAAGTCAGGATTTGCTGTTCGCCCGTTCAAAATTCGCTCGCGCACTTGTTTTTCTTTCGTCGCCATCTTGAATACTTAACATGAAATGTAAACATCAATCATAGTCTTTTTCCTCATAAACTTTAAACTAAACCACAGTGAAATTTTTCATTCCTACGTGCAATATTTCAAAAGTTACAATGATTTGAAGGTGTCCGGAATAATGTGGATACAGATTTTACAGGAGGCGATCAAAAAATTTTTATAGATCTGCTTCTAAATTGACGATTAAGCGTATTTTTTGAAATTATTGATATATTCTTCGTTCTCCAAAATGTCCTAAAGTTAAGATCTGAATGGCTTATTGACTTAATGTGGTTTAAGACGCATGTTTCCGATGTTACAATACATCATCAGTGCCTTAAGCAACTATATGATGACGTCTTAGAATGGTTACGATACGATATTTAATGCTCTCCAAACAATCTTGGAGGTAAGATCTTGGAACTCTGGAGGCTCAATAAAGCTTCAGTAATGTCCTGCAAATATGTACATGTTCAAAAAGTTCAAGATTGGTTTTTGATTGCAAAATGAAATTATATGAAATGATGTCAATAGGATATATGTAGATCTCCTAAGTATTCCGGAGATCCGATTTTGTCGATCTTCCAATATACTTGCCGAAATATTCAAAGTGTAAAACCCGCCGATACAAGCGCCCATTTGCGCATCAAAGGATAGTTCAAAAACAGCTTCGTCACAATCCTAAAGGGTTCTGGAATAACGTAAACGAACAGAGAAAAGAATCCGGTCTTCCCAATGTTATGTCCAAGGGAAGCATTGAAAGCTCGTCTATAGATGGTACCTGTGATCTTTTCCTGGGTCAATTTTCAAGCGAGTTCATGCAAGAGTCTTTGAATGATAAACACGTTCACAAAGCTGCAAACAATGTTCCAGTCCATCCTCCAGTTGGTGATCACCCGATGATTGATCCTGTTCCTCCTTGAAAGTATCAACTAGTCCAGGGCCTGACGGAAGCCCTGCCTGTTTTGAAGAAATGCTGCACTAATCTATATACACCTCCATCCCGTCTCTCCAACTTATCGTTGAAGGCGGATCATTCCCAGATCAATGGTGAACATTATATGTCATTCCTTTCTTCAAAAAGGTTTTACAAAGTTCTCGCAGCTCCATAGAACATAACAAGTTAGATGTTTTTTCTTTTAGTTCAAGTTAGTTTATAATTATGTATAGCTTGGTAGGTAGATTTAAGTAATCATTGTATCATTTGGAAGTTATGTAACATTCTAAGGACCCAAATAGAAGAGGAGGTTTATTGCGCCCGTTTAAGAAAGAGCTCACAGCTGCAGCTCTACTCATACGGGCTTTCCCTGCTCTAAATAAAGATTAAGATAAAGTCCAAGATCTACATGCTCAATGAACTCATGAAAAATGTCCTGAGAGTTTCAAGTTCTAGACGGCTTTTTGACAACATGTCCTGAAAACAATCGATTTGATAGGACATTTAAGGCTCTCCAAATTATTGTGGAGTTCAGATCACAAGGAACTACCGGCACAATGAAGTCTTGAACTATGCTCTAAAAGTTTTTCAAGAGAGTCTCTTGCCAACAAGCATTACATATAATCTTCTCGATAAGATATTAAATACTCTCCAGAGAATTCTGCTGATAAGACCTTGAAAACTGCCCCGATTGAGTCACGAGCAATACCCTTAAACATTTCATGACTTCAGTAAGTTTAGGAAAGTATGTTGCATAAACGACTGCGTTGTTACATATATGAAAAAAAAATCGTTAGTATTAATATACTTAGCGTAAAAATCAACAAGGTTTTCAACTAAATTTTTATTGGCAGCGAAGTTTTCCGAAAAATGGCTTGTATGGCAAGTAATTTGCCCTTATGCTAAACAAACCAATCTTTCGGCACAACTGGTACAACCAACAAGGTGATTTACCAGAAAGAAAACCTAGAAAAACGATTGCTATCAGGAAACTGTGATGCAGTGGTACGAAGAAAATTAAGTGAATATTGTACCAAAAACTGCACATCCTTCCAATTGTCCAGAATAACGTCGAATCGAAAGATATTTAATTATATTAACGTCGTATCAAAAGATATTGGGCTCTGTTGATGCGAAAGCTTTCTGGAAAAGAGCAAGCAATCAAAGATTTCAAACGCTTCGAAAAAAAAATAGACAAAGATGTCTACCACAGTATCTGAAGAATCAGCGCAAACCCTAATGGATGAAATTTAGCGCAAATTTTGAAATAATTCATCAACAATTCTGCAGTCACAAAAGGCGTGGAGTCATTGAATTGAAAGATGAATAAGTTAAGTATAAAGATTGCGAAGCGTCCATACTTGGTGTACTTGTCTCTTGGGATGTGGAAGAGGGAGAGTGAGTTGATCAAAACACATTCTCCATATGTATGTATGTATGTATGTATGTTGGAAGCCACCATCCTAGCGGGCCATGCCCTGCATGCGGTTCCACTTAACAGAATTACGGCAACAGCCGTAATTTTACAAACAGCTGTAATTGAGGCAGACATATAACCACAGAGGCCAATAAGGTCCTACTCATCTAGTGAATAAATACTTAATGTAACACACTACCAAAATGTCATGTAAATTTCTGTACCCTGAGACCGACACATGCAAGCGTCCTTAAGAACATAAGAATGAGTTGAAAGAGATGAGAAAAAACTTTGGTTTGTTCGGAATGATGACGTAGAACTACGCAACTAAATGTAACAAAATGCAATTTTCTTTGAATTAATCCTTGTAGGCCTAAAATTTCCCAAGCGTTATTATTCAGGCAATTTGACAAATAGTCAATAACATTTAAATGATTGGAAAAAGAGAATATTTATTTTTTAGATGTTCTAGGTCATCCAAACCGGCCTGGAGTTTAGAAGATAGGGTCTACAATTGTAACAGTAGCTTTATCCACTGTACAATGTTATGATTCATTTTCAAACATATCCAATGAATACCATGAAGACAAACAGACATTATGAAATAATCTTTGGACGTTCATGCCAAACAAACATACTTTACTTTGTAAAACCCAGAAGGCTAACTACGGTTAAAACTTTATAACTTAACAGAAGATTCACTGTGAGAGTTTGATTTTATATCCTAACTTCTGATCTCAAGGGCTATTTTGATGGCCTAGAACATCCCAAATTATTTCATTCTAAAGGGCGAACACGAAATTATTGCGACACATTCAACAGGGCATAACTTTTTTACCATTGGGTAAAAATCAACCAAATTTTGCACACTTTCTCATTGATGTGTAAGAATGTTGAACATTCACCATTCAACCATCTCCAGAGTGTTGAAGCGGTTCCAGGAGCGGTTGACGTTAAACCACGGCAAAGGAGCTGGAAGAAAACCGGGACCGGAGAACAAAAAGACGGAGGGAAATGTGAAGCGGATAATTAAAGCAAATCCCAACGTCTCAAGCCGTGATTTGGCTAAAAAGATCGGCATGTCGCAGAGCTACGTCCAGAATGCAAAGAAGAGAGCTGGAACATACATACATACAAGGTACAGAAATTCCCAAACCGCGATGAGCGGCAACAATCGACGGCTAAAACTCGGGCACGGAAGCTCTACGAGAAGATGCTGACAAAATATGGCTGCTGTGTGATGGACGACGAAACGTATATAAAAGCCGATTTTAAGCAAATTCCGGGGTTGGAGTTTTTCACCGGCAAGAGCAAGTTCTATGTGGACGACAAATTTAAGAAGAAGAAAATGTCGAAGTTCGCCTCCAAATATCTCATTTGGCAGGCCATCTGCTTTGCGGACTGAGGAGCTTTCGTGACAAAGGGCACAGTAAATGGCGAGAACTACAAATCTGAGTGCCTCGAGAAGCGCCTTTTGCCGTTCTTGCAGCAGCACGACAAAGCTCCGCTATTTTGACCAGATTTGATATCATGCCACTATTCTAAAAGTGTCCTGGAGTGGTATGAGGCCAATTCTGTCCATTTTGTTCCAAAGGACATGAATCCGCCAAACTGTCCGGAGCTGCGCCCGGTCGAGCAGTACTGGGCAATGATGAAGTGGGAACTTCGGAAGAGCAAGAAGACAGTCAAAGACGAGAAGGACATGTTAAGAAAATGGAAAAAAAACTGAGAAACTGGTACCGGATGACACTGTAAAGACTTTGATGGAGGGCATCAAGCGAAAATGCGTTCAAGTTTACACTCAAGGCTCCATCGATTAATTTTTCTTTCGATTTTTGAAGTAAATATATGTATAAAACTACCCTAAAATTTTGGTTTGATTCTAAACATTATAAGAAAATTGGCATGACATTTTCGGTGTCGCAATAATTTCGTGTTCGCCCTTTATATGTTTACCTTACAGTAGACTCACTTGAACTTGTCAAAAACGTATTGTTACTTTGTTTGGTCTAGAAAGCTCAAGTCACAGCTGTAGATTTTCAGTTTTGAATTCTAGGATAGTTTGGATAACCTAGAAGATTATCTCATAACGTCTATTGATCTTCCAAGATATTCAATAAATATATATATATATATATATATATATATATATATATATATATATATATATATATATATATATATATATATATATATATATATATATATATATATATATATATATATATATATATATATATATATATCAAAACACAGCATAGCCTTGCATAGCCCAAAAAGCTATTGTTGAAACTGTAGGTCTTATGTTCTGATCTCAAGGATAGTTTGGATGACCCAAAACATGTCAAATTTCTTTATAATGTTTGTTGACCTTAAGATTATCAATTGAATATGTTTGAATATTTACTGCAACTTTGTATTGCCAAAAATTTACTCTTACAACTGTTACTCTTAAGTTCTGAACGCTAGGACAGTTTGGATACATAGAGAATCAGAAAGTTATAAACAATAACTGTTAGCCTTCCAAAAGATTCATTGAATATGTTAGTCTCCTTATAAAGCCTAAAAGGCCTAAATACATATAGTTATCTTATAAAGCCTGAAAAGCTGCTATTACAACTGTAAATCTTAGTTTTCCTACTTAAGGACAGTTTGAATGACCTAGAATACCACAAGATTGTCGGATTATGTCTGCTGACCTTCTACACTATTCAATCAATATTGTTAAATACATATTGTTCCTTGCATACTCCAAAAATCTACTGTTACAACTGTAGATCTAATTTTTAAACTCAATGACAGTCTCGGTCATCCCAGTTTTTCTCGTAATATGTGTTAACGTTCGAAAATATTAACTGAATATGGTTGAATAGGTAGCGTTTCTTTGTACCGCCCATAAAGCTGTAATAACTACTATAGATCTGAAGTTCTGTACTCAAGTGTATTTTGCATAATCTAAAACATCCCAGAAAGTTACAAAAATGTTTAACAATTATGACCAAAGATTTAATAATACGTATGCATTTGTACCATATTCTAAAACAGCGCTTTGTACTATTAGTAGCACATTTATTTATTTTTTCTTGAACTTCTTCATATTCAGGATGGTCTAGGTCGTCAATTAGACCTTTTACTCATTTTTTTTTATATCCTATACTGAAAAATTTAATTAGAACAAATTTGCCGAAGAGAGATTTTATACTCTATACTTTATACCGACATTTTACAAGCAGGAATTACGTCTCGTGTAAAATTCAAAATTTCTATGTGTGTACGCAATGGAAGTCATTTCCCGGTATAAAATTTACAACTTCACACTTACTAAATAGAAATTTATCTCTGCACTGCAGACACAAACTACTCTGTTCACCATCATCTCTAGATTCAGCGAAATTTTAATTTTGATTGTTATCCCAATGAAGTAAACCACCATCGCACTTTGTGAGTGACCTCCGCAGCATCGATATTGCTGGTTTAAATCAGTTTGAATCGGCTATTAGGCGTAGTTCATTCTTGGTTTGTTTTTCCCAATGAAGTTAACCAACAGCATCTTGAAAAACCTCAACAGCATCTTCACTATTGGATTAAATCGGTTCAAATAGGCCATAAGCCATAGTCCATTTTTGTTCATTCCATATGAAGTAAACTACCATCGGGCTGTTTGTGTTGCCGAAAGAGCATTCTTACTGTTGGCCTAAATCAGTTCAAAACGACCAGTGAGTTCAGTTCAAAAACGATTTGTATGCTCAATGAAGTAAACCACCACCACACTTTGTAAGTGGTCCGAGAAGCATTCTTACTGTTAGTTTTAATTGGTAATCCATGTATATGAAAACGAATATCTGACTGTCTGTCTGTCTGAACCTTATAGACTTGAAAACTACTGAACTTCCGCGTGAAATTTTGTATAGAGGATTTTTGCCGGGGAAGGTTCGTATGATAGTTAGAGAGCCTTCCCTTTTCTTCAAAGAGGAGCTTCCATACAAATGAAACACAAAAATTTCTGCATAATTCGAGAACTAATCAAGCAAAGGAAACCAAATTTGGCCTATGAGAGTTTATGGAAACAGTAAATGTTTCTATTGTGGTGTAAGAACCCTCCTCTCGCTGGAAGGCTTCAATACAAATGCAACAGAAGTTTCAGCATAACACAAGAACTTATCAAGCAAACTAAACCAAATTTTACATGTGGAGTTTTCTAGAAGCAAAAAAATTGTCTGTGGTGGTTCGAAACCCCTCCCTTTTCTAGAAGGGAGGCTCTCATACAATTATATGAAACTAAAATTTCTGAATAAATCGAGAACTAATAAAGCAAATGGAACCAAATTTGGCATGTGGAATTTTGAAAGCAATAAATGTTTCTGCTGTAGTTCGAGACCCCTCCTCTCTCTGAAAGGAGTGGGAGGGGGCTCCCACACAAATTAAACACAAGTTTCTGCATAACTCGAGAACTAATCAAGTAAATGGTATCAAAGTTAGCAAGTAGAGGTTTTCGACGACAAAAAATGTTTCTATGGTGGTTTGAGACCCCTCTGTCCTCAGTAAGAGGGGGGCTCCCATACAAATGGTTTTTGTAGGCCAGAAATGTTTCTAAGGTGACTTTGGACCCCGCACCTTTCTGAAAGGAGAGTTCATATTCAAATGAAACACAAT